>BLKR01000411.1:0-540159 GCA_011170035.1 Teleogryllus occipitalis
CATACTCCGGTTACCATCTAGTTCGGGGGCGCCAGCAGATGGCGCCATCCTCGCATACCCCGGAAACGTCTAGTTCAGGAAGGCGCCGGCAATATTCGTACCAGTTCCAATCTACTATAATGCGATTCACAACGGAGAACTTGCCTACATCAGTTCTTTGCTTTCTGCATCGTATTTTCCAAGGATGGTCTCCTCTGCTTATATCATCTGGTTTCTGTATTTTTTCAATGTCTGTCCATGCTGTGTCCTCTTGGTATGTCTTGTACATTACGCATAAACGCGCCCTTTCCCTTCTCTTAGATAAGGGTTCCCATTCATCTCGTCTATCAACGCGCCCATGGTTTACAAACTTTCCGTTTTTTAATTTTATCTGACGCCTCGATTTGCCCTTTTCTGTACCGGTCGCAGCATGCCCAGCATGTATTCTAAAATAGGACGAACAAGTGTAGTGTATGATGAGGATCGGGCATTTGAACTAGTTTTTTAGAATACACATTACAAAGTGCAGCGCCCTCCATGATTTTTTAACCGTGTTAATATGATGCGACCTACTCAAGTCGCTTCGCAGGACCAAACCCAAATACTTACAGTTTTTTACACGTGGTACAACGTGAGTTTCTTAACTTATAATTGAAGTGTACATTCGAGCGAGACTTAGTAAAGCACATGAATTTACTCTTTTCCTGGTTTAATTCCATCTTATTTCTGCACGCTCAGTTTCATAAACAGTTTAGATCATTCTGTAAAATATTTTCATCCGAAGGCCAGCCAATACTTCTATATATTATACAATCATCGACAAAAAGTTTAACTTTCGATTTTATTCCAGTAGCAATGTCATTAATGAACACTAAGAATAGCAATGGCCCTAACACACTCCCCTAGGGCACCCCAGAGGTTACATCTGCTTTCGATGAATATGTATCACATACTCTGACTGTGTTCGCACCGTAAGAAATTCTCTTATCCACAAGATTCTTCGATGGTTTAATCTAGTTTTTGACAAATTGTCAATTAAAAGACTATGTGGAACCAGATCAAATGCCATAGAAAAATCTAATATTATTGCACCGACTCTACTCCCTTCGTCTAATGAATCTGCAATGTCCTCACATAAAGCAATAGTCTGTCTGTCGCACAAATACCCAGGACAAAAATCTTGTTGATTTTGAAAGAAGCAGTTTTATTCCAAACTCGTCTAATATACTCCGCAATTAAGTGTTCCATCTGCTTGCATACAACTAATGTCAAACTTATAGGCCTGTAATTATTAACAATCCTTTTGTCTGCCCCCTTGTGAATCGGCACTACAATTGCCTCTTTCCAATTTTGAGGAATTATGACGTCCATTAACGGCGCAAGGTAAGGAATCGTGGCTTCCCCTCCCAGTTTCAGTATTTCTCCTGGTATTCCATCAGAACCAACAGATTTATTTCTCCCAATTTTTGCGATCCTTTTTCTAATAATTCCTGAATCGACTCGAAAGGTTTCTATTACGGGTGTTGTTTCACTTTCAGGGGTTTGATCCTTCGGCTTGAAAAGATGTGTGATGTCTGTTTAAACAAGCCGCCTTTTCACTGTTATAATTAACGAACCATCAGCTCCGCCGATCGCTGGAATACTTTCTTTGTTCCCTTTCTTATGTCTCACAAACTTGAAGAAATTTTGCCAACAGGTCAATCGATCGTTTAGAATTGATTTCAGGTAATTTTTTTGAGTATGTAACTTTAATGTTTTTTCTGTTCCTTATTTATATTACGTATTATTTACTTCATTAGAAGTAAAGTATTAAAGAAATTTCAAACTCATGAAAATGCTTTAAAACAGTTCATGCGTCGGCGACGCCACAATCAATTATTGTTCTACCAGACAAAAAAACCTTCCATTGCGCATGCCCGAACGTGGCCAACCCCAACCAAAGCTGCTAATATTTCCCCGCCTGCCTGCGCTCTTTGTCACATCTCTCACTCTCTCGCATACACACACTCACTCACTCACTCTTATAATTCACCAGTGGCAGTCGGTGCCCCACAAACTGAGGGTTACAATTCATCGAATGAGTAATTTACGAGTATTTTCCAAAATTCAGAACACTAATCAACTCAGACAAAAAAAAATGTGAAGCGTCAGACATTTTCGAATTGTGAACTTTTAATACTTTTTCAACTTGCTTATTCGATTACCAAAACGAATCTCATGGTAAATAAATTGTCTATGCGAACCGATTTAACACAAAACTACTGAATCTATCAATATGAAATTTAAACAGGTTATAGGTACTACGGTAGAAGAAATGTATCTTTCACCGTGAATATAACTACCAATGGGACCCTTACACAATTTGCGATTGTATACGATTGATATAAGATGTCCTTAACTTCTGGACGTTTAATTTACTAGTGAAATTATCCTTGCGTGTTTATATTATATGCTGCAAATATTGTAAGAGTTGAGATTTATTTTTGTTTGTGTCTTTTCTAGTAGTAAGAGAGGACTACCACGTCTGTCTAGCGAAATAATTGCAAATGTCCACCAAAGGCACTTCGTTGTTGTTTTTTTTATTTATTTATTTTCCTTTTCCTTCAAGTGATGACAGAAATTGCAACTTTGCATTTCGTAACCGTTTTCATTTATTTGAGAAAGTATGTGTTGTTGTAGCACTAGTTCTTTAAACGTTTGGTAGATATAGTGCTAAATGTACTCTATAAGAGTACATTGTATTCTAAACGCCATTTTGTTTTTTCAAAAATTACACAAATGTAATTTTTTTGACATCTCTTTCGCGTCGTTAATTTTCATCGCGTCTTAATCGCGTCGTTTGGTGGCAAGCTCTGATGTGCACGTGTTCCTTAGAGAATTCGTACGTTTTTTACTGTAACGCAGATGCCGAAGTTTGTTTTATTGATTAGCGATTCCGGGAGCGTCAACTGCTAAGGTCATTAGTCCCGTACGTATACGGCATTTTTTTCCTCGGGAGGTCGCGATGATGGTCCCCCGTTGGATGACGAGATTCAGCGCCGATCTACCTGTCGGCTCGCGGAGTTTCCCTCAACCAGGAATCTCCTTTCAGCGGGGCACTGCCCCAGCCGGGACAATATTGGGCGAAGATAGGACAAGAAAGGGGAAGGAAAGATCGCGCGCGCTGTCAGTTTGTTAGGGTACTGCTCAGGCATTCGTCAAGTATTGATCGTAGAAACCACGAAAAACTACCGATCAGAGCAGCCGGCCGCTAGAATTCTCCTCCAGACTGCGACTGAATTCGACCTAGCTGACAGGCTAGTGTGGAAAATCCAGCCACCGTTGGGGCTCAAACTTAGGACCTCCCGAACAGAAGCACTGCAGTGGCATTAGTTTATGCCCTGAGCATCCGGTTTCTTGCTTTAGATAGAACAGTGAAATCATTGGATATTCAAGCAGTCTAATTACTTCACAAGACTAGGTTAAAAATTTATTTCATAATAATTACAAAATATTTAAAAAATATATTCCTGTTCATAGACATTTTATTCATAAAAGTTTTTACTGATACAAGGTTTAAAATATTGTTTAATACACTCCTATAATCCATAAAAATTATTGCAATACAACTGAAATTTAATATTCTTAAAGGAAATTTGCAACTGGTGCACCAGTTTTTACACCAGTTGCAATGGTTTTTGAGATTACCAATTTACATCAAGCATACAACATACAGAATTTTTAGTCATCTTCACTCTCTGAAAGGTCAGTTTGTTCACAAAGAAAAGCTTGAGTTGAACATTTCTTGTAATAGGTATAGGTATACATTACTGAAGACAACTTACTGCTCAACAGAAAAAAAATTGCCAAATTACAAACAAATAAAAATACACATTCTCAGGAGAAATATGACAAACCAAAAAATAAAAATTAATTTCATATAAGATATCCACATCATACAGAGTAATAAATTATATTGCATCATCATCATATATATAATTTCTTTAACATGAAATGTAAACATCCTTTTTCTAAATGAACTACTCAGTCAATAGCAGCAAACATGGAGACATTTGAAAGCCGGAATTCCCCAATGTCTGCACATGTACTTTACATTTTTGTGTATGTTATATAAATATTAATAATTTTTTTTAAAATTTGAAATGTTGACATCATGTACAATCTAGCAGTAAGGCACGTTATATTGGGGTCAGGCAAAGCGGCAATGCGCAAGATCAGTGGCAAGGAGCAGGGTGGGTTTAAGCAGGGCAGAGTAGGCAATGCCAGGCCAGACTAGGGAGAGAATACCTTATAGGCATAATTCGTTCCGTTTCTGTCTGAAAAGATGAATAAAATAAATAAATATCCAGACAAGTAAAAAGATTCAGATTTAAACTTCCCATGAGATTTAATCACAAGGGTTTCCATTAAGAGTAATAAATGGCTAACAAGTTTCACTTTTTCTTAAACAAATATATACATAGTACAGACAATGTGCAATGTTATGTAATACTGCAAAACACTGAAGATAAGATTTTGATGGAAATGCACATTTTGAGGGTTCCTGATAATGGAAAATTGGGTTTTGATAAGCAGTCTGTCTGTCCATCTGTGGACAACACTAGCGCCTAAAGTGTTCATAGGATTTTCATTAAAATAGAACTGGATGAAAACTTCTCTGAACGGTTTGGCCAGACTCAAAGCCCTCCAATTTTGAAATGGATTTTTTTTGGTGGATGAACTTTACACGAAACCCCCAGGACAATTTCAAAATTTTCTTAAAAATCAATCTTTCTTTTTTCCTTCTTTAATAGAGGCAAGTGTGCTTATAACATCAGCACAGGTCCAATTTTCATTAAAACCTATGAAATTTAAAAAATTACTTAAGTTAAACATTTTTTGGTCCCCTCTTACTACTCCATTATTGAAAATATTCTCTTTTTTAATGAAAGTTATTTTTAAAAATTAGATCTTCATATAGCATCAGGAAATTATTTTTGAAAATGTGCAATTTTTGCGTAATTGTAAGTGAATTAGTATTAAAAAAAAACGTTAAGAAAATTTTCCGAAAAAGGCTCTTAAATTTTTTGCTCAAAGAGAACTAAGTACAAATATAAACGTGGCAATTAATTCCTGCAATAAATCTGTAAACCATTTTATGTAGTTTTTTTTTTTTTTTTTTCAAACTATTAGTTGTTTTCTTTTGACTCCTAAAATGTGAATTTTCTGAGGCAGCAGAGCCAACATGGGCAATAAATGTAAGTTGTGGGTGTTATTCTAGAGTAGAGATGAATAGGTGAATGATCAACATGCTGCCATTAAGTCTTAAGCTCTCATGTTTGAAGTCTGGCCCATGCAAATAATTTTTGTTAAAATTTTTCAAAACATTTTTAAAAATCTTCTTGTTAAAATTTGTTAAATGTTAAAATTTTTCAAAACATCCTTAAATAGCCTAGCCAGTTGACAGATTATCTTGGTTACAAAATTATAATTTTATAATTACAGTGGTCAAGTTTATGATTCCTGCAATGTTAGCAAAATTCAGATGGTTGCCATGATAACATGCATCTGGTAATTTAGCATTACTAAAATTGTTAATTCCAATTAAATTTTTCCCCAAGTACAATTTTATAATTGCTGGGATTATCTACCTCTCTGATAATAGAAATCAAATAATGTTGTACTGCAATGCTAAATCATTGGTGTTTCCCGATATAGTTAAATCAAAGCTACACAACATAGAACACTGTAACTCTCAAGTAACCACCAACCAACAACAAAACTCTCTCACATAACGTAATATCACATGTAGGTTCTATGTGTGCTGCCCTAATTTTAAAACATGTTGAAACACTGATCAACTCTCAATCAAGGTTTCTTTATGTCAACATTTTACATTTAAAAAGGGAGAATTTACTCTATAAAAATAGTAACATCTACCAAAAGTATGACCAAATAAACCATTGAAGTTGTAAAAGTATATTTAAGAAGACAGTTAAATAATGTTTAATATACGATTGATCTTTGTTTCTTTTTAATTAGAAAACAAGTCAGTAATACTTTCATAGGTTATACAAATATTTCAATACTATTACCAAAAGGTCATAAGAAGTAGAAATATGTAAATGCATATTCTGCATTCTGGTATTTCTTGTTCCCACTACCACCTTAATACTTCATAGTAAAAGAAGAAAGCCCGAGTACAAAATATGAAATATTTTTATCAAAAAATTTCTTTGTAGCCACTCTGTCATAAAAAAATTAAAATTTTGCAAATAAAATGACATACAATTTACTTGAGACTTATCTCGAACATATGAGAAATTCCAAAACGTAAAAATATTCAAGAGTTTGTCAACAAATCTAATATACATAATGTTAAATTTTATGCATTAATAGGAGAACGTAAACACACATATCCAATTATTTTGGTGTTGTTACAAAGCGGTCTGTTACAAAATTGCATGAAATACATAAATATTTTAAATAAACCGTGAATTTCTATGTATGAGCTTTAGTATCAAATTATGTTAATACAATTTTCACTGGTATCAAAAGTAAGTGTTGCTTGTTACAATTATACTGAACTCCTTCCCTTCCATAGTGTTTTTATTTCATCAGTGCAAAGAATCATTTCACTGAAATTAGCATTAAAAGGCTTTTATATACCCTCCTTTGAGAATAGTATAAAGCAAACGAAGTTAACACAGGAAACAGAGTAACCTATTCCTGATATATTGCAACAAGTCATTGTGACATAACATAAATTCAATTTAAATTTATTTAAAACAGAAATTAAGTTACAAATCTAATATCCTCTATAATTCTGGTTACCTATTTCTTTTAAATGAACAACTGCAGTACATTTGAATTAAGACAATACAGTTAACTTTCGAAAAGAGAACTCTGACTATATTAAACTTTCAATTCTAGTGAACCAAAGTCCTGGTCTCATTCTGCATGCATTACAAATAAACGCTAGATGATTCAGATACAATGAACTCCCCAAATTGACTAAAATGAATGAACTTCTAGGAATAAAGGAGTTCACCTCTGGATTGTTAATCCACACAGTGCTAAGAGTTAGCAGGCAGAGGAAATCATGAGTTATTTTAATAGCATTTTTGGTGAATGAAAAGCACTGAGGAAACTATTTCAGTTTTTCTATACTACTACCTTTGAGCATGAAGACTACATCAACGTGATCTGGAAGATGAAATTGGTGAAATATCTGGATCAGACATCATTTATGCTGAGAAAGTTTTCCAGATCAGAAGAAAAAAGGGTGATGGCAAAGTGGATACAAATGAAGAATGTGTTCCAACAGAAAACTTGTCTAAATGGGTATCGAGACTGTTTTAAAATATTTTGTGTTTTGATACTGTGAAAATCACGTTTTAAGAAAGCATGGACTCTGGAGAAGGATCTGCAAAAAGTATTGTGATTTCAAAATAACTACCTTTTTATAGTACATTTGCTTATTTACATGATATGCAAACCAAGTCAATTCTTTTTACAATTTTCCTTTATCTCTTTCTCTGTGAATCAGTTAGCCTGAATAACCATCAGTCCAAAAACCAGTCTGTCTCATGGTCAGACAATCCATTTGATAGTCACTGACTGTCAACTAGCCAGCCTATCTGTCTGTTTGTCTAAGTGGTGGCTGGTCCATACGTGCTGTGGTGCTGTCACACACTATCTATTCTCTTTAATAAATGAAACAATTACATTTCAAAAGATCAGATTTTTGTTTAATCCACAAATCAAAATGTTGGGAAGGTGCATAACAATTGCAGACAATAGCTTTGATTTTTCAGAACATTCTCACCTATGTCTGGAATTATCTTGGGGTCTGGCATTTCCTTTTTTGACAAGAAAGTCCAATGATGTCACACACACCAGGAGAATTTCATTACTGGAGAATATCAGCAAAATGAGAATTTAACATTTACAACAATTTAAATGTTTATAATTTTACATCTGTCAAAATAAATTAACACCAAATAATCAATAAAACGCTAAATTACCATAAATTATTTTCATAAGAAAAATTTCATGTGGGCGTATTTCAAGCTAGGAACAATCATTCCAATAGATTTGTGTAGCCTTTCAGTGCATAACTTAAAACATTTCTAAAATTACATTATTACAACACTTATATAAATATAATATATGCTTTGGAGGGGGAGGAGAGTAGAAATTATTTATCCCTAGACTATGGATATGCTACCAAAGCCTTGTAAAAACCTTCTAGCCAGTGGCCTAACATAGTGGGGGCAGTAGGGGGTGGCCACTCCAGGTGGTACTTTTAAGGGGCGGTAAAATTTCACAATAAACAATAATAATAATAATAATAATAATAATAATAATAATAATAATAATAAATAATAATAAATAATAATAATAAATAATAATAAATAATAATAATAAATAATAAAAAAAATAATAATACTAATAATATCTTGTAAAAATTTGAACCATTTCATTTCATATTTTTGTCACACCCACAATGCGGACCGATTGAAATGAGCAAGGAATCATTTATTACTTATTCTGTGACGACTTCTTTAAATGAATGTATAATAATTACATCTTGCTCATTGTAGCGACTGGCTTGTGGCATTGCTGGCATTGTGGCAAAACCGTCTGTACTGACTTGTAGGGATTCCCCGTATTCTATTATATGCTTGGATCATTTACAACTTATATATTCAGGAGGAATGACTTCTTTTGTATAAAGAATAGTGTTCAATATAGTATAACACCATCTGCAAATTAGATTACAGTACAGATAAATCCCTTCAAGGAAGCCCACGAGTGTTGCTTTGACAATTCAAAGAAAGTTTTATTGATAGATCATCAGTCATCCAATTCACAATAACTTAATTGTACATACGTATGCGCTTTAAAAACTAAAATTTTAGTGCTTATAAATACGTGGAGTCATTGTTCAATTATTGAACTTTGTTGAAAAATTGTATTTTTCATGTAATATACAACATTTGATTATGCGAGTATTACATATTTTATTTACGTTTTTTACTTGTATAATTGTATGTTTCACTCTCTGCTTTGTTGTCCAAGATTTAATTTATTAAAATAAAAAAATCAGAACAACTAAATTTTAGTAAAGAAGGTTATATTTTTTAATTTATTAGTAATTATGTTGAAACATTCTACAATACTTTCGTTTACAAATCCAACACTAATAAATGTGATTATTTTAAACATAATGCTTACGCAATAATGATTGTTCATGCCAAAATGTTCTTTAGAATAACTGTTTATTTTAGCCTTTTAAATTGAAATACCTAAATAAGAAGGCAGCAAAATTTTCCTTTGCCCCAGGCGGCTACACCACTGCTAGCAAAAGCCACTACTAACAGAATACAGCCGGTTTCCAGCACCAGCCGCCACTATCTCTCTGGGGTAATCTATGGAACAGCTAAACCCATTTCCATGGAGTTAACACTAATGTAAGGATTTAAGGTAGAGAATTTGTTCAGACATAACTAGGCCAACATTTTGTTTCGAATTATTTTCTCTTATACAAAAAAAAAGTTACTATCTGCACGAGATGGTGTAAAAATTACCCCTGACCTCCCTTTCGAACTTCTTAGAACAAAATATGAGTGGGCACACTTAGCTTTAGTGGAATATTTTTAAAAGAGAAGGAAATCGATCAAAGTTCATTGAAAGTTACTTAAAGCTCATAAAACTTTCTACAAATTCCTTTTTAATTCACTCCTATAGCACAATTATGCTTTGAGTAATTGCAGTCAAAACGGTTTGCCGAGAGTATGCAACATTGCATCTATTTACAGCTGCCTGTTACAACAATGGTGGTAGCATCAGTGGACACAGTAAGCAAGGTGGGTAGGGGCGCAGCAGAGTTAGGCAAGGGCAATGAAAGGGAGCGGGGTGGCTTTGGGCTATGCATGGCAGGATGGGGATAGATAGAATTCGTACCTTTTCCTGTCTACAGGATTATGACAAATAAATACCCACGCAACACATTGTACTTCTACTAGCTTAAATATACATTTTAGAAAGAAAGTGCTGCATTTCTAAGCAACACAAGTTAACAATATTCTGTTTTGGCATGAATTGATTTTATAAACCAATAATTAACAGTGGGCTTTTGTAAATTAAAAAAACTTACAATTGAATTTAATTTCTTCCACATTTACAGACATTACAAGAAGTATTACTAATAAAAAATAAAATTATTTTCATATTAGATATCCACATATACTTGCTCAGTGCAATAATCTATTGCAATAGTAATAAATGGGAAACATTTTTACTTTTTCTTACACTTGTGTGAACACAGACTACACAATGTTGTGTAAAAAACAAAAACAAACAAAGATGAGATTTTGATGGAAAAGGACATTTCAGGGGTTCCTGATAAAGTGCATTTTCAAAAACATTTCTCTGATGACCATCAGTGCACTAGCACCTGAACTGTTCACAGGATTTTCACCAAACTGATATTCCCTGATTGATTTAGCTGAACTCAAAAGTCCAGCATGAGATTCTGTGGGTAAACCAATTTTCCAATATTGAAACAAAGTATTATGGATTTTTTGACAGTACTTTTAACTAATATTGTACGAGTACTATAGGCAACCTCTCCTGCAACCTGAGACACAGCTATCTAAAACATCTTGTTTCTGAGAAGATATTCTGCTTCATAAAATTACACAGCTGATTTCAGCAGGTAGCTTTCTGCCTGTTTAGCCCATATTATGGTAGTTTCCAAAACTTGTACACAGTTAAAGAGCAAAATGCAAAACTAGGAGTAGCTGTGCCGGACTTGCAGTATTACAACACTGAGATTAAAATTGTCAACCTATTCAGATCCATTTATTTCATTGGTTTGGAAACTACCACTGACTCCACAAAAATGCCTTGAGCCATGAGTGGTAGAACCAAAAAATATACGGGAGGCATGACAGAAAGTCACTACCAATTCACTTCCACTTAAAAAGTCCATGTTGCGGAAGGATCAACATATTAACCTCTACAAGCTTCAATGGACATTAAATGTGCACATGGATAAACAATAAGTGAAGAAACATAGAAAAAAAGTTGATGTTAAAAGAACTTCAAAAGTTCAAACAACTTAATAGCAGAATTGGCAAAAAGCATACAATCTCATTCTATTCACAATGCACTTTCAGCTGCTAATTATTAGAATGATCATGCAAAATGATGCCTTAGCTTTGGCAGAATCTGATTTCTGACTAAACTCTCATCGGCAACATGTAAACAATACCTAAAAATAATATTTCAGATATTGCTAGCAGACAACAAACTAATTCTTAATTGAATTTTTAAAAGCTAAACAGATAACTAGTAACAATTAACAGATAACTAGTATACATTTATCAGGTCCCAATTAACCAAAAAAATCATAACACAATAAAAAACAAAATGGCAACAATCCAAAAAAAGAAAAATAATCTCAAATCAGAAACTTCTGAACATTAAAATGGCAAACAATCTATTTCATTGAAATAAACATCATAAAGCATTGCACATAAGATGTTCTCTTTCTAAAATGAAAACTAGCTAATCCACTTCAGAAAAAGGTCCAGCTTTGACCTGACTACTTCCACTTCCATCCTGTAATGATGAACGATAATCATGAACAACAGCCTTGCCAGTTTCTTTAGCAGTGGCTTTAACAAGTCCTTTTGGAGTCAGGTGTCTAATGTTGCTGCCAGCAACCCACACATTTCCAACAGTATATAATGTATCACCTGTTATAGCACCTGCTGGCTGTCCATATCTTGAAACAAATGAGAAGTTTTATTAATGTCAAAAATGAAAATGCTGATAAACACATTTTTATATAAATGCTAGGAGTGACAAAATTAATAATTAAAACTTTTGACAGTGTGATTAGGAAGTAGCAATTGGTATTCCACAAATAAAATCTATTAAAAAACTGTAAAGCTAATATTATTCCTGAACATAAATAAAAACCATTAAAATAGCTAAAATACTCACTTATGCTGGACTATCTTTACTGTATTGGTCGTTAAGCTATTGCCTAATATTTTGGCTGCATTTTCAAGTCCATCATATACAGTTGAAAAACCTTCTACTGCACCTGCAGCTACCTGCAGGACACCGTCTACTTTATTTGTAGCTTCTTGCTCAGAGTAATTGAATGTCGTCGATAGCAAGCGAGTGCCTTGCTTTTGGATGTGAGGTGCCAAGTAACGTCCAAGCGCCATAGTTGCAGCACCAACCCGAGAAGCTGCACAAGGAAGAGAGAGATAAATAGAAATTTAAGTTTATTTTGAGATAATGTATTCCTATTTTACATCCTTCCTATATCAGATATCTAGAGATGCTTCGCCCAAACCATAACTGCTAGTGCAACCCTTTCCCTATCCGAAAAAATGCACCTCAATAAGGCTCATAACACTGTCAAATTATCTACTTATTCCACACCAACATTGCCTGTGAGCACATTGATGCTTGGACACAATTTTTGGTCAGTTTGGTAGTGAGTCAGGTTGCATCGAAATAGCATTGTCCACAGTGGCCCTTAGGCATATTGCATAACACACGACTAATTACCATTGAAGAATTGAGGAATGATCCAGGATTTGGTGTGTTACATGGTATATTGGGATTGCACACCTATCTGAACACAACTGAAAAGATCCAGGCCTTACGTGGGATTCAAACCCCACAGTCTTGGTGTAAGGTTTTCATGGATGCAGTGCCCCAAAACCTTGTATCACAGGACAACTCATTTTCAGAAAATGCTTGGCAGCAAAAATTAAAATCACATTGGAGCAAATTAGTTTTAAACTATTTCTAAACACCCACTTAAGTATATTTTATTCTTCAATGCTAAAATTTAAATCATCTCTTCACTCATTTGAAACCAATGGAGGAAAAAATATCTGCACTAATTTAGGTATTTAGCATCTTTACAATATTTTAGAATTACTTCCACACCCTAAATAAAAAGGTTGTACCCAAGACAACTATCACTTACTCTTTGACAGAAAAGTAGAAAACCATGTTGAATCATGTACTCCAACAACTTGCTTCTAAATGAATTACTGAGTGAATTTAGTTCACTTGAAGACTTCAAAGAGGAAATCTGATCATGTCTTCTTGCACTCTCAATCTTCTTTAGAGAGTAATTAATTTCAATGTGGGAAATTTATGTCATCGCAGACTGAATGAATTCCCATTTAATGTGTTTCCTATAAAGGGCAAAAGCCTCCTGCAAGAGGGGAAGCTCTTGTGAAAATCACGTGGTGAGCTATTCCACGTAAGTATGAATTAGCACTGAACATCTACTCTTCCTAACAGGTGTCTTTTGTAATCCTTCCAAATTGTTATACACCTCGCTGCACTTTACCATTGTGGTTCTGCTAGTCTATTGAAATAGTCTACCCATCTGGTTCATGGGCCTTCCTTGGCTTTTGCTTCTGATGTATGGATCCCACATGGTGGTCTTCTGCACTCATCTGTCCTGGTGAAGTCTTCGATGTGACCCGCCCATTTCCATTTAATTCTTGCAGCCTACTGCGCAATGTTCTTGGAGGATGTGATAACTTGGAGTCTTGCATTTGA
Source organism: Teleogryllus occipitalis (assembly GCA_011170035.1). Classification (NCBI taxonomy): domain Eukaryota; kingdom Metazoa; phylum Arthropoda; class Insecta; order Orthoptera; family Gryllidae; genus Teleogryllus; species Teleogryllus occipitalis. The sequence goes on from BLKR01000411.1 coordinate 13,570, forward strand.
AACTCTGTCCTGTATTGAAATGCCAAGGATTTTTTTTTTCCATTTTGCTTTGACAGATCTCTAATGAGATCTTTTGTTTGGATGTTAAGGACTGTGTTTGACACACGTAGATTAGGACAGGAATAATGCATGTATATAGAGCTTCTATTCTGAGTTTTCTGTTCAGTGATTTGTCCAAGAGAATAATTTAAGTGCCCAAAAGGCTTTCCATGCTTGGGCTATATGTCTCTTAATTTCATTATTCATTTTAATGTTTTGGGTGATGAGTTGGCTGGCATACACATAATCTTCTATATTCTCTAACTAGATTCCATTGATGATAATTTTGTCAGCTGGTCTATTGGACATCAATTTGGTTTCATTGTAGTTCATCATTAGTTCTTCAATTTTGCTGGTCCTGTTAAACTCTACAAGCACTTTAAAAGTTCTTTGAAAGCGTTGGCAACCAATACAATGTTGTCCGCAGATTACAGAACAAATATGGAAGAAACAAATTCAAATAGCAGTAACTATTATGTCCAATTTATTTAATGTACCTGTATATATTGTACCAAATTTCTTTGTGGTTGACATTGAGAATCACTTGATGATGCCAACAGTGGTTTCCATGCAATAACAGCCGTTTTTTTAGTAACATAATCTACCCTTGTCGCTACCCACTAGAAATTAATAAAAGAAGGGGTTTGAGCATCGTATTAGCTGCGCATTTCTGCCACGCATTTCTACTGTCCAACATCAACATTTTCTCTCGTAGTAGAGATATCGGAGTGAACAATATCAAGAGTGGGGCTGAAATTTGGTGTTTAATTTAAATTGCTTGCAAAAGATCATGCAGTACACACATGCTGCCTCTACCAAGGCTCCACTGACAAGCACAAAGAAGAATGATAGAGTGTAATTATTAAAACAGCCTAAAATAAATGTTTACCTATAAAACCAGTAACTGCTACTGCACCCTGGGTGACATTTTTTGCTACTTTTAATCCAGTTTCAACCTTGGGATTTATTGGAGTAGGATTTTCCCCAGGTTGAATGTGCTGAATTAATTTAGGGGTACCATAATTCATAAATTGGCCTGCTCTTTCAGCCCCTTGAATCACTCCATGTGAAATGAACTGTGCTCCTAAATAAAATAAAATAAAAAACCTTTCAGAAAATATTCATATCATAACAAACCAACTTTTAAGAGTATAACAAATAAACAAACAACAATCCACAGTACAATAACATTATTTATGAAACCTTTCACAATTCCTTGTGAGATGGAAAAGCCTAAATCACGTCTTGAGCGACCAGCTCGCTTCAATTGAAGTGGAGGAGCTGCCTCCACTATTCCACACAGAATATCATTTAACAATTCATGAACAGAAGCATCAGCCTCTTCTGGTAGAATAATTCCAACTGCACCACCTATGGAATAATTCAATACAATATAGCACAGTACAAAACAAAACTCCTTACAATATGTGTTAATATTCCTTACACTTCTTCATTATAAGAACCATTATGTTATTTACCGTTTCCAAAAAATAGCGAATTTGAATGTTAGTTATTTTCAGACCAAAGTATTACGTAATATTTGTATTTAACACGTGTATTGTTGCACAATAAACATTTGGACAAAGCTTTGTTCAGAGCAATCAGATAATCAAATATTTCATTAGTTTCCAATTGTATCTTTCTTGTAAACAAAGTAAAGCAGTTCTTCAATTAAATATCTTTTCTATGCAGCTACGTAGATAAAAAGCAACATGTTTTCTCAACAAACAATACAAAAACTTGTTTCTAGAAACATCTAAATATTTTTCAAGCTTAAAAGTTAACTATCTCATTCTTAAAACATACCCTCTTCAGGAGAATGAAGATCAGGCAAAATAAAGGCACCATATTCAGTTTTCAGGCATGGAGATACACCAGGTACAAGTGGATACACCCAATCTCCAACTTGTAGGTATGCTCTAGGTCTCTCAACTCCTTCATCTTTAAACAAGAAATTGTTAGTCATTTTATCACCCAGTCCACATTGTTCTTAAGTTTCTTGATTTTTTTAAAAATACCTTTAAGTTCCACAATATTAAGAGTGTCTGGCTCCGAGGTAGCCCTGACAGTGCCATCACGTGAAATAAAATAAATGGAGACATTAGGGTATGTATACAGAATATTTGCTGTCTGAGCACCAGTCTCCACTTTAAGGTTCTGCAGAGCTACACCAAGTTGTTCATATGTGAGAATACGGGATGGAGTCATAACACCACTGTCACTGGAATTTCTGCTTGACATTGCTTCTTCATAAGAGGGGGGCAGTGAAGGACTTAAATTCGGCTCAGGAGATTTCTGACTATCCGCTATTCTACACAAAACTTCCTTTCTGACAAAGAAGGCAAATGTTAGTTAACAATGTCATTTTTGAGGGCGAAAAAAAAATTTGTCATTGGTCAAAACTTCCAGTAAAACAGAAAAGCATACTTTGTTTTCTTCATCTTCTGCAACATTGAACATGCCTTTTCCCATGATATGTCCGGATTAGAGGGGCATTCAATCTTAATATTCAAAGCTTTATCCAAAACTTTCAATCCTGCCTCATACTGAGCAACAGCCTGCAACAAACTTGTTACATAAGAATACAATCCTCAAATTATTTGCATATTACATGTTTGTCCTACCTTAACCTTCTCTCCAATTTCTTCAAGTTCAATGGCATTTTCTATAATTCTATAGGCGTTGTCGTGATATTCCTTGATTTCCGCAAACACTGTTTGCCAGTCGTTTGACAGATGGGTTTCCATCGCTCAGGTGGGCTACGGGCCGCTGAAATGACAGTGCGTCAGACGTCTCACAACTTGCAGTTATGGAAAACAGCCTGTCTCATCGAACTGGGCATGTAGAGCAAAAATCGGAATAAAGTTCACTAAGCAGGTGAGTTTGAGGGTTAAAAGTCGGGAGTAAATTCTGCCGATCGCCAGAAAAAAAAACAAATTCCTCGCGCTTGCTTTACACATACATAAAATAAAAAGAAACTATTCTCCTGTGATTCATGCCGTCATCAACGTACCCAAGAAGAAATTCTTAAATTAATCTCACCTTATTTTGTCGAGAAGGTCGAAGTCGAGTATAACAAGACGTCAGGAATTCGGCGGCTTGCCCGTCCTGCCCTGACTGGTCCTGACCGCTCCTGCCGTCTGTTGACTGATTTAACTTGCGCCTCTCTGTGCGCGCGGGTCGTGCTTCCACGAGCACGTGACACTCTCGAGCTGACCGTGACCACTGTGCCCTTCATATTCTCTCTCAATTCGTTCACTTGAAATACAATTGGACATAAATCCCGGGCTATTTGAATTTTCGCTCCACAAAATTTCTTACAATCGATGTTTGATTGGGCTCAAAGTCGATGCATAATTATTTGATAACAAATATTTGTACTCGATAGGAAAAGTTATAAGAAACTAGTGATGCTAAAACACCACTTACTTTCTCACCCTTAGTAACGGTTGCGTAATATTATTATACCGCAATTTTTGTTTATATCAACACATCTCAGTCTGTGCGCTGTCACCAATGCGCGCATGCGGCAATGGGCGCGGCCAACAATGGCCACACATTTTATCAATTCTAGCTAAAAACGCCATTCTTGCCATAAATGGAACTGTTTTTCAGTTTTCATTGTTGTGGTATTATGAAAGTTCTTACTAGGCGTTCTTTATGAAACATTACTGTTGTTTCGAATATATAATAGTTATTTATGTACCAAGGGCGTTATAAGGGTTCTTATGATTAAGCAGCGACAAAATGCCCAATGGCCTTTGTTGGTCTGGGTTAACGCCCGTGGTACATACATATCTTTATTTTTACCTAATCTTATTGATTCAGGTTTACTGCAATGATTTATCACAGATTAAATATATTTCGTGTAAACTATAAGGATTAACTACAGCAACAATGGGGAACATAAAAGAATTATATGACGAGTGATATAATTGAATGAAAATGTCAAGAAAGGCAGGGTGATTAATAAGGGGAAAATAGTATAATTAGTGCCGAATAGAATATCGTATGGACACGTAAGTAATTTCCGCGGGTATTTATTTAATTTACGAAAAGAACCCAAGGATCATTAGTCAAGAAATAACTTAATAGAATGCTTGGGGGTTATGAGCCAATTAGAAATGAGAATGCGTGCGAGAAGAGGGTAAACCTGCGTAATAGAACCAAAGAGAAACACAATTAAGTAGTGTACTGCGCATCGTGTGTGACAGAATAGCGCATGTTATAAACAGACGGGCAGAATAGATTCCGACTCCGTCACGATCGGATGGTGATGGAAGGTTCTCCGAGATCGTGTAAATGTTGATGGTAGAAATGTTTTCAGTGTAACAAAGGATAAATCAGGTATGAAAAAGAAGAAGATGCCACAATAAGATTGGACTAAGCTGAAGATGGAAATTTAGAATGGTCGTGAGAGCAACGACCAAGTAGGCTGAGACTCCTGAGGATCCAGGGAAGTTATTAAATGGGACATATAAATCTGAGTAATATAAGAAGATCAAGTTTTGGAATAGATTTAAATAAATTTTCAATTAAAAGAATAATTGGAAATGGCCATGCATACAAGGGGAAAGTAACGGGAAATATTAAATAACGACAGGATTATTATTGTTATTGTTCTTGGGTCATAGAAAATGCCATGTATGTTTTTTCTTTTGTTTGTGTGACGCAGAACCAGAAATTACAATGTTACTTGATTTTTGAAATATATTATTATTATTATTATTATTATTATTATTATTATTATTATTATTATTATTATTATTATTATTATTATGTCATGATAAGAAAAATATCCGAATACCAAATAAAGAAGTAAATATTTATTAGGTAAATGTTCGTAACCGGAAACCTACTATTTATAAACTATAAACTACTTTTTAGTATATGGACGGTCTTGTCAAACTTACAAACAAATTTTATCAGGACGGATCGATCTCGGTGTATAAATAGGGTAAATGGTAAATAACCATGGTAAATAATTAAATAGAATATCGAAAAATAAAGTTAGTATATTGACAGTAAAAATAATCGCTGATAATAATCGTTTGCAGTTGGCTGACTTGTAAATGGCTTCGTCGCTTCATTTTGTGATGTCCTCGACCGAGAAAAATATAGTGCGCTACGAGAAATAATTGAAGTTAGGAAGTGTAGTGTTATGTGTTCTTTTGTAAAAATTCTCCTTTTTTCTATAAATATGACATTGAATTTACTTTTTGTATGATAAATATTATGTTTATTTTAAAACCGAGACTTGAATGTGAGATGCGTACTGGTGCACGTGTTTCCGACTATTGTGTTGTAGTGTGTCGAGCTGTGATTGAGAGCTTTCTATTTACATTCGTGGCAGTTTACTTTTACTGATTGTGAGAGCATGTTAATAGATTTTACACACACGTAATTAAATTTAAATATTTCCCGGACTCGCGTACGTGATATACCCCAGGGAAACTCGTAGACTTCTGCATAGGAAACACCACAGGAGCCATAAACACTTTTTCGAAGAAGCGTGGCTGAACAGCTGTCGCGGCGGAGGGATACATATCTGAATTACATGTGATGCTCACTTGTTTAACGAACTGTTACTTTGGCTCATTCTTAGGAAAATCCTTCTATAGCGCGGGTTCTAGGTGACGGTGCGGGGGCAGCGTCGTGGCACCCGCCGCCGAGCTCTGCGCCGAGCCGCCGGGCGCGTTCCCGGAGTCGGAGCCTGACGCGTGGCAGCTGGCCACGCGCTGGAATGTGCCGGCGCCCACGTGGGGCGGGGGCGGAGCGGGGGCGTCGCTGCAGCCGCCGCTGTTCTCGAAGCCCGCCCCCGCGTCCTTGGCGACGGGATGCGGCTAGGTTTGAGGGCCGGTTGATCGGGCTCGTCGGTCATCTACCCAATGCGGCGGACGGGGAGGGGTGGCTCAGTTCATCAACTGATGTTACTGCAGTGCCTTCGACCGAGAGGTCCGAGTTCCGACGGCGGCAGGATTTTCGATACTGGCTTGTCAGATAGATCGAATTCAGTCGTTGTCTGGAGAAGTCTAACGGCGAGGGGTGGCTCAGTTCAACTGATGTTCCTGCGGTGCCTTCGACCGAGAGGTCCGAGTCCCGACGGCGGCAGGATTTTCGATACTGGCTTGTCAGATAGATCGAATTCAGTCGTTGTCTGGAGAAGTCTAACGGCGAGGGGTGGCTCAGTTCATCAACTGATGTTACTGGCGTGCCTTCGACCGAGAGGTCCGAGTTCCGACGGCGGCAGGATTTTCGATACTGGCTTGTCAGATAGATCGAATTCAGTCGTTGTCTGGAGAAGTCTAACGGCGAGGGGTGGCTCAGTTCATCAACTGATGTTCCTGCAGTGCCTTCGACCGAGAGGTCCGAGTCCCGACGGCGGCAGGATTTTCGATACTGGCTTGTCAGATAGATCGAATTCAGTCGTTGTCTGGAGAAGTCTAACGGGGAGGGGTGGCTCAGTTCATCAACTGATGTTACTGCAGTGCCTTTGACCAAGAGGTCCGAGTCCCGACGGTGCCAGGATTTTCGATACTGGCTTGTCAGATAGATCGAATTCAGTCGTCTGGAGAAGTCTAACGGCGAGGGGTGGCTCAGTTCATCAAGTGATGTTACTGCAGTGCCTTTGACCAAGAGGTCCGAGTCCCGACGGTGCCAGGATTTTCGATACTGGCTTGTCAGATAGATCGAATTCAGTCGTTGTCTGGAGAAGTCTAACGGCGAGGGGTGGCTCAGTTCATCAACTGATGTTACTGCAGTGCCTTTGACCAAGAGGTCCGAGTCCCGACGGTGCCAGGATTTTCGATACTGGCTTGTCAGATAGATCGAATTCAGTCGTTGTCTGGAGAAGTCTAACGGCGAGGGGTGGCTCAGTTCATCAACTGATGTTACTGCAGTGCCTTTGACCAAGAGGTCCGAGTCCCGACGGTGCCAGGATTTTCGATACTGGCTTGTCAGATAGATCGAATTCAGTCGTCTGGAGAAGTCTAACGGCCGGCTGCTCTGATCGGTAGTTTTCCATGGTTTCTCCAATCATCACCAGATGAATGACGGAGCAGATACCCTAACAAACGTGCCACGGACCGCGTGCTATTTTTCCTTCCTCTTCCTTGTCCTATGTTCACCCTTTAGACACACACACTAACATCCACTACACTACCAAATATATCGGGAGACCGGTCGGGAGCTCAGAGCTTGTCCCGGCTGAGGCGGTGCCTCACTGGTGGGAGATACCTGATTAGGGAAAACCTCGCTAGTCGACGGTATGTCGGCGCCGGATCTCGCCAACGGGGGAAGTTTACCGCCACCTCCGATGAAAAACATACACTACATCTACGGGACTAATGGCCTGAGTAGTTGACGCGTTCGGAATCACAAATAATCACCCGAAGCGGCGGCGCGCCATGGTCTTGGCCGGCGGGTGCTGCGCGCAGGGGCCCGGGGCCTTAGCGCAAGAGAGGTCCGCGGAGCGGGGCAGCGAGTGCGTGGAGAAATTGCCGTTGTCGCCGCAGGACGTCTGGATGATGCCGTCGCGTCGACGCTGTTGCACCCGTCAGGCCCCGCGCCGCGCGGGGAGTGTGGCGGGGCGGCGCCCGCGCCCGCGCGCCCGTTGAGCTCGTTGTCAGTGCCGACTCGTGGCATACGCAGACTGAACGATCGCTCGGGACCCTGCTACCAGACAGGGGCCCCTCATCATAATCCTATCACTTCATAATTCATAATTTAAAGGCGTAACAACCTTGTCTTTCCGAGGGATACAGCGGAAAAACTGATCCTCACGTTAATCTCTCTGGGATAAAAATGACTAAGCCTGCGTGGAGAGTGAGAGAGTGAGAGAGAGAGAGAGTGAGAGAGAGTGAGAATGAGAGAGAGTGAGAGAGAGAGTGAGAGAGAGAGTGAATGAGAGAGTGAGTGAGAGAGTGACAGGGAGACGGAGACAGAAAGACCTGTCTTCTTGCATGATATAAAAGCCATTTTAAAAATATTTTCTTTCACTTTTTTGTACACAGTGCTAAATGCACTGAATAATATGACATCACGCCATTTTTACTTTCTCATATACGTACGTATGTACGGAGTAATACACGTAGTATAGAGAAAGTTATGTAATGCTGCGCGAAAAAAACGGCGGATTTTCGCCGGAAAAAATTCATTGCCGGGATCTGGTAACGAAAAAGAGCATAAAACCAGTTGCTAAATAAGGAGAAAAAATCCTTTTAACACGTGGTCCCTGTTTCATGGGTTCTTGATGCCGAGAAAGCAATTGAAAGCAAAACGCCCGTCTGTCGGTCTGTGAACACTACTAGCTCCTAAACGACACGTACGATCTTTTCCAAATTGAAGAAGCACCTATCCACCCGACTCTTATTCAAAATTTTCTCAAAAATGGCTCCAAAGTTTTTCTTTAAATTTCTTTAAAGACTGTATTATAATACACTTATAAAGGTACCATAAGTCTGATTTTCACGGTTAACTCTGAATTTTCGAAAGTTGCAAAAGTTTGAATTTTTTAGTCGTCTTCCAACAACTACAAAATTAAAGAGAGAGATTTTTCCTTGAAATGAAATGTGCTTTCCATAAGTATATTCTTTCATTAAGGTCATGTACATTCTTTTGAAAATTTTAGCAGTTTTCTCGCAATGCGGCGTGCATTATTTGCAATTTTAAAAAATACAAAATAAAAAAAAGGTTTTTCTCAATAACTGCTCCAATTCTTTTTTTTTTTTAATTTTTGGTAGGGTTAGTGCCAAACTAACACTATACGATGACAAACGACATATTGCTCTATCGACACTTTGTCTCTCACGTCGGTAATATTTACATTAGAGACGATTTCTTGATGTTATTGGATTTATGAGTACATGTGCTTTAAATAATCTCAAGTAAAGTTTCTCGAAAACTCAACAGCGTTTTGTTAAAATAAGCTCAAAATTCCGCATTTTTTGAATTGATTTCGCATTTGAAATGCTTAAACACCATTTACTCAAAGATGGCTCCAAATTTTTTCTTCAAACTTTTTCAATGGATAGTGGTAATGGCACTGTTTAATACGACAAAGTTCATTTTGGCGTATTCTTTCGTTTTTTCAAAAATTATACAAATGTATTTTTTTCTTCAATATCTCTCATGCCGTTAATATGCACATTTCAATGGATTTGTATACATTATTGAATTTATGAGTGGAAGTGCTTCAAATGACTTTAAATGCAGTTTTTCAAATACTTAACAGAATCCTGGGAAAAAGAGCTTCAAATTTCGCATTTACAGTGACACTTAACACCATTTTCTTTACAACGGCTCCAAATTTTTCAATGAAAGTTGCTATTTAAGAGAAGGTTCTTTTATTATTTTATTCTTTTATATTCTTTAATATTCTTAAAATAATATTATGGTTCTACTATTTGGAAACTGAAAAGTTGAGAAATTTAAAAAAAAAAATGTACTTTGGGCGACGATAGATGGCAGCAGGTAAGGACAGGCAACTGTACAGTACCAGTCCACACCAAGGAAATTAGAAAACTTTACTATGAGAAAGTCTGTGCCATTCTGTAGCACCTCTAGTTACTTTCTCGTATATGTATGTACATACAAAGTAATATACGTAATATAGAGAAAGTTATGTAATATTACGGCAAAAAATTGCAATTTTTCAATAGAAAAACTCGCATAGTGCGGCCCTGATAAAGAAAAAAGTGGATAAATCCTCTTCTAATATTTAGTAAATTCTTCCCTGCCAACATCTCACTATTTGCACTTTCACTGCTCTCACGGACAACACGTTATGTAGTCAATTTCAGAAATTGTGGGTCCTTGATACTGAAAATAAGGCTTTTTTCACAATGTCTGTCCATCTGTAAATAACACTAGCACGTAAACTATTCGTACCAATGAATATTCCCCGATCGATGTGACTCCATTCAAAGCTCTACGATTTGGAAACACATTCATTAAATTTTGGGGGTACTTTACATGAACATCTTAGGACATTTTCAATTTTTTCTCAAAAATGGCTCCAAATACTTTCTCTAAATTTCTTGAAAGAATAGAGTAAAATACACTTGCAAAGATGGCATAGGTCCATTTTTCACTGTTAACTCTAAATTTTCTAAAATTTCAAAAGTTTGAAATTTTTTTGGCTTATTTCTATTACAAAATAGAAGAAATACATTTTTCCTTGCAGTAAAATTTTTTTCCCATAATTCTTTCATTAAGGTCATGAACATTGTTTTTGAAAATTTTAGTAGTTTTCAGGCAATATTGCCGGCAGAATTAAAAAAACACAAAAACAGGATTTTCTTGAAAACGGCTCCACACTTTTTCTTGAAACTTTTGGAAAGGAGAGTATTAAATGCACTGAATTATATGACATAAATATTATTTAATATAATCTTTTAAATTTTCAAAAATTACACAAATGTACATTCAAGAACTGCATTATAAATAATGTGAGAAAGTGTGTGCAGTTGTAGCTCTATACTTTGTCTTTTATAATGTGGCATGTCAAGGCCTGTCTTCACATCTAGCAGCACAACCAAGAAGATGCGAAAAGCCATGACATATTCCATTGTGAAGACGTGTCTTGACATGCCAAGTTGTTAGAACCAAAATATAGTTTTAATTTACTTCCCTTTTTGTGGTCAGCAACATTTCACTTTTCTATTATTATTCATTGAAACCACAATTAAATTTTCTGATTCATACAATCCTATTAATTCACGATTTTTCACTATGAAGGTGTTGCAAAATAATAATTATAAAGTCATGAACTTTCACTACAAGCTCCCAATTGCGTTTGTAATCTCTTGCTTTCTCTGCTTCCATGATCAGTCTTCAACCAAATCTCAACTCTCAAAAGACCTCTCCAACTCCTCGTCCTATTTCTGACTTTCTCCTTTTCTTGTAAACACTTTGCATATTGTTTTAATCTGTGATCCTGCTGATATCGACTAATATTGTCAAGATTATTTCTATGCGTCAATAAACTGGTTTTCTTGCGAAGTGTCCCAAATCAATTTCTGATTCGCTGATCACAATTTATTTTAGTAGGCATATTATTTTTGTTTTTAATTTATTTCCAAAATAAATTAAATAAATGTCTATATGCACAGTCCATTCTTATGTGGATTACAAACATAATACATTGTGTCTCTGCATGAGTGAGAGATAGAGAGAGGAAGAGAGACCATATGCACATACTGGGTAGTTAAAAAAAAGAAAAGAAAAGAAAGTTCGCTGTATCCCCTGCAAGGATTCAGTCTGGACATTGCTCCCAGGTTAGTGGCTATTAAAATGTTTCCAAAAAAAATTTACTAAATTCCCTGAGTGAAATAGGTGCTACAACAAGGAATTAATCAAGAAAAACATTCAAAAATCAACGTGGCATTCATGTTTAAAATTTATTGTATATATCTGTATTAATAAATATCAATTTGATTGTATAATTTCATTTGTTCAATATTCACACAAAATAATTTATATACACAATACCTCAATACCAATTTTTAAGTGTAAAACTTAAAAATTCTATACAAAAAATATTTTAAAATGGTTTTCAATTAAATCATTGATATAATTTCCATTTCAGCAAAAGAATCACATTTTAAAAAGCAAACAAATTACGTATTATTTCCCTTTAGATTGGAAAACATTCAGTAAATACTCCAAATAATGCTTTTCATTACCTTTAAATGCTTTCATGTTTCATCCTTCAGAAACTCAAGTGTCACATTAAAAAGAAAGAAAAAAAAAAGAAGGGAAAATCAAATGTCATTTATAAAACTGATAATCACATGTTGCAGCAATTGCTCATGGAGCAAAATTTCTTCATTCATTGAACACATTTACAAACACCTGAACAAAATACTCTCCGGTTTATGAAGTTTCATACTTCAAAATGCAGAACACGTGTTGCATATAACAGAATAATCAGACTTTATGTTAGACATAATATGTGAGCATTTGCTTCATTTCTGAACCCATCCCTTCATGTTAGGTGCAGTCCTTCATTTGCTTGAGTGCCATGTTGCGTAACATACACAAATCCCTTGCAGTAGCTTTCCTGCCAACAGGAGTGTCAAGATCATACAAACGTAACACAAGATCAGTACTAAAAAGATCTGGTAAAGCACGTAATAGGCTTGGTACCTGTAACAAAAGGAGAAGAACTATAACATATAAAAATATTAATTGCCCAAAAACAATTAAAGCATTTTATTTAATTGATTTGAATTTTCGTTAAAAATAAATTAAAGGTGAGAAATTTCTCACATAGCATCACTGGTATACTGCCTATTCTGTGTGACAGTGCCTCATAAGAGGGAAAACTAAGAGGGAAATTCTACACAATTTTCAGCAATTAGGCAAAGAGATATTCATTAATATTTATTTGATTTACCAAAATAAATGTTAACGGTATCTTATGTTTCAAAAAGGGTATAGCCTGTCATCTTAATGTCCAGAGTTCACACATGCTTCCTTGAATCCCAAAACACACAATCCAAAAATAAGTATTATTTTAATTCAGCAAAATGTGGTGACACAATTGAGCAACTAGGCATTTATTTAATTTTGTAATGTGGTGTGCACAGAACATTGAGCAATCTCCTCATTAGAAAAGTTCCAAGTACTTAATCATTTGACTGGTCAGATCATATTAACATGCAGCAAAGTCCTGTGCCTGAGGGTCTCTGGATATGTTAGCACACAGTCGGGCTGTCGCTGGGAGTCTCTAGACCAGTAAATGTGCAAGGCTATTCTCATTTTTATATTGTCATTCACAAGGGCCAACTGATTTCTGAGATGATTTTAGCAGTATCTGTGTGTAGTACTGCACTCTAACTTCATATTTTGATGCTGTTTTGGTTCACTAGCATTTGTGTGAGTTAGTTCAGTGTTGCTACAATAAGAATGCTTGTTGTCTGGTTCAGTCTCTTTTACATAAATTAATATTTTAAGAATTTCTTAAATTCTGTACATATCACTAGAGTGTGCTTCAAGGAGGGTTGGGAAGTTTCTCTCTCTTTCCAAGGACTGCCTCACAAAGATTAATTTATGGTCGTACTGACACTTTTCCTTTACCATTTACTTTTCAACCCTGCCCAAATACTAGAGTCCTTGAGGTCCCATTGTGTCTTCCCTAGCTCATTCTTGGAACTGTTGTTACTTTGAGTGGTTGAGTTGTTTGAAGTATTCTCTATGTGTTCAGTTATCACTGAATTTGGTTTGTAATCTCAAAGAAACCATGACCAGCAAAAGCTTACTCAGCCCTGAGCGGTTCCGGCGACCATATCTATCATGCACACCATGCTCTAAGCATACCCACAGCAGGCAGAAGGTTAAGCCATAACAAGTATAAGATGATAGATGCTATTTGCAACCAAATAAAAGTTCACTTAAAAGTAAAAAATCTGCAATCAAACCTTCACAAATCTGCAAATATTTCAGGCAAAGAGTATATCTCACCAGAGTACTAGGCATTGCTTGTAGTACTGGACCAGTCCTGTTCCCTCCACATCGCACCAAATACTGAAGAAAGCGGCAAGTAAAATGTGTCTGTTGTGACACTTCCCCATCCCTGCTTGTTATCAGGGACAAGTTCTTGAACACTGACACTAAAGCACTTTGGAGGGGCTCCCTCACCGGAGGGACTGGAGGCTTGCTTCCTGACTGAGAACTGAGGGTCGATGCTCCTGCAGGGTTAGCAGAAGCTGCTGTGGTGGAGCCAAACACAAGATCAGCAGCATCGCCTGCTTCTCCAAGACGTGCTATCTTGTTAGTGGAGCACAAACTTTCCAAATCCTGAGAAAAAACAAATTGATTGAAACTCTTTAAGGGTAAAACAGAATACATTAAAAACAGATACATCAGAGAAAGTATCCAGAGGAAGTTCACTGAAATTTTAAAAATATATTCCACATATTAAACACACATTAAATACAACACAACTATAAATTAAAACCCAAACTGATATATTATAAGAGATCAACTATACAAATGTAAAATAATATAAAAAGAATTCATGAATTGGTACACTATGAAATACCGGCATTGAAATTATTCAGTAGTTTTTGAGTTAAAGTGGATCATAGAGACAGCCCACAATTGATTTGATGCGGGATTCCTTTAAATAATCAAATAAGCAAGTTCAAAAAATATTTTAAAAGAAGATTCGAAAATCACAGACAAACACAATATATATTTATATACACACATACATTTTACATAATAATACCTATACATTTTAAATAATAATATAAGTTTGAGATTAATAAACTATTTGCATTTTACCTTTCATTTAATTATAGTTTTGCACTCTCTCATATATGTATAATAAACTTGAAAAAATTCAACACAAGTTTATAGATTCGGTATGGAAAGGCTCTATGTGGCATTAAAACTTAGAATGAAATCATTTTGTATGAGCAATGATTATATGGGAATAACTACTCTACTGAGACTGAGCTCACTGAAGTCACATAGAAATTATTAATGATTTGTGTATTTTTTTTATTCATTGTGAAATGGCACTGATTGTGGAGAACTATTGTTGAAAATTTCATGGAAGGTGCCTCTTAAAGGTCTGAAAAAATAAGATACATTTTTATACCTACTGCTAAAACAAATGTTTTTCTTTTGTCAACATTGTCCTCTTTGGAGAATATATCATTAGGCAAATGTATTAAAACTAGATTTTAATGAGCCTTCCACGTGTCAGCTTGAGGGACACTTGAGATCAAGAATTCTCTGTGATTATAATTGAGAATGTCATGTAATAGTCAAAACTTGATATTGTGATAATTTTTTATTAATAAGAATTGCATTATTTATATCTTGTAACTGTAAAAGTTTAGTATGAATTTATAATATTGTATTGGATGTTTGCATGTAATGATTAAAAAAATACCTAAAGTATTGAAACACTGCAAAGAAATCAAATTCAAGATTTTGACAGAAATGTACGTTTTGGGGGACCCCACACAAAAAATGTTTCCTTAAACACTTATATCCATTAAAAGCTCTATACTGTATCATTTTGCAATATTACATAACTTTCTCTACACAACATATATACTAATATATAATAAAATAACAATTACAGACTTAATGCTACTGCATCCCCTCCAAGGGGTTACAATACTTTTTAAAGCATACCTCTCCTTCCATATCACGTCGTGATCTCTTACGGCTTGGCCTTGAACTGGTGGCAGTATTGTTCTGGTGTTCCAGGGCAGCAAATATGCAATAAGCACACAGTTTTGCTAATGCAGAAGCCTGAGGTTCCACCAACTCATCGCTTCTAAAACATCAAATTATTTTCATATTAAAATCCATCCATAGTTTCAATCAATCTTGTCAGTCAAAAATTCAAAAAAAGCAGTACATTAACAAAACCAACACACTGACTGAGAACTCACTACCACTTCAAGCAATGGCGGTTTCAAGCAATTCTTGTTTTAATATGAAATATTATGAAGTAAACTTACAGCAATTTGTTATGCAAGTACTGAGGGAGGACATTAAGCAGAAGTGCCAATGTACATGGTTCAATATTGAGATGTAAAACACCAAGTGCAAGATCCACAGACCGATCTAACTCTTCCTGATATCGGCATCGTAGAACTTCCTGTAAATCAAATATAAAACTTACTAACACCAGTAAATAAAACTTAATTCATGAAGATAGCAGTCCAGAAAACAAGAGTCATGGCAATACAAGACAAAGATAAAAAAGAGACAAAATTGTAATAAATGGAAAATTAGTGGAACAAGTAATATATGTCCCAAAATCTCAGAAATATCACAAGTGTGTTCAGCAAAGGACATGTAAAAGAAACTAGATAGTGTAGAACATCCACTGCTTTAGCACAATCCGAACTTTTTGCCCTTTCACCAACCATTTCCAACAGATTTGTGGCAATTGATTTCTTTGAAATAAATCAATGCTGCTTAGAAGCAATTACATCATTTTTGTTTCAGAACTCTTGGCTTTCTTTTACAATGACTATCTCCACATATTTGCATATCACTGATGTCAGAGAGATCAGCCTTCTGGGCTATCAAGTGGCTAATTAGCATTCTGGGCTAGCAAGCGGTCTCCTTTTTTTGTATGAGTTACACATGTCTCCAGCCAAACCCTCAGTAACTTTCCCTCCTGGTATAATTTCTCCATTAGTTTTGATAAAACTGTTGGGTTGGTTGACAAACATGTTTTCAACTGTAGGAGTATACTAGGGATATGTAGAAAGAGCCACACCCTTTCAATGTGAATTCACAATACAGTAAAAAACTTCACTTATACGTTTTTCAGGGGACCGAAGAAAAAAAATGTATAAGTGAGAAAAACACATAACTGAAATTGAATTTTATGAGCAAAAAAAAATCTCTATTTTTACTCTACTGTTTTATTAGAAAACTTACTACCAAAAAAGAAGATTTTAATATGTAGTTTAAATGATTACTTATGAAAAAAGTCTGTTATCTTGGTCTGTTTAACATTATAAGCCCCCAAGGTATACACTTCCCCCTCCAAACGTGATAGCTGTCCCATCACCTCATCTGCGACACTGTGTTGCATAACAAACTTTTTAACAGTTTCTAATGCTGCAACGGCTTCACTGAAACCTACTACATTTATTTCACTATCATCCACTTCATCATCACTGTCTTCATCAATCTCTTCGTTGATTTCACTCACAATGTCCTCAATGGACCTTAGTTCAGATGTAACCACATCTTTATCTACATCCACAAATTCTGTGAAGTCCGCTTGATTGATGGGTAAATCTCCCAAAGCTAACTCCATTTCTACATCATCTTCGGGGCTGCCAAATCCAGCTTTCCGGAAACAGTTCCTGATGGTAGATTCTTCAACTTTCTGCCATGATGAGGAGATAAAATGCATAGCCTATGAGAAAAAAAAGGAGTGTTCCTGATTATAAAAACTAAAAATTCTACCTCACTGACCATAAAACTAAAAATTTTACCTGTAATACATTTATTTTAGTCGAACTCCTGTTTCCGTTGTCGATGTAGCGGATGGCCTGTTGCACCAACATTTTTCGGTAGTGCAACTTTAAGTTTCGGATAACCCCTAGATCCATGGGTTGCAACTCGCTGGTGCAGTTCGAGGGGAAAAATTGCACCTTGATGTTCCGTAGATACGAGGTGTCTGGTGGATGTGCTGGACACTTGTCTACAAATAATAGTATTTTTCGCCCTCTGATACCCATTCTGGCATCTAAAGCCCGCAACCAATCTTCAAAGATTTTCGTGGTCATCCACGAATTTTTATTGTGTTCATATTTGGTGGGCAGTGTTTTAATGTGTTTGAAGCATCGCGGCTTCGCAAATTTCCCGATCGTGACCGGTGGCAATTTTTCTGTCCCATCACTGTTAGCACATAAAAGCACAGTTACACAGTCTTTGCTCTTCTTACCCCCGTGACAATTTTCTCCCTTGAACGCCATCGTCTTTTCAGGCATTAGGGAATAGAAAAGCCCCGTCTCGTCGGCGTTAAAAATATCTTTGGGGGCATACTGCTCCACCAGTTCTTGAAGAGGTCCCGACTTCCATGCCGACACGACATCTGCATCAACATTTCCGCTTTCGCCGCACATACTTTTGCAGCAGATTCCGTGTCGCAGCTTGAATTTATGAAGCCAGCCAGATGAAGCTTGGAAATTTTCTAAACCAAGCCGCAGTCCAATTTCAGTCGCTTTCTCGCACAATAAGGGGCCGCTTATTGGTATACCTTCAGCACGATGCTGCTGAAACCACTGTAGCAATGCATCTTCCAAATTTTCATATTTTCCTCCTTGAATTCGCATTCTCTTGCTACTAGACACCCCAAACACACGTGCCTTGTCCTCGATTTCTTTCCCCTTAGAAATGATGGAATTCAGCGTGGATGCCGGTATTCCCAGTTCTTTAGCAATTTCTACTTTCTTTTTATTTCCACTCTCCCTAACAACTTTTAAAATTTTTATTTTCTCTGATATTGAAAGGGGTTGCCTTTTCCTACCACTCATTTTCGTGTAATATCGCGGACGCAAAACCAGAAAGAAGACGAACTACGACAGTACAACAAACGCGAGATGAAGGCGCGACCTGAGCGACACGAAGACTATTCGCAAATCCCAGCCAAGAACTGCAGATTGCAGAACAGAAAGGATGATACTGTTGAACTTGTGTGACTCAGTTTCACTACGGAAACGAAGGCCGTGACCTGCGTGGGCTACAACTGGCGACGAAGACCCACGGCTGCTTGCTTTGCTTTCAAGCTTCATGTTACTTGAGATAACGCGGATCAAAGCACGGTGATCTAATACGTGGGCGACAGGAAGCGCACGACAGCCACAGCTCCACCGTCTGGCGACACCCGCCGCGCCGCGCCTCGCGGAAAGGGATCGGTTTCATTAGCCGCTTGCGCCATCCGCTACCGAAAGGAACTCGTGTTATTACGGCGAGCCAAAGGCACCTTTGGAGACTGGGACAGTCAATGCACAAACATTCTCATTTATTGGTCATCTATGTCATTACTCTCTCCTGGGGACACCTTTGACCTTCCCTCGGAGCTAGCTGTCGCCTCCTGAGATCCTCAGAGAGCTCCCATGCGCATACGACTGAAAGTTTTCGTTTTGGAAGTCCCGCTTCTGGAGGTGGGCCGGGAGCCGACTTTCGCTACCACCCGCGGGCTCGCGCGGTCTTGACCCCCTCAGCTAGGCCGAGTCGAGCTTCTATATTACAAGTTTCATTAACGGGAAGTGGCCTCAGAGGGCAAGAGTCAGCTCCGCGGGAGCGCTCTGGAGCGTGTCGACTCGAGCAAAATTCCGGGCACGACGCAGATCGTCCAGCGCCTCTGCGGGATCATTTGAACGTTATACGGCCTTAAAGGGACTTTTATTTTGAACGTATAAGTGTGAAAAACGTATAAACGTAAAACGTATATCTGAAATAATTTTGCATGGGAATTATAGGAATTTATTCGGGACCTAACAAAAAAAACGTATAACCGTGAAAAACGTATAAGTGAGAAACGTATAAACGGAGTTTCACTGTATTTATATTTGAAAATAACACAGATGTTTTATTTTCATTGAGCTTCATTCCAAGTTGGTAAACTGCTTCTCTCAAATTAAATTCTAAATGTCGGGATTCCCTGATGATAAATGCTATTGCAATTCAGAAACTTAAATAGATAAAATAATGTAATGTACATCGCAGTTAAGTAAAAAACAAACCAATCCCAGTATTTCAGGCCAAGGTCAACTGTGAAAGATCTTCCCAAATACTTCTCAGCCCTCGAGAAAGTGGAATTTGAATTACAGACCAGTGCACAAAGTTGTGTGAATCTGCATTACCTCCAATTGCTTAGTATTTTTTATCGCGAGTATTCACCACCCAAGTTATTTCTTTTTTGAAGCATAGTGCAGTTTGTGAATTTATTATATAGAATGGAATGTCAAAAAATTGGCAATATGATGTTTTGTCAACACTCGTGTATAGAGCAGACAAAGTGATTCTGCATATTTTCATGCAAGTTGGAAACTCACATCCAATATGGATGACAAGACTTTGGTGGGCATGAGCAGTAAAACATATGACTCATGAGGAGAAATGTGCAGAGAGAAGCCCTGTGAGAGAGCTACAATGTTTGAAAGAAATGTCTCTAATAATGAAGAAAAAAGGGCTTCAAGGGAAGGTCCCTCCGAGCAATTTTGAATTGTTTTGCACTGCTCAAAAGCCTGCAAAGTTTAAAACTTGATGGAAAACAATTTCCTCATAACTATCAACTAAGAAATTATACCCCCTGAATTACCTGATTAACCATGACACTTTCACAATTCATAGCTTAACATGAGAGCTTCTCTTGGGAATAAAGTCCCACTACACCAATGGTGTATACCATTTAGTCTTAGCGATGAATTGGGTCATCACTCTTGAAGCATTGCGAATACACTTTCTGATCTCTATAAAGTTCATTTCCTACATTCTGTCTTCTACCTGTGGTATTTCTGTGATCCTTGGCAGTATTCTATTATAGTTCAGCATTTAGTTCTTTTTGTTTGGGGATCCCCCTAATATTCCATGTTGATAGTTTTATTACACTCTCTTCTTGCTTTTATTTTCTTCATTGTTATTACAACTATTACTTATCAAAATAGTTTAACCCACAAGAATAAAGACAATGTATCTCTGACATTGGAGAAATTGCTTCACTATTTATTCTAGTAAAAATCAAGATTTCAAAATATTCTAGTAAAAATCAAAGAACTAGTGCTGAGAAAAGCTCATCATTAAAAAAAACACCGAAAAAAGGAATCAGGGATTCCAAATACACTTTGAATCGATAAAACCTGATCGTAATTTCATCTCTTAAAACACCTTCTTACCTGAACGAGGTTTATTACAAACCACTCAGGACCAGCAGCAAGAAGAAGACTTTCCAGAGAATGAGTGGCTTCGATATGCACCCAGCCTCTTTGCTGAATTCCCTGCCAAACACTCTCAAGTTGGGTACTAATAGGTGTGCGAGCAATGATTCTAAAACAGAAATTGAATGCTTAAGTTCTTTGTATTTTTGCTCTTCAAAATTATTCAGATGTTTCCTAACATTAGCTTCAAAAGCTGCTAAGGTTTTTTAAGATATAATTTTAAACAATTCTGGTTAGAAAAGTTAGTTTGGTTTCCCTGGAAATGTAAAATCATTTAATTTGACCCTACATAATGTCAATTTCCATGCAAATAAAGAAATATTCATACTTGTGTGATACTGTTAACACTTTGGCCTTTGATTGGGGAGGAGGCATCACATTATATTGCATTTTATGAATAATTTGCAACATTAGTCCTGATCTAAAACAAAAACAAAAATACAGTAATTAAAAATGCAGAATGACTACAATTAATCAGCAATATCAGATTTAATCTGTAGCATCACCTTTCTTTAAAATTATCTTGCTGTGCAACTTCACCATTGTTTAAAGGAGTTAAAAACTGTTGAACCATGTTCATTGGTTTCAGCAAAGCATCTTGATGAAGAATCTGAAAAGCATATTAAACGGGGTACAGAGATGATAGTAAAATATTTTTTAAATATTTAGGAGAAAGCATTACAGAGATGAAAATAAATTTCTAACCAATGAAATACATACCTCCACAATTCTTAAAAGAATAACAAACTACTTAAAAAATTTTAAAAGTACATCAGGGCACCACAGGATCAGTAACAGATCTAACGAAGGTCAGAGACAGAGACCTGGGTACAGATGCTTTACAAATAATTTGAGGTAATGGTAATGAACAAAAATAAATACTATTATTGCCAATTTGAAAATATGAAAATCAATTTTACAAATATTTTAACATTACATCTGAATGATCATTAATTAATATAAAACATTATAAATGGAAATGGTGATGTCTTGTCAAAGGGATTTATTGCAGTTATGATGGCAATGCTGTATCCCAATAAATGGATCCTTCAGCAACAAGGAAGGAAAGAAAAAGAGAAAAAAAACAGCCTTTTTCCTTTCATAGTGACATATTCAATACTATTTTTATCTAATTGAACTTTACTAATCGTTAAATCAGAAAATGTTCCTACTTCCATATCTCAACAACTTTTCTGTGTTTTTCAGACTTTTTAAAATATAAGTTCTTTCTCAAATGATATAAAAACAAAGAAAATTTGTTTACAGAAATGAGACATATTTCTGACTCAGAAATATTGAAAGATAGGTACAGATCATTATTTAAAAAATAAGCCCTTGGAGCAATAGCAAGATAAACCACATCAGCCACAGCAAGCCCCCAACTATTCACATATGTTAAGATCCCAATTTTGGTTTGATCTCGAAAGTGTTTCATTTTGTAACTTCCCATTCGTAAATGTTAAGCGGTATATAGTGTCAAGATAAGCCACACTTTCACTAAAATCAAGATCTGAATATTAGTGAATTGTGGGAGACTTGCTGTGGCTAGTGTGGCTTATCTTGCTAATGTTTCAAGCCCTTCATACGTGCCATATTTATCCGATTTTTCCCTCTAAAAATCTCATTGAAAAACACAGTGTCATGTTATATTTACAGATTAAGCCTAGTCAGAGTTTATATTTTTCCACAGCCTTTCATGCCAAGAAGAATTACATTCAAAGATGTATTTTTGGCATCCACCATGAATTTACCAGCTGATTAAAACCAATATTTTTGAATGGGCTGGAATCTCAAATGAATAGCATCATTGTAAGTGAATTGCAATGTAAAAATTAATAAATATCTTCACTGAGATTTTGTTAGACAATGTGCTGATTGACAACATCATGCCAACTCTTGTTTCGACATCCGGTGAGTGTAAATCTGCATTTTAT
Source organism: Teleogryllus occipitalis (assembly GCA_011170035.1). Taxonomy (NCBI): domain Eukaryota; kingdom Metazoa; phylum Arthropoda; class Insecta; order Orthoptera; family Gryllidae; genus Teleogryllus; species Teleogryllus occipitalis. The sequence continues at coordinate 35,978 of BLKR01000411.1, forward strand.
GAGAGATGACAATGGAAAAAAAACAAAATCGAACAGTGATATATTTGAAGACGGCAGTGACAAAAACCATTATTAAGATGATTTTAAGGAATGAGAAAATAGTGGTAGCATAAATAATACCAAATTTTTATCAACATTACAATTTTCTAATGAATTAGACAATTTGCGGTTTCTTTTGACTACATAATAAGAATTAGTTAAATTTTTTTTTTTTTTTAAATTCTGGAGGCCTCTTCAAAATTAGGAGATTGTCATATATTCAGGTAAATACAGTATTAATTTATTAATCTCAACAGATATATGCCTCACCTGCATGTAGCTACAAAGCCAAGCAGCAGCACACACAGGAAGGCAACACATGCGGGAACGCATAGCATCAAGAATTCGTTTTACATCAGTAGCTGTAAGCGAACCATGTTCCCAAGCCAGTAACACTTCCTTTATTGCAGCAGGAATGTTCACGCATACTTCATGCCACTTTACTTGACTACAAAAGAAATCATACAATATTTAGATAAATCAGTTTATCCTAGTGCATTTCTATTTTCTATTTTCATATCTTATTGTACATTACTCCCACCATGTAATATTTTTGAGAATATGATGTTCTGATCAAGCTAGTGGCAGCTTGTACTTAGTTTGCACAACCCTCAGAAAATGAAAAAGATCTCATAATATCTTAGGAATATACATTTCCTTTTAAAACATTCAATATTCAAGATATTGCAGCAATATCGATGAATATGAAATCATTCTGAAACCAAAGAGCGCCAACTTGCGCTCTCTCAGGTGTATGGTGACTTGCCAGGAATTGCACCATGCTCCTGGCTGTATTAATGGGTTTACTGCACTTTCTCTTTGGCCCTTCGATTTAACATGGGAAACATAGGGCTTTTTATTTGGGCAACCAGTCTAGTGGTGCTGTCTAGCACTGTGCAGTAACAGAGGGAATCTCAGGGGAATATCCATTTTCTGTCTTCATCCGACTCACTGCAACGTAGTTTTATAATTTTTGCTAGTTATTGAAAGTACATAAGTTCAGTCAATTATTGACAATACTCAATGCATTGTTTATGATACTTGGAGACTTTGTGGTTTTAATTTGATATTAGGATTGTTGATTCAAATCAAACATTTGATGAGTTCTTTGTGTAAAGGTGGCCATTCTGGATGGAAGTTCCTTAGTGTTTCACGGAAGCCAGTGTAGCTGTAGCAGGCCAGCGGCTTGTGAACGTTCTTGTGAATATGAATGTGTCGAAGATCTTTCATCATTGCAAATATACCAGGGCAGTGAAGTTTTTGAAATAAAATAATTTTATTTGTGTGAAACGTGAAGAAGCAATAGTGCTTGTTGCGATGTGCTGGAAACAAATTTAAGTGCTCAGTGGAAATCAAAGCCAGAACCATGTGATGGGAGGTGTATATGCCTTATGTGGACCCCACACATAAAATTATGTAAGTAGTGATTCAATACAGACTTTTAATTAACTTAGTTTTAATTGATCTGAATTGCGTACATTTTTATTATATATTCGTATTTTGAATTTTGGCAATTACATTTCCGTCATTCGATAGAGGTGCAACCTCCTGTCTGTTGGGGCACCAGCCGCCACTGGATCAGGCAGGTACTGATCATGAGAAAAACAACATACATATAACAACAATATACCGAATTTAAGTCATTATGAATGAAGCCATATTGTTACCTCATACATTTTTAGAGATTGTAACTTGTCTTCAATGTGTCTCTTGCAAAGGCAAAACAAATATTTAAGGACATCCCATTCAATCATTTAATGTTCACATTAAGGACAAATAAAATACCTTGTTTTGAAATCTCCATCAGCTGAATTGAATTGTGTGAGTAATGCATCAACTCTGGCAGGATCACAGTGAAGGAGCATCTGATCAGGGGATTTAGTCCGGCCACGTTCTACCATGCATTCACGAACCCACTGTTCAAAAAATGAATCTCCACTATTTTCTTCTGATAGCACAACCTACAAAAAATAACATTACTGTAAATCACGCAATATTAAAATAAATTTTCTCAAAAATAATTAATCAGTTTTCTCTGGTATGCTTTTCATTCATTTATTTTCTTTCTCATAAGGGAAACGTCATCAAATCATTAAAATATCATATAAAATATGTTAATTTGTTCTCTGTTAAAAAACAAGATCATCTTACCTCTGTACCATAAGTATGTACTATTGAGCACAACATCAAAAATGAAATATCAAAAAGCATTGCACGAGTCTGGGATGCTTTGCCAACTTCTCCAACTATTTGTTTGCTACATTCATTAAATTTAATAAGTTTTGTGACAAATGTGCGTAATTTGCCTTCAACAGCAGCAACAGCCATGATAAGTTCAAAACTCTTTCCAGTTAATACTTGACATAATACTCCAAGCAATGCTTCCTACAATCATATAATTGCCGTTTTACAACAACAGACCATCTAAAATTAACAAATAAGTTTCATTCATACAAAAGATAGTTACTTGAATTTTCACATAGTCAGCATCTAAAGTTTTTAATATTTTAGAGAGTGTAGGCTCTGCTCGAACAATGACTTTTGGAATTGAAGCAGTTTGTGAAACTGATTGGTCAAGCTTCTGGATAGATGTAGCCATTCCCTCTCTGCAATAAAAAACAATAATCGTGAACAACAGTTTTTGCATCTGTCCATTAAAAAGTATCAGACTAAAATTTTGCACTTCTGTGTATCAGAGAATTTCATTAAATATTCATAAAAATATCACATAACATAGTGTGTTGTTTTGACACACATTATTGTACTATACAAGATATTTAGGAGACTGGTACAGGCAGTTAATTTGCTATATTAAGAATCATTTTTCTCACCTCTTGCTAGTGTAGTGGTTCACATGTGCTTCAGTAACAAGTTTGACTTTCAGAAGCTCTTTCAAAAGACACTCTACACAGTTGCATGAACATTTTGCATCCATTGTATCAAGCAAAGGTGTATGTTGCAGCAACAACTCAAATGCATCCACAACATCCTGAGAAAAGTCTCCATTCTTTTCCTGCATTTCTGCCTCATCTAAAACATAACATTTTATATAAGTTGAAATATGCCTTATTCACTTTCCAGCCTTGCATATAAAACCACAATTTTGTGATGCTTCATCCAACTTCATTTCCACACGCAGAACACGCACACGCACACACACACATCAAACAGCACCTGAACTCGTACGTGAATAGAACTGAGACTATTATCCAACTGAGACTGTTATTCATTTACATTCAGAGGATCTCATTCTCAAGATAGGGAACAACATAATAAAGAAAAAAAATTGTTTATGGCATAAATGAATTATAACAGGTTTAATTCACAAGTGAATTATTTAATTCAATTTAATTCACAAGTGACAATTTGCACATGAAGTTGTCAGTAACAAAATCCCTTAACCCCACTCTGCGTAATCAAGGAGGTTAAACCAATCGAGATACTGTGGGTTCCTGGATGGATGACTCATCTGGAAACACCGGGGATCTAGTGGTGCTAAGACCATAGCCGAAGGGATAAATGACATCTGACAATGACTTCACTAACTTAACAGAGAATTACTCCATGTTCAACGCCAGTATGAATGGCTAGAGAACATTGTTACAAAAATAAGAAGGTCAATCAACCTCAAGGTCTACAATCCAGCCCTAGACTTTAGTCTACAAGTGACTAAAACCCACATATTCCAAGTGCTGTATACAACTTTATCCCATACTCCATTACATTTTTTTCTTTTCACTAATTCAAATGTTGTATAAGTTGTATAACAAATTGATGAGTTGGTAACAGTGTCTTACTAAACAATGTAGACTAAAGCTCTGTATATTTTTTTTTCTTTTTTATGTGCAGAAATAAATTTCATTTCAAAATCAAATTTTCACTATAATTTTGTGATAAAATAAAAGGCTCATCATGAGAGAAAACAGACCGCAAGGAATAAGAAGAAGATTACAAAAATAGTTATGTCGCAAGTCCTCTAAATTAGTCCTTAACAATACCAATTTTAAATAACAATTGCAGCACACGGAAGGACAGAAAGGATAGAAAAGACACAAACTATGAAAAGATAAAAAGGACATAGAGACAAAAAGGCATCACGCCAGGGCTAAAAGGCACGGCACAGGCATTTGCCACATCTCTCTCGTTCTCATAAGGAGAATAGCTGAATGAGAGTGGGGCCCACGAGAATCTCATGCATACATTTCATAACCATTTCATAAAACATTTCAAATTACACGGGCAACCCGTACAAAACGGGCACCCATATGAATGCGAGATACCTGCATGACCAAAACCCCACAACATCTACATAACCCAAGAGTGCTGTATATAACTTTATCCTATACTCCACTACATTTTTTCTGTTTACACATTCAAATGTTACATAAGTTATAAAACAGTGTTGACAATAGCAGCCTCAAAGGAAACCTTTGTTCCAAGTATGTTGTAAAATGGAGAAGAAAAATTTTCCCAAAATTAGTTAGCTGAGAAATCAAGAGTACAACATCAAAACCAGGACATGCATTTTGAAAATTGAAGAAAGGAATGAAGAGTTTAATAAGTCAATTAAGAAACATTACTTTTCTACTTTAATGACAAGGAAATACCTTAAATTCTGAATCATTATGATTCACGCATTCCATGCTAGGAGTTATTTACAAAATAATTTAAATAATAGACTGACTTCCAAGAAAACACATAATTAAAAAAAATTATTTTTAAAAATATTGTTGTATAATGCATAGGCATGTGCATACACATTATATAATGCATAATATAAGTGCATACACTGACTTCAATAGTTGAAAACCTAATGAACTTAAATTGTGATAGGGGATTATATTTTCATGTTACGGTGTCATAAAACTAAACTTTTACTTTCATAAATCCAAACAATTCTGCATTCAAATTTAAAAAATTCTATGTAAATTAACTGCATTTTGATTTCATAAATTAGCTTGCATGCATAATTCCATACATTTTATAACCAGGGCCAGCACTAGGTTATTTTGCACAACAGACCAAATAAGATGTTTGCACCCCCTCCCTACATAATATTACATTAATGTTCACTAATATTTTTAAAAAGAAAAATATGATTATATATAAAATTATTTTTTTGTTATTTTTACGTATTAATTAGGTTACTTTAAATTACATATTTAGGTGTACTACAAACATAAGATAAATGATTTTACAAAACTTTTGTTTATAAGTAATAAAAATTAAATTTTGCAAGCTTTTTGTTTTGCGAATTGCTTGATTAATTCAGTTAGATTACGTGTTAATGCTTCAGCATGTTTATTAGATATAACTGCAAGACAAAAAGGCTCTCTTCCTACATTGTGGAGCATAAAAATGTTTTTATGTTTGAGTTTTGAAATATTTATAAAGAGTTTGGGTTTATACATACCAAAGCTTTCTTCTTACAAAATGAATAATTATTTTATTAATAATATGATCAGTACCAACAAGCTAAAATAAGAAAAATATAATAATAATTATTACAAAATGTACTGAAAATGCGTCACCCAGAGGTTTGTTCCCTAGGCGATTGTCTAGTTTTCCTGTAGATAGCGCCAGCCCTGTTCATAACCCACCATAGGATTGTGAGGTAAAAGTCAACAAGCAAGTAACAAGACCCATTGCTTGTTTAAAATCTATTACTGGATACAATTTATTTTCATTTCTTTCACCATAAAGACAGCATTCACAATAAAATGTTCAGAACATCACCTTGGATTCCTTTATCTGTAAAATGCAGTTGACGAAGAATATGAGGCACTTTGAGAAATGTGAAAGCCCCCCATTGAGATTCTTCACTTCTTCCTAGCACATCATTTAAGCTAATAAGACAGGCTCGCATTATTTCTGAATACAGTCTTGCCATACTATACCCCTACAAAAAACAACAACAAAAAAACAGATCAACAGTGTGGCATTTAATGTTTTAAACAAATGTGTGTTCTTGTAAGAAAGGATGTGAGATCTTCATTCATTAAATTTACCTTAAGCCTTTTCACCATCAACATCTGATTGACAAAAACCTGTGTGTCTGAACTTGGGTTGAGTAAAACTTCAATGGCAAGCAATGCTTGCAGGCAGTATGTAACAGGTTCACTTTGATCAACTCCTGTCTCCAATCCCAGTTTCCCCCATTCACAGTCATTCTCCAAGCGACATAATTTTCTGTTTTCATAATTTAGAACATTTATTCATCATAACTTGAATTATTTTTCATTAATTTTTAGTTAAATGATAACCTACCTCATTGAATCACCAATGGGAATTGTAGGTTGATATTTAACATTTTCACTCAATAAACTCTCTATTTCCTGACATTTTTTTACCACTTCATGAAACATTCCTATAAAATATGTAAAATACAATTATTAGAATATATCCACAGAAATAAAATATAGTGTGCATGTGAGAGTACTCTTACCACTACTCTCATGGCGAGCCAAACACAGCATTGCAACCATAAAATCACATCCCAACATGTCTCGTAATATAGTACTTGGTTTCTCTAACATTGCCAGATATTCTACACTACCACTGCAGATTTGTTCCATGTTTATTAAAGCGTGTTGGACACAGGTAAGAAGCCATTGAACAATGGACAACACAGCTCCAGCTAACAATCCTTCTTCAGGTTTACCACGGCATGTAATACCACCCTGAAATAAGTTGCAAGTTTTTCTTAAGTGAAACATCTTTTTGCACAGTAGAGCAAGTCCACAGATAGAGTATTAAGAGGTGTAATAAAGAGTACACTGCTTATTTCCTTGTTAAACTACATCAGAGATGGAATTGCCAATTATATGGAAGTTGTTCTGGAAATACTTATGCAATGGTGAAAACAGCAACTCAATTCATCCCGCACATGCTGCAAAATCATCCTTTTTAATTAGATGAAAAAAAGCCTGACTGTTGGAAAAAATTTCCACTAAGCTGATTTGTTATTTACATCTTACAAATACAAATAAATATGAAAATCCTTCAAATGTTATTGGTAATTTCAAAATAATGAAGATCTAGTCACAGAAATTGCTTTTTCCAAAGTAACTCGCCTATGCATTGCACATTGATAGTTATCAAAACAGGTGTAGAAAACATTACAATCTACACAACTGATTGTAAGCAATTTATTCATGAATCATTCATGTTTATTGCTTCTCAAGTTTAAAACTTTTTATGACTTATAATGTATAGAAAGAGTAACAATGAATGCTTTACACTACAGAATAGCACAGTATAAATGTGGAATGAGATGTATTCATATTAAAGATGACACATATTAAATATAATATTGAATTGTAAATTGAAATAATGTTTATCCTATTTAAACACATTTATAAATATTTACTTATACATACACTACTTATAATTTGATATGTGTGTAGGTGTCTGTAATTACTTACACGATGAATGAAACTGCATCTAATGAAACTGGAAGTAGCTCTTGTAATATAAGAGTCTTTAAAACTATAAAAACTAAATTTAACAACCAACTGGAACCAATAAGTATCAAAATAGGTAAAAATTATGCATACATCTTAGGTGGTGGATTTCTTTTACATCATAGTGTAAGACAAAAAGTTGCTAATAACAAAGTTGTGGTTGTGACTACAAATAAATTTAATTTAAAGAAAATGGGTGACACTTTCTCAAATATATTTAATATTCTGCTACAGATTAATAATTATGTCAGGTACATACAATGAGCACTCAAAAGAATCAAGAAAACAATTTTTAATCCCTTTATGCTTTATTCCCGAGTGGTTCACTACCAAATCAAACACATTAACTTTTCTGCATTATAACAAAAATAAATTATTTTAAATGCCTTTCCTCACCTGAATTGTATCCAAAAATTCAAGAAGACTCACTATACAATGTGGTTTATGAAAACTGTCATATTTGCTTATTCTTTGTAGCACAGCTGCATATGACACAAGCTACATAAGAAGAATACTTAATTATTTATATTTCAAGGTCTTGAAAAGTAACAAATGTTACAATCAAAGTTAAAAGTAAAATAAATATTCTAAAATTAATTTTATTTACTTTCATCTTTCATTAATCTAAAAGACAAAACAATCTCAACTCATTAAAATTCAGATCCCGAAGTTTTAATTATATAAAAACTTATTAAAAAAATTTATCTGTAATTAATGACCCACCAAATAGCAATTTGGAGCTTACCTGAGAGCTGAGAGAATGCTTAAGGTAGGAAACTACCAAGTGATTAGGGCCAGGACCAACTAAAGCTTGTTGTAAAATGCAATCAGCCAAATTGTAAACATCTCCACTGACACCACGGGGTAAAATCTACAAAGTAAACATCTTCAAAACACAAAATTAAATGATAATAAAAAACTGTCAAAGATGTATCACTTACAGTTTTTATGTGGATACCCCACTGCAGATCTGACCAACGCTCTCTCCATGCCCTCAAAAGAAGAGCTTTTAAACTGCTAGTTTTACTGGTCATGCTCAACAAGGGACTGATCATCACTTGAATAGCCTTAAATCACAACAAGAAAATTATTTAAAACACTTTCAAAGAATGTACTTTTCTATGTACATTTCTTATGATTTTACTGGTTTAAAAATACATTTCCAATAATTATAAACAAGCCTTCAACTTTTAATTAATAGGTAGTGACAATCAGATCAGATAGTGTGTCAATATATAAAACCTTACAGTGACGGTTGACAGTGATGTGAGAATAAAGCAGAATTTATTGTTTCTCAGAAAATAAGGAATTATGTTGCATTTGCTCCCCATACCATCAAAACAAAATCACTATCAATAGGTATGTATTGCTAGGTACCCTTAACAAGAAGTGTATTAAAATCCAACACAAAATATGTATACTCCTCAGTCCAGTTAGTACAATTATAATAGTATCATATTTTCTATGCTTTCTGAAGATGTGTATCACTTCAGTTGTTTAAAATATCTTACACATAATACTGTATTAAGTTGTCGTATCCCTACCATTAAAAGTTGAACAGGGATTATTCAATGCCACAATTACTCATTTAAAGTTGTATTACTCTTTACAACTTTGACAGCATATCTGCAAACTTTTCTTCCAATCGAGACGTGTAATAGTACACCTTACTGGTTGTTTCGCGGTTGTGCCAAAAGGAAAAAAATACTTATATTGTCGAAGATTCTTGAATAGTCGAAGTCAATACTTTAATTGAATCCAACACTACTTACTAGACACATGTACTTTAACAAATGTTTACGTACCGTACTAGTACATCAGCCACCTCTCGCACTCGAAATCCACCACCACACATCCACAAACATAAACAGAGTATACTCCAATTTAAACGTAGTGGCACTTCAAGGTCAAAGCTGGAAAGAGAGAACATCGTCATTCAATCGGAATCCTAATACTAAATATTTTAGTCATAACGAAGGTCCCGATTGGAAGAAAGTGTTCCCCTCTTCCTCCAGCTTGTTTGGCTTGAAGTGCCTCTAAGTTTAAATTAGAGAATACTCAGTTGTATATAATATAGCCAATAAGCATTCGAAATATAGACGACACATTTTTGAGAGGGAACTTCGAAAGAAATGTCATTTGATATTCTAGATAGGACCCATCTGCAGCCCTATGCTAACGCGTGGCCATGTAGCACACTTTCTTCTGCGGACTAGATTCCTGGTGGTAATTCTGTTTTCACCTTTGTCACATCATTGACACAGTCTAATAACAGTCCTGCAGCTCTGTGCTTTTTCCCTATGCTGAAAATGGGCTCTACTAACATACGTAGCATCGTCTATACTTGGATTTTCGTAACGTAGCGCCTGAGGATTTTATCTTCATAATGGAATATGTCACGACTTTTCGCATCTTTCTCGGTCGTGCCGCTACAGACGCTTGATCTGGTGAATGATTGATCAGGAGATTGGTCGCTTGATCTGGTGATTGGATGAAGGATGCATTTCGGAGTACTCTGGATCCTACATATAAAAGTCCAGCGGGAAAGCTGATACCGCCCGTCAGGTTACCCAGATTCTGTCGATACCCACGTCGTTAGCCTAAAGGTGTAGGCTCTGGGGGGACGGGATGGGGGCTCCGAGCCATCCGAACCTTAGTTCCACTGGGCCCCACACCATGGGTGGCCCCCAGTTGGGCTCTCGGCTTCGTCGTGGCAGTGGTCCGATACTCTGGGCAAAGGGAAGGCACTTGATCTCGGCGCACGTGAGTAAAGCATTGTCTTGACTCCGGTACTAGCCTGAACTCTGTAGTATACTCTCTGAGCCTGAATAGCTAGGATCTCCGACCTGGCAGGGCGGCCCGATCCATGGTGGAAATACATGGGTGAGTTCCTTCGGTGCACCGATTTTTGCTCGTTCTGCGCACCAGCAGGTTGCGTCACGAACCACGTGACTACTGCTCGGGCACTTCGTTTTAAAAGCCAGTACAGACGCTGGCCGCCATGTTGCACGGAGAGCGAGTAGAGTTGAGAAACATTTTGAAAGTGGTACAAAATGACAATTTTCAACGGTAACCAACCAAAATAACGTGATTACAGTGTAGAAGATGCAATATTTAAAAGATATGCTTCAAAATCTGTTTCAATGTCTTATAACGATATGATAATTTTGGTAACTGATTGCATTTTAAATTACCGATAATATTGTGACGCAAACTGAGGTCTGAAACTCCCCTGTCGTTGACGCAGCGCGTCTCTTAACCCTTGTTGGGCGTTGAGCGCTTTTGTTGGAGTAATCCTCCGTTACCAAATAATTACTATCATTACTGTTATTGGGTAATTACTGTATTTGTCGAGTCTCGTCACGTCGCAGTCAGTCAGTGCCTTTTATCCCTTCGGCCAGGGGCTCGACGCCGTTAGATCCCGAGGTTTCTAGCCGGTCACCCAACCAGGAATCCGCGAATCTCGAATTCGCTTAACCTTCGTGACTTCACGGAGCGTAGTGAACGAATTCGGCTAGCGCCGATTAATGGGGAGGTTACCGTCAACTGCATTCTGACAGGACCCATATACCAGCCCAAAGGCGTACTTGTGCGTCTGCAGGGGGTGCGGATTAGAGGCTAGCGCCCAGGTGCCCATCCCGGGGTGAATTCCCCCTGGTAAAGGACAAATGCATGATAGACACACGGCAGACACTCTACTAGCACTGCTTGATAGGTCGCGATCATGCGACACCTTGCGGCAGGACCGAGAAAGACGCAAAAAGTCGTGGCACATTCCATCTTGAAGATAAAACTCTCAGCCGCCACGTTACGAAACCCCAAGTATAATAAGACTATTAGCCCTTTCAGCTCCAAAACTTGTACCCGCATGTCGGTGTTATTTTATCTTCTGCTCTTTGTCACTGGGGTTACAATAAGCATTTATTTGATATTTTCTAAAAATTTCTCCCAAAATTTTGTTTGATCAAATGTTGCTTGAGAGCTACATTGGGGTTGAGTGGTATTTAAAGGACTTTTTTGATATCCAAAAACAAGTTTCATTAATTAATCTTTATTTTGTAAAGTTTTACTATTTATTTTGCCCTAATTATTTAAATGCAATTTTACTTGTTATGGAACATAAAAAAGCAATTTTTCAGTGGATGCATACATAAATTCATATTGCACTTCGTGCATACATCTTGCGTAAATCCATTCGGGCAATATTTACATCTAGCCTTCTTAGAAAACTGAGGCCAATGTTGATATCCGTCATACCAAACATCGTTTAGTGGACGTGCAGAAAATACCATTCTGCATGGATTGATTGATTAATTTTTTATGTTTCCGGGCGCGTCAACTGCTTTGGTCATTAGTCCCGTTAGTGTAGTGCATGTTTTTTTCTCGGGAGATGGCGGTGATCTTCCCCCGCTGGATGGCGAGATCCGGCGCCGACCTTCCGTCGGCTAGTGGGATTTCCCCCTAACCAGGACTCTCCCACCTGCGAGGGACCGCCCCAGCCGGGACAAGCTCTACGCTCCCGACCGGTCTCCCGGAATATGTGGTAGTGTAGTGCATGTTAGTGTAAGTGTGTGTGTGTGTGTGTGTGTGTGTGTGTGTGTGTGTGTGTGTGTGTAAAGGGAGAGGATAAGATAAGGAAGAGGAAGGACAGATCGCGCGCGGTCCGTGGCCCGTTTGGTAGGGTACTGCTCCGGCATTCGCCTGGTGTTGATCGGATTCTGCATGGAGAATTTTCATTAGGTGTCTTGGAACGACGTTTTCTGTCTTTGCCTTGACCAGATTTATTGAGTGCAGCAGCAATGGATGCCTGAAATTTTGCAAGAAAATAATTACATCTCTCTTGTTTTTGCTCCTGATACCCACGGTACAACAACCAGGCATTCACAACCGACATATTTTTACACCAATAAATTATTATTGTGTACCATTTTACTGATCTTACATCTATTCTGTACAACTCTAACAACATATCTGCCAAATCTACCCCTCCCATTAATGTTGTATTCTTTGACAATACTGAGGCATATAATGTCATATTTCTTTTCAGCTGAATTCCACCTTTTCATTTCCCTTCAGGTTCAATAGCTGTGTAAGTTGATATCAAGTTCACCGCCCTTCTGTCATACTATCTTACAAGAGCGACGTTACAATCTTTTTCCACACGCCAGTCATAGCTCTCTCTTCCAGTGTTTTTCAGTTCAGTTTCTGACATTAGAGGACATTTACCCATCCTATCATTGCATATTGTGCCCAGACACAATAATCCTCTTTCTTGTAGAGCAACAGCAAGTTGCAATGAGGCAAACCAATTGTCAAAATAGATTTTCAAACTTTTAGTTTTAGGTAGTTCATTTGTGAGAGCAACAACAATGTCTCCTGAAAACCCTAGTCCAACATCCTGACGAGTTCCTTTTCCAGAATACAACTCAAAATCATGCATCATGCCAGACTGACCTGCCCTCATAAACACTTTGAAACCCCACTTATGGAGCTTGTTTTTATGCATTGCTTTATGTTGCTTCTTCCTTTGAAAGGAATAATCTGCTCATCTACAGCATGTCTCTCTTCTGGTGAAAGCTCTTGCATATTTGTGCGCAATGACTTGATACGTAAAGTAAAGGTTTCACTTTGAACAATTTATCGTGTTCAGGATGGCCAGAAGGTTTTTGATCATCATTATTAGCAACATGTAGATATCGTCTCAATTGTTCAAATCTATTTCTACTCATATCTGCAATTGGAGCAAATCGTGTTTCTGAAGCCCAATACATTTTTATGCAGGGCATTTTGACTAGGTCCATTAGCAACAATACGCCGATAAATTGCTCCATCTCAGCAGGGGAAGAGTTCAATACAACTACATCCTTTTGATGGGCATATAAAGTTGATTGTTCATGTAACATTTCAAATATATCCTTGGACCAAAACAGTAAAATACTCATAAGGTTCATTCTTCTTGTGATGGAGGTGGCAAAAAAAATTCCAAGATGTATCTACAAAAGAAAAATTAATTTTTCTAAATGTGTAATTTTTCTTCTGTCTTCCAACTACACCAAGAGAATTATGGTGTTAACGATTCCTCAACTTCGCGAAATCATAAATTATCTTCATTTTCTTCCTGTCAAGAAAATTACACCATTAATTATTTGAAAATAATCTATCGTCGATTTATAAACAAATAACAACAAAAAATTACCAAATCTTTACTTTCAGATTCATTCTCGATAAATGTTTTCATTCTAACGGTTTCACCGTCAAAATCATCAAATTCTGACAAATCATTAACTTTAGATATGTTTACTTCAGATAATTCTTCAAGAATATTAATGATATCTTGTTTTTTCTTAAACAACTGTCCATATTTTCCACGAATAAGAAAAAGTTTTGTTAGAATAACTGACATCCAGTAACTCAACATGTTAATTACAAGCTACATTAATTTCATTTACATATCAGTATTACTAAACCTGAATAATAAAGCTTTTAGTAATACTAGACAATTATAAACGAGTGTGTTCTGTGAATATAAATTAATATATTCAGTTTACTCACTGCTTTTGCTTCACAAACTAAAAAAACCAAGTGAATGGCGCAGTAAACTGTGGTTGAGAAGGAGCAAATAGATGTGTTCATTCGGTCACGAATGATAGTCCAGATACATGATGCAAATGCAGTAAATCTGTGGTTTATGAGAAGGTTAACTTGTATAATCCAGGACCAGTGAGATTGACCGGAGAAATTTAAATATACGTCGGTAAAACGTCCAAGAAAAAGTGTAGCTCTGAAGCAACGCTGGTAGCGAAAGGGTTAGTCTGTGTCATTGCGTCTACAACAAGGGAACCGTTTTACCAAAAAAATAGAAAACTCTAGTGGCACTAAATCAGTGTGTACATTCTTGCATAACTTCTAACGGTCACGTAAAACATGCATACAATTCGTAAATCCCGCAAAATTGTTTCCTACTCGCAGAAATATTTACCCACACTGACATTCAAACACAGGTACTTCGGTTTAGTATACATTTAACATGACCTCCGCACCAAACGTCGGATTCGGAATAAAAACATTCTCAACGCTTTAAAAATAAAATACAAACATTTTCAAGTTTTGAAAATTCAGGTGTTTTAAGGATAATTGGACGAGTTTATATTTTATAAAACTAAGCCAAAGTTTGTTGATTTGAGAAAATCTTGAATATGTATTGTTTAGTTTTCACTTTTTCTCTCAAAGTTACGCGAAAACTTCTCATATTTTCAATACATTTTAGACCACATTATTTAAAGATTTGAAACACAGATTTTATTAACAGTCGCTTGCCAATACATTCTGGTAGGATACCCGAAGAACATCAGTGGGGTGACCCCAGAATAAGTTGGAATATAATCGGTGGAATATATTATATATTTAAGGACTATTGCTACATATATTTAGCAATGCATTACAATTATTTTCTGCAAGTTTTCGATAAAATATTTTCAGGTTTTACATTTTTGCCTTTACTTCGTAAGAAGAGAAAATGTATTTTCTATTCGCTAGAAAGTGTCCAATTTTCGACAGAAAATCTTATATTCTCGGGACCTGGTAACGAAAAAAAGCATAAATCTTGTCCCTCTAGTAAATTACTTCCACTAATACGTTGTGTCGTCAGAATCCATGTTTTATGGGTCCTTGATACCAAAAAATTGTTTGATGGCAAAACGGATGTCCACCCGTCTGTCCGTCCGTCTGTCTGTGGTCAACACTAGTACTTAAACCGTTCACGCGATTTTCTCTAAAATCTTTATTTCCCGATCGATTTAAATGAAAAGGTCCTTTGTGTTTGAAACGGAAATTTTGATTTTGGGGGGTCGTTACCTGAAGCCCCTTCGACATTTTCAAAAGAATGGTTTCAATTTTTTGATTAAACTTCGCCATCGGGTGGTGTAAAGGACGTTTAAGAGAATGGCCCCAGTCTCATTTTTGTTGAAATCCTAGATTTTTCGAAAATTGCAAAAGTTAAAATTGTTTCCGGCTACTTCCTACAACTACTGAAGAGAAAGATTTTTTCCCTTAATGAAATTTTCCTTAAGGACAGTAAGACAATAAGTCTTTAAAGGCAGAAATAAAATCAGGTACAATTGTTCAAAAAATTTAAGTAGTTTTTGAGTAATATTATGTGAAATTAGGCAATTTTTAATTTTTTACAACAAATTTCCTCAAAAACGGCTTCACATTTTTTTCTTTAAATTTTATCTACGGATGTATAAAAGGATGGTAAAAATGCTGTTAGTCTCATGTCGGCGAATTCTGTATTTTTGAAAATTCGAAATTGTTAACATTTTAGTACAAAGTTGAAGATAGAGATTTTGCTTTAATTAAAACCTATTCTAAAAAATCAGCTCTTTAAAAAAGAACATGAACAATTTTTTAAAAACTAGTCATTTTTGGGTAATTTTTGTCCGAAATTAGTGCAATTTATAAAAAAACTTTTTCTAAAAAATTGCTCCAATTTTTTCGTCCTTGTAAGAAGCGAAAATATTGTAAATGTGCACCGGAAATCGGCTGATTTTCGACACAAAAACCCTTATTTCGGGTCCTGGTAACGAAAAAGAAAGTAAATCCTCTTGCTAAACGTTAAAAAAATCCTCTAACACATGATGAACCCAGAATCGATGTTTTGTGCGTTCTTGATACCGAAAAATTGATTGACAGCAAAACGTCTATTTGTCCGTCCGTCTGAGCACAACAGTAACACATATCGTTCAGCAGATTTTCTCTAATATTAATATTTCCCAATCATTCTGGCTGACGTCGCGATCTCTGGAATTTGAAACCGATGTTTTAATTTTGAGGGGTTCTTTATATAAAGGTCTTCGGACATTTTCAATATTTTCAAAAAAAAAGGCTCCAATTTTTTTATTAAATTTTCTTGTTGAATAATGCGAAGGAAGTTTAAGAGAATGGTGCAGGTTTCATTTTCGTTGAAATCCCTGATTTTTCGAAAATTGAAAAATAGTTTAAACTAGAAAATTGAAAACAGATTTTTGCTTCAGACAAAGTCTGTTGCACAAAGCCTGTTGCACTCCTTGAAAAATATCATGTACAATTTTTCGAAAAAAAATAGTTTTCGCGTAATTTACACTTGAAATTTACGCATTTTTTCCCTCTAAAACCGCTCCAAATTTTTTCTTAAAATTTTCTCCACATATGTAATAAGGGACGGTAAAAAAATTAGTGCAGTCCCATTTTCAGGTATCGCTTGGTTTTTTGAAAATTACAAAAAATTCAAAACTACAAAATTGAAAATAGAGATTTTTGCCTTAAAGTCGGTTGTACAAAATTATCTACTTAGAAAAGGTCTTGTACAGTTTTTTTGAAAAACTAGTAGTTTTTGCGTAATTTCTGCTTGAAATTAATGAAATGTATGTGTAACACCAACTCCGGCCCATACGACGATGCAATCCATAGCTTCCGGTGTGTTAGTTTTCAGCGCGAGTCGTCGCAGAGAACAGAAAGGAACTTTGATGTGAAAAATGTGTCTAGCAGACGCTATCGTGCGCCCAGTCCACATCTTTCAGAAGTCTCCTTTAACCTCGATTCCTTTCGCTAGAAACTAAACGCATCAACGCAGCTCGGGAGGCGCTTTCTGACAAAAAAAAATATTCACAGCGATTGGATTAAATATTGTGATGCGGTGGTAACATAGAGAACATTTGGCATCTAGAGGGCAGGCAAAGTACAATATATTCTTTCAGAGCAGTCTAGCAATAAGAGCAGTAAACGCATCATTACAAGAAATGGAATTTATTCAATGATGCCTTATTTTCGGTGGCGAGGCTCAGGTCATGAGGTCTGCTCCTCTGCTTGATAACTCAAATTCCACTACGCTCCTTTCACCGTCTGGCAGAGAAAAGAGGCATCACTTGCGCGATGAAGCAGGCGGTTTGAATTTTGTTCAGAGGCTTCATTTAGACTTGAGGTTATTTTACATGCAGTAAAGCTACAATACGGGACAGCTAGCTTTACTTCACCTCCAAAGAAAGGCGTACGAAGGATTTTTCACCCTTAAAAATCCACGGCTTCGATTTGTGGTTTCAACCCGCAGTTTCCTGGGCGGAATTCAAATGTTGATGGTTGAATTTTAATATCAAGGCACGCGTGTAAAATATTATTTGTGTTATCCCCAAAGATTTTAATGTTAGCATTTTTCATCAAACGAATTTTCAATATCTTTTACTTGAGTTCTAATGAACATTTGATGCCATTTCTTGCGATACAGTTAGCATATATGACTTGATAACCCTGGTGGCAGAAGTAAACAGTTGATTTGATGAACTTAGTTTTATTTATACGTTATATTTGCGCTTAGTTTTTAAATAGTCTTGAATATCCACAAAATTTTACTGGCTCTTCCTGATTATGATGCTGTGTTTGTTCAACACGTTCAGGCAATGCATGTAAGTGACAACTTATTTTAGTGAGAGCTATGTCCTTTTTAGTGAGTTGTTTATATCACAGCAAATATGTGGAAAATCTGCATACATTTACAGGTGAAATTCCTGTTAACTACAGAAAAATATTTAGATGTTTATTCGTTTCAACTTATTATATTATGCGAAAATGGTGTTATCCAAAGAGTAGAGTCCATCCATAGAGTTTTCGAATGAAGCCAGTGAGTTTGCGCGGCGGCCATTCTGGTACAACACAATTCAGCTTTGCCGAGTACTAGTTAACAAACACATTGACTACCATGAGGGTCACGGGTGGGCCTCACGCGGTTTGACTGTGGCGCCATGAGGCCCACTGGTGGGCCCCAGCAGTAATCCCGGTGAGGGCCATGAGGCGCACGGGTGGGCCTCACGCGGTTTGACCGTGGCGCCATGAGGCCCACTGGTGGTCCCCAGCAATACTCTCGGTGAGGGCCATGAGGGTCACGGGTTGGCCTCACGCGGTTTGACTGTGGCGCCAAGAGGCCCACTGGTGGACCCCAGCAATACTCTCGGTGAGGGCCATGAGGGTCACGGGTTGGCCTCACGCGGTTTGACTGTGGCGCCATGAGGCCCACTGGTGGGCCCCAGCAATACTCTCGGTGAGGGCCATGAGGGTCATGAGTGGGCCTCACGCGGTTTGACTGTGGCGCCATGAGGCTTACTAGTGGACACCAGCTATACTCTCGGTGAGGGCAAGAGGTCTGGGTTGGCCTCACGCGTTTGAGCTGTGGCGCCATGAGGCCCACTGGTGGTCCCCAGCAATACTCTCGGTGAGGGCCATGAGGGTCACGGGTGGGCCTCACGCGGTTTGACTGTGGCGCCATGAGGCCCACTGGTGGTCCCAGCAATACTCAGTGAGGGCCATGAGGTCGGTTGACCTCACGCACGTTTTGACTGTAGCGCCATGAGGCCCACTTGTGGTCCCCAGCAATACTCTCGGGAGAGGGCCATGAGAGTGTGGCCTCACGCGTTTTGACTGTGGCGTCGTGAGGCCCACTGGTGGGCCCCAGCAATACTCTCGGTGAGGGCCATGAGGGTCACGGGTGGCCTCACGCGGTTTGACTGTGGCGCCATGAGGCCCACTGGTGGGCCCCAGCAATACTCTCGGTGAGGGCCATGAGAGTCACGTGTGGGCCTCACGCGTTTTGACTGTGGCGTCGTGAGGCCCACTGGTGGGCCCCAGCAATACTCTCGGTGAGGGCCATGAGGGTCACGGGTGGGCCTCACGCGGTTTGACTGTGGCGTCGTGAGGCCCACTGGTGGGCCCCAGCAATACTCTCGGTGAGGGCCATGAGGGTCACGGGTTGACCTCACGCGGTTTAACTGTGGCGCCATGAGGCCCACTGGTGGGCCCCAGCAATACTCTCGGTGAGGGCCATGAGAGTCACGTGTGGGCCTCACGCGTTTTGACTGTGGCGTCGTGAGGCCCACTGGTGGGCCCCAGCAATACTCTCGGTGAGGGCCATGAGGGTCACGGGTGGGCCTCACGCGGTTTGACTGTGGCGCCATGAGGCCCACTGGTGGGCCCCAGCAATACTCTCGGTGAGGGCCATGAGAGTCACGTGTGGGCCTCACGCGTTTTGACTGTGGCGCCGTGAGGCCCACTGGTGGGCCCCAGCAGTAATCCCGGTGAGGGCCATGACTGGACGCGCAATGAGGCCCACTCACCCCAGCAATACTCTCGGTGAGGGCCATGAGGGTCACGGGTGGGCCTCTAGCGGTTTGACTGTGGCGCCATGAGGTCCACTGGTGGGCCCCAGCAATACTCTCGGTGAGGGCCATGAGAGTCACGTGTGGGCCTCACGCGTTTTGACTGTGGCGCCGTGAGGCCCACTGGTGGGCCCCAGCAGTAATCCCGGTGAGGGCCATGAGGGTCACGGGTGAATCTCACACTGGCGTTTATTTCAAGGTCTGTACCTTCGCAGGCGGGCTTGAAATTTATTTTGTTTCAACATTTTCCAACAAAGCGAAGACATTTTTTATAGAATGCTCTTAGCATTCTAAATTACCGCTTATAGCATCGTTATTGTATTGTATAGGATTTGTTCCATGTATTTTTGTTTTGTAGTTTTTCTTTAATATTCTTGCTAAAACACTTTAATTGTTTTTACTTTGAAATATCCTGAATATTATTAAATTAGAATACTCACTCTCAAAAATTGTGGCCCGCAGGTGTCTCTCATGTAAAAATGTATGTGCGGAGCCACGAGGGTTATCGTTGTCCCTCGTGTGTGAATCACATATGTGACTTTTAACTTAATTTTATTTTTTATGAACATCTTAAAATGATTTTAATAATAAAGTAAAACAATGGTGTGGCCTCCAGAGACCATGTTTGTCTTCATATAGCCTCCAGATGTTATCCTTCATTGTGCCTTTGGCAGTCAATGGGTTAAGTGTGCGACGAAGTGCTGAAATCTACTTCGTATACATTTAGAAGAGCTTGTTGTGTGGTAGAGTGATTGTCTATTGATAGAGGCTGGTGTATTGAAAGTGTAATTGACCATGCTCTTATGATGCATTTGGTTGCGCAAAAAGTAAGAGTCAAAAAACGTGCGGGGTATAACCTTCCACACGTAACTATTGTTTAGGATTTGTTTCGCTAATGTGTTTAAAAATGTTCAATTTATATTAAAGTATTTTTTCAGCTTTCCAAAAGATCCAGATACGCGGGAAATGGACTGCGGCTGTTAGAAGGAAGAACTGAACCCCCCTACCCAACTATTATTCTACCTTATGTTTAGTGCATTTTAAAAGTGATGATTTTGATGCCACGTCTTTGGCTCGCGTACGATTAAAGACAGGATCTGTCCCCTCAGGTTTTTCCCGTTTTCCGCAGTATTTGCGACCTTGCAGAGGTCTCCACTGTATTGTCAATATTGTAACTCCGACGGTTGGTCGCACCTACCTGGGCTCGTGTTGCCGGCTAGCTCAGGAGGCGAGTAGAGCCTGAAGTTTAGGTGGTGGTTTCTATTTTTTTTTTAATTTTACGAAATTTAAAAAATAGAAAAATTAGTAGAAATAATTTGTTATAATTATCTGAGCTCAGTTTCAAACCCTTGCTTTTTTTATCATGCAGTCTTAAAACTAATACAATTAAATCTTATGATTATTGCTTGGAACAAATAAAGGAAAAATTAAACAGAGATGCGCTTACAAAATTACAAGAAAAGGGCCAATGCGCGGCCAGCATCTTCTGAATATTGAATATAGTCCAGGTAAGCCTGAAGGGCGTGATAAATGTTCGTTTTGTTTGTCGGAGCTCGACAAATAACTAAAATCACCATGTGCGGCAGAGGAACTCGCTGGGATGAACGGCCTCCAAACAAGCAAAACAGCTGGGCTCCTTTTCTTCTGGGCAGCACGTCCCTTGGGTGACGGAGAAGGGTTTCTTCTCGTAGCCGCTTCCCATTCAGGAGAGCAAAACCACGTCTGCGGCAGCGGTGACGTTTTCGGCGACGACAGTTTATAAGTCCGAGCGTCAGAATAAAACACGATACTCGTCGGGAGAATTATCACCGACTTCACTAATGATCGTAGTCGCGTAACTTGCGACAATTGGCGCGGGCGTAAACGAGCAGAGATAAAAAAGAATAACAAAATTGAATAAAGTTCCTTTATATCTACCTAACACTCGGCGTGGTAATAACACCTCTGCACTTTTACCGCGCTTATTCGCGCTACCCTACGCCTACACACAGCTCTGTGCGGCCCTTCCGTCCGGCGACCTGAATACTTCTGCCCTCTGCACGACTCTAGTGCCTCCACGCTTCTCGGCGCTCACACACTTCTCCCCCCCCCCCAATTTCTACGAATGTTCTAGAACTTTCTGCTGAATTTTTAGAAGGCGTGACGTTACTGGGCGAAAGTTACTACGCCGAACATGATTTTACACCAATCATATTACGCGTTTCTCAGGTCATTTTGATGGAAATTTCCAGAGACAGTCGAAAGCGCTCTTTCTCGCACACTTCCTATAAACAAACTTGAGTGGTCTTCTGAAATTCCTCCGAGCAGCGTGGTCGGTGGTCCCCTAGGGAGATCCCACGGCGCGTGTGTCAAACATTGCGCCCCCTTGCTCGTCCGAGGCGACGCCAATGCCGCGTTTATTGATTTATTTATTTATTGATTTATTTATTTATTTATTTAAAAAAATTTATTATTTATTTGCGTATTTATTTATATATTTATTTATTTATTTGCGCGGAATTATTTATTTATTTATTTATTTATTTATTTATTTATTTTTTATTTACTTATTGCGGATTTATTTATTTATTTATTTATTTATTTATTTATTTATTTTTTTACGTCAAAAAAAACAGTTAAAAACTGCGTATGACGTGCTATGGGGAATTTGCAGCTGCGCGGAACTAATTGACCCTTTCACTGCCTACAGGAGGTGCACCCGGTTGCAACGCACACACTGCGGAGAAGTTATTACAAAATAAATATGTTTGTTTCCGAATCTGATATTTGGTTACGTCACAATATATTTTAGTTTGAATAAATGGTGAAATTTTATGACTTGTGTTATTTGTATTGATCTACAATTGATGTCATCCAATGAAATTAAAGCAATAGTTCTACATGGAGATGGGGAATTATGTAATACACAGGCTAACATGTAGGTTTTCGTATTTTGTTAATATTTCAATATAATATGCTCAAAATTAGTTGCAATTTTCAGGTGCCTCTAAATATAGACAAAAACAGGAAATTGTCTGTCACTATTACATTCAATCGTATTCGATGAATTTGTCCACAGATTTTTAACAGACAGTAGTTTTATTTTATTTTTTTTTTTTTTTGAAATGACTCAGAATCACCTAATTTTAAACTTAAAAGTTTTTTGTTTTTTTTCATTGCTCAAAATTTGTTTTGCGAAGTTACGAGGACGTGAATTTTTTCCCAGTCTTCATATGCTATTTTGCCTTCACTCAAGAAAGAAAACTAGGATTCCGTGTGTAGTATAATCCTAAATACAGACAATAGGACATTTTGTGTACTGATTTTATATTTCGGTTTTTCTAACGTGACATCTGAGGATAGTATCTCCAAGATGGAATATGGCACGACTTTTTGCGTCTTTCTCGGTCGTGCCGCAAGGTGTCGCATGATCGCCACCGTATCAAGCAGTGCTGCAGATCGAGCAGATCTAGCAACACGACCGAGAAAGACGCGAAAAGCCGTGCCTTATTGGAAATAACATTCCCGACATTCGATGGAGCTGCAACTCCCATTTTTGGGAGCACCGACCTCGTCAGGGCCGTTTTATAACAGGATTAGGAGTCCTTGGTCCTTGGTTACTTTGGAGGCCATCTATTCTTACTTTCACTGCCCCCTCCCCAATTTCGATGCTGAAACATGAAGAAAATCCTATCAATTCAAAAAATAATTTAATCAAAATATTTATGAATTTATTGACAGGTTTTGTCAAAGAAAACTAAACTCTTATTATTAAGTAACATTCTCACATCAACCAACAATATTCTAACATTGTAAACACACATTATAAATATTATCTAATGATACACGACATCGCTCCGTTATGCCAATTTTTTCTTGTGGTTTAATCGTACAACACTTTTTATACGTTTTTATTTTATTTTTTGAAAAATTGAGTATTAAATATTTTAAAGAACTGGGCCCCCTAAACATTGAGGGCTCTGGGCCCGAACCCTTCGGGCCCGGGTACTGCCATTGGTCAATCTTCGAAATGTGCGTGGCTGCTGGCAAAGAGGCCAGGTGGCAACTGAAATGGAATTTTAACAAGTTTTTTATAGAACAATCAATCAGTTTCGTGAAGAAATGTCCGTTAATATTGTGTTGACCGCCAAGTGACCGCTTAATTGAGGTGGCCGTTTGATCAGGTTTCACCATGGAAGACTTGTTCCTCGGAAATACTTCTAGTCATTGACTACGAAGAATTTAAGTCTTCATGGTACTAGTCACTGCATATTGGTATAATTCATATATATTACAGTTATGAATACACAATCGTATTGGTCATTTATATTTTGATTAATTCGGTGCGGATTGTATCAAATTGTATAATGACGGTCAATTCGTGAAGATAGCGTTGCGGTTGCTGTAGCTATACTTGGGTTTTTCTAACGTGGCGGCTGAGGGTAGTATCTCCAAGATGGAATTCGCCACAACTTTTTGCGTCTTTCTTGGTCCTGCCGCAAGATGCCGCATGATCGCGACCCAATCAAAAAGTGTTACAGATCAAGCGACTCAAGCGGCAGGACTGAGAATGACTCAAAATGTCGTGCCGAATTCCATCTTGGAGATAGTACCCTCAGCCGTCACGTTAGAAAAACCTAAGTATACAAGAAGGAAGTCGGTTTAAGATATATATCTTACACCGTGGTATGTATTCGCGCTCTCTGTGACATTATTCTTCAGAATTCCTCTTATTTAGTATAGCTTGAGGTAACTCACTGTTATAAATAACCAGCTGTAACTGGTTATTATACTGTGGTTGTTCCTTGAGACGGGGGTTGGGCAAGGCCCGCTCAGTTCCGATTTTGTTACGATAACCGAGATAACCAATCTCGTATCTGCTCGTATCGTTGTCGGTGTAGAACCTGGGCGGTACTGACAGTTCGAAAGCTCGTGTTAATCAACATTTCTCGACTAAAATTGTGTAACATTTAAAGGGAAAACCAAACGACAGTGTTCGATATATGACGTATCTGGTCTGGAAGATTTTATATATCATGTGCTAAAGTAGAAACAGTACTTGACATTGGTTTATGTCCAATCGTACGTAATACTCATAAGGCTATTAATATTTATAATGCATTATTAGTCAAATGGATATTATTTCGAAATATAGGGCTAAGTGCGTACTTCTAGTGTCATACGTCATGTTGCTTCACGGAAATAGTATTTATCCGAGTGGCGAATGATCGTCTGTGAGAAACCGATAGGAATATACAATGTTTATCATAGTCTAGGAACCCTAGGAGGCTTTGTGTATTTTTATACTAATAGTTATCTCTATTGCTGTGCCACCCATGGTTTCAATTGCCAAAATCTTCATTGTAAGGGAATGTTTTGTGTATTGGACGGCCCGATTTACATTTAATAATTCCAAATCATAAGATTCAATATTTGTATTCACAAAAAATACTGTTTTAATAGTAAGTACTTTGCTTATGTGCTTGCTGTTTCAGGTGAGTAGATTATTGACATGGAGGAAATGGAAGTTACACCAGTTCCTTTAGATGATGTTGATGACGGTGAAAATATTAGTAGTTCAAGCCCTTTAACTGCAAAAGAAGTGAATGATCTTTTGAGTTCATCAGATGCCATTTCTGATCATTCAGAGAATAATAAGCCTCACCCTTCTGTAACTGAAGAATCTGCAGTGGAAATAAAAACAAATAACATTTCAGTTGCTTGCCTGAGTGCAAAGTTGCCAGAAATTTTGAATAATGTTCAGTTAACTGATGGCGTGCATGCTGCTGAAAGAAATGGTGATCTTAATCCAGAAAGAGGCTCAGAAAATGAAACTATGATAAATTATGTTGGAAGCTGCAAGTCAGTTTTTCAAAATGTGGATGAAGCATGCTCTACAAATAGTGTTCCTAAATCTGCTGTAAATCACTATCCTACTGATGTTTCTGATGAAAAGATTCAGAATGTTGTTTGTAATACTGAAACAAACTCTACAGGTTGTACTACTGCAAGTATCTTGGAAGATTCCATCAATGCCAATGATTTCACAAATCGTTCACTAGCAACTAAGGATAAGGCCACTAAAGAGATTTGTCAGATGCAAACAATTCAGTCTTCTGAGAGTGAATCTGAATGTGATCTTAGCAAAACTACTACTGACAGTAAGGCATGTGATGTTACTGATAAACCTTTTCACTTTGACAGTCTTCAAAAGCAATCTTCAGAAATTAAAGAACGTGTAATGGGCTTCTTAACAAAATACACAATCACAGATGAAGCATCTTGTAGTAATCATCCATCTGCTCCATCAATATCAAAACAGGAATGTCTAAAAGGAAAGCAGACTCATAATTTTAACGAAGAAAATATTTGTTCCAAAATTGACTGGAGAGAACAGTGTGACACAGTAAATTTAAAAAAAACATTAAATAACATTGCAACACATAACACAGAAGAAGCAGTCTTAGCAAGTCCAGCAACTCCAAAATTTAATTTTTCATCTGTTTCAAAGAATTCAGTTCTTGGAAATTTTTTGCAAACTTCAAGTGTATGCTCACCTCCAAAAACTATGTTCACTCAGCAAAAAGATGCAATCAATCAGCAAACAATTTATACTAAATTTGTTCCTCAGGTTCCCTCCCAAAGTGGTTTCAATTTCAGTGTTTCGAGTGATGAGTCACATTCATCAACTTCGATTTCCACCAGTTGTAAAAATGAGTGCAGTCTCAAAACCTCTAATGATGTAACTGAAAGCCACAAACCTGATAATACTCCAGAAGTCAACTCAAATGTTTGTTCATTTCAACCAAACAGTGAAGTTAAACTGAATAGTTTTGAACAAGAAATGCAACAGAACTGTCAAACTTATAGTGTAAAATCAGATGTTCAGAGCATCTCCACGTGTGGTTCACCAGGCAAGAATGCAAAGGGAATGAAACAACAGAATGAATTGAACCCTGGCAACAAGTCTGATGAATTTCTGTTCTCTAGTAATAATGAGATTTTTGGAAACAAGATGCAGTTTCCTCCCAGTCAAAAACCTGTGACAAGCCCTTTTAATGCAACAAGTATGAATTGGGTAACATGTACTTTTCAAAGGAATACTAATAGTGATTCAGTTAATTCATGGTTATCATGGGGGAAAATGTCTGGTGAATTACACACTACACATTCAATTAATTCTCCAATTTTAAGCAGTAAATCAAGTAATTCCAGTTCTTCAAAGCACATTCCTTTTTCAGATAGTTCATATTCTCCTAATATTTGGCCTGATAATACTGAATTGGCTCCTAAAAGTGATTCAAAATCACGAAGAACCAGAAGTTCAGATAGTATGTTTTATAATATTCCAAAACCCTACAGTAATGGATCCACTACTTTCTATAGTAATGGAAACAGTAAATCTCCAAAGAGTGATAATTCATGTTTAGTTAAGCCTGAAGAAGCAGAAGAGACAAATGTGTTTAATTCCAGCTTTATTGATTGTGGAAACGCTTCAAAAATGTCTTTTATCCCACAGCATAACATCAGCAATTCTCAAGGTACATTGGGAAACTATCTTGGAAAATCAACCTTTTGTGCAAGTGGGGAAACTCTGCATTCTGATTATAATAGTTTTGAAAGACCTTTTGGAAATAACATCACTAAGGGAAACCTGGAAAATCCTTTCATTAAGAAATCACCTATTGAAAGCATTGGTCTTTTTAAATCGCCAATAAAATCGACAGCTTGTGAAATTGAAAATGTAGCTTTCAAACCTGTTTTGTCTTTGTTTCCTCCCAAAAGAGAGAAGACAGAAGAGTGCACTGGGAGTGAAGAAATGTCAGGAATATTAAAGCAATCTGCTTCAAATGATACATTTGGATTTCCATTGGGAATTAAAAACAAACATAATCAGGCAACTAATACATCATCTGCAGAGTTTGTATTTAGCAATTTGTGTTCTAACGAATCATTTGCTTCTACAAATAAAACAGTTTCAAATTGTGATGAAATCTCAAATAAAGACATCAGTGAACAGACACCCTTTGGAATATTTGAAAGAGTTCCAATACAGATAAATAGCAATTCATTATTTCAATTCACAGTTACTCCTGAGAAATCTCAAACATTTTGTACTAGCACTGCACTCTTGCCTCGTTCAAGGAAACCTACAAGATCTATCAAGCCATTTCAGAAAGTTACCTTAAAAGATGTAAAAGGCAACACACCATCAAATGTCACTGGAAAAGGTTTGTATTATTAAAATAATGAAAATAAGCGATAAAAATGTTTCATATTTTGTATATATTTTATCATCAAACTAACAATATTAGAAATAGTATAAGTATTAATGACTACCAGCAGTGAACACTGAATCAATTCAACTGTGCAGTACAGCATATCTGTTGAAATCAATTTACTGTTAGCTTAAAGTTCCATATGCAAAGAACAAAAAGGATTCAGGGTTTTTGGGAGAGTTGGCATCAAGTCAAGTAAGAATACTAAAAATGAGTCGTATAATTATGTACCTCAGAAGAAAAGTCTTATTCCATTTTCAGTTTTGAGATTTTGATATAATAATCTCAAGAAAGAAATTCATTGGAAGGCATTCAGTAGTAACTGGCTATCTTTATTAACATTCATTTGAGT
Organism: Teleogryllus occipitalis; assembly: GCA_011170035.1. Classification (NCBI taxonomy): domain Eukaryota; kingdom Metazoa; phylum Arthropoda; class Insecta; order Orthoptera; family Gryllidae; genus Teleogryllus; species Teleogryllus occipitalis. The sequence continues at coordinate 64,269 of BLKR01000411.1, forward strand.
TTGTTAAAAAGAACCTATAACACCAATATTGACACTAGTTTTGTCCTGTAAAATAGAAATTTTGCATGGCAAATGTTGACCTCTGAAGTACCGAATTGAAATCTTCAGATATGGAAGTTACTAATCATAAACATCAGAGAAACTTGATGTGAATTTATGGCTAGAAATCAGATTTTTAGGCAAATGCTTTTTGCTGCATGGAGATCAACACAGTCATGCTATTTGTGGTAATTTTCCAATCCATTTCTAATGTATCCTATCAAATTGATAAGTCTTTGCTTGAATCATATGCCCTCTTTATGAACAGCGTCTGGCAAATATACAATGAAATTTTGTAAATAAAATAATAAACGTTAGTACTTTTCAATAGTCATTTCTTAAACTTTGTGTATTTACATGTACTTCTATCTGTGGGTCTAATGTATGAAACAAAAATTGTTGGAAATTTAAGGAAAATAATTTGATTTCAACAGCAGACAGTGTTCTTCATTTCTGTGAGACTGCTTTTACTCAATCTCTTGTGATTTCACCATTTGATGACATTCTCTGGAATTGAGAAATGTTTAATTTGGTGTTAATATTATTGCCCTTGCGTATTTTACAGGCACTGAAGGAATTCCATTTAAACCTGTGTATGGTTCAGATGTAAAATTTGAAAAAGGAATGTACAAGAATGTTATAGTTCGCTACCAAAATATTGTTTTCATGGATGACCATACAAATGTTTCCCCTGAAGAGTTACGATCACAATTTTATTCAAAAGCAGTCGTTTCTGGACCATTTAAATTTGGTGCCGGCATAGAGTCACATGAGAATCTTAGCAAGGGTAATTGTTCAGTCAAATTATTAGTTTGTACTTTGCTGATCAGTAGATTCCAGCCAGTAATTTTTATTAATCTTCCTCATAAGCATCTTATTATGTGTGTTTCCATCATTGTCATTTGCATTATATCATGTATGAAAATAATGTGCAACATTTTTCTCAGAACTTAGAACGAAATTTTGTTGCAGGTTTCAAGAAGACACAGAATCAAGTAAGTTTATTTATCTTTTCAGAAGCTTCATCTTCTAATACATAACATTTGATAATAATATGACCCACAAGTACAGATTTTTCTGCCATTTTTCTGAGTTACAGATATAAAACTTAGTGCAGCTATAGAATTGCACAGACTTTTTCATATAAGTTAGTTTCTTATTTTCTTGAGTCTGGGTTAGCTTTTCGGTTTTGCCCCCCATCTTCCCAGTTGGTATGTATTGGCAAGACCTACCAGGGCCTCTCACGGTACATACCGCTCCTCTGGGGACATTCTCAGTGAAGGGCACCTTTGTACTCCCCAAACATCTTATAGCCCTGTCTTGGATCTGTACAGTTAAATATTTGCACATGGTACATATTGGCCCCCTCTGAGTGCTTGTACTGTTGTTCTGGTTGTAGGGATCCAGTTCCTCAATTATGTGTACACAAATTGAACACAGATTCCTGCCAGGTCTAGATATTACAGAAGGATTAGTGTACAGTTATAATTCAGGAGGGATTGGGAATGCACCCCACACCACAAATTGGAATTAAACCATTCATGCCTTGAGCAGGTTTTTGAACCCTCAGCCTTTTTCTGTATAATTGGCCTCATCTGTCCTAAGCTCCTGTCTCACGAGGCTGACTCACTTGATAGTACGTGTTTCAGTTATGTACATGTTAACTTGTCACGGTTATATAACTAATTTTCCTAGGGCTTTTAACCTGCTTGCAGCTGGTTACCCATTACATTCCAATGGGATGCATATTTGACCTTACACAAGACACCAACACACTTACGGACACCTTGGATTTAAAGATTAGCAGAACACGAGGCCCTCTATGACAACACTTACATGAGTGACAAGGGACAAACAACAATGCCCAAGGTGGGACTCAAACCTGCGACCCTTCAGACTGAAATACTTAGTTGATACATGCTCTGTGTCATCTCAGCCATCCAGGTCAGCTATCTATATATTTAAAAAAATAAGGTATTCTGCCATGGCTTTGTTTAGAGCTTCTACTGAACCGATTGTTGTATTTTTTCTTTTAAATGAAAGCATATGATCCCTAGATGTGTTATCAGATATTGTTTGTGTTGATTCACCAACATTTACGGTGTAAATTAATTAATTAAATCATTCTTCAATAGTACGCTTATCAATAGTCAATTGTTTTCTTTCAAAGGGTGGCAGTTTGATGTTTTGTGGGTGTTCAAAGGGTGGCACGCTGCTTGATGTTTTGTTTTGATTGTTGAGATTTGTTTACAATTCGTCAAAGTTTTGTTTCAGCGTAATAATTGCATTGTGGTGTTGACTGCACGTATTTGCTTCTGTGGTGTATTTTGTAGAGAACATTCGCACAGTGGGTTTTGCTCGGTTGTAATACTTTAGTGAAGTTGTTTACAAGTTATGTCGAATTCCGAATCGTTGTCCACGCGCCCCAAAAGACGCAAACGTACATTAACTGAACGCAGGGAAAGAGAAAGTCAGCGTAGGTGTCGTGACAGTGAGGTCGTTTCGTTTTCTATTGGGTCATTGTCTATAAGATGTCAGTTTTGTTCTGCTTTGTACTTTTCACGTGAGAGAAATTCTGCAAACGATTTACTTTGTGTTGCTTAAATGGGAAAATAAGTATACCTTCGAGCAATATGCCAGAAGAAATCAAACAGTTGTTCATAGGAGATGATGACACATCAAAAAACTTTAGAAATAATATCCTTCAGTATAATAGTGCTATATCTTTTGTGCCGATATTGCATTGTCACCTGGTCATGGGCCATACGTGTTCAAAATTTTGGGAACTCATCACAGAATATCTTCGTTAATACCCTGAAGATCCAAACAATGCAATGTATTGTGAACATTAGTCTGGGTACAGTATTTTACTTTTATCTCAGATCTCACCGTCAAATTTTGACGGGTTCTCACTAGTGTAAATAAGAATGTGATGAAAGTAATAATACATCTAAAACTGACCTTTTCATGCTTACCTGGCCTTTAATGTGCTTTGTAGCATTGAATCTAAATATTTAAAGTTCTTTGACACAATTTGTTGCTTTAGCAACAATGTGGTTACTTTAGAATCAGAATCAATTGCACTCAATAACGAGCAATTTTCTGTAAATTAACTAGCTATCCAGAAAATGTTGTAGAACATAATATTTACAATACACATCAATTACCCCAATGGTTTACTTTACTTTGATTTGATTTCTTTTGACAAAGAACGGTAAAAACTCTGTAAATCTTTTCCCCACATTTTAACCATAAATAGTTGAATGAAAGTTCCAACAATGCAAGGATAGCAACATTTGAAAACTAGACATTTTCACTCCCAAATTAAAGAAAACTGATTTGCATCAGTAAACAAACTAGATTGGTTCTTTTAGTATGGCTAACAAAATAGTATGCATACTCATACCCCCAACTCTATTCCTATCAGAACTAGCAAAAGGAGTGCTCAACAAAACATGTTCATGGTGAAGCTACATTTATGTCCAAAAGAAAAAAAGGGGCAATCTCAGCATTTGTCAATGGATTAAGGAAAACGGGCAAAAACCTGATTGAGATAGGAGTCACTGACCCAGAAGCTGAAGTATATTACTAGTTAAAGTCATATTAAGTCTTTTTTAAAAATTACACTAAACAAATGAAAACTAATGCATCATATCTTGGTTGATTTCTTTTTATAACTGTGTAGTAATTGTATAGAAACGGTTAGCAGTAGAAAATATTTTAATTTGAACTTAAATTTGTGTTTTGATTTTAATTGTTTAATGTCGTCTGACAATGTATTGTAAAGAAACATACATGTATTGTACGTGAATTTCTTATAGTGAGCTGTTGGTACTGTCATGCGATGAATGTGATTGTACGAGTGTTGTAGTTATAAACATCAGTTTTGAATGAAAATATTTTCCCACCGTTAAGCAAGTTTTAATATAAATTACAGATTCATAAATAAATAGGCAAGCTCCCAAGCTCAGTGAAAAGAGACTTACTTGGAAAAAGGAATTACTTGGAGCGCATTTGCCTGTTATTTGTATAATTTCTTCTGCTATCTGAAAGTTTGGGTTCCGAAGGATGGGCTTGCCCAGAATATTATGCCATGTTTCAGGTGGGAAAGTATGTTTACAAAATAAATGCAACAAGCTGCATGAAGGCTGACAGAATTTGAAAGAATTTGGAATGAGTAACATTCTAATTAACGTAATTTTGTGTCTAATTCAGTTATACAGACGTGGGGTTTGATTGAATTGAGAGAATCAGAATCTGCAAAACAATTGACTCAGGGCCCATGAATTCTATAAGCAGCCCTGATGTATGTATACAAGGAAGTAATACAGTGTGCTAGGAAAGTCTCTCTGCAGAAGCACCTTGCTGCTGCAACTGAAATTATGTTGGTAGCAGGAGCTGCAGCTTGAAAACTTGTATTGAGTACTCACAACAATCGTAATAGTTGCTTGAAGTGTTGTTGCCCTTGCTTGTTTCCCAGTTTTCTGGATGCTACCAACTGAAATACAATTTTTAAAAGGAGGCCCTCATTCAGCTCATTGCGGAGCGACTTTCCTGGTGCAGTGTTTAATCCACCTGCAAATTTGCAATATTTAATTTTCTGGATTTGGATTAAATGTCCAAGACATGTTCAAGACTTTTGCCTATTTAATACTGCACCTCCATGATAGTAACATTATCTGCAATTAAAATTGATGTAAAGAAAGAGAAATGCATGACAAGCAAACATGAGAAATGATAAGCTTATAAAAATTTCATAATGTTCATATCTATAATGAAATGAACAATTATTATTAGATTCTTATTTATTACACAAATTTGTTGGCTTGAGTGATTAATTCAGATATTTTGGATTGATTTCTCTTGTGGTTTAATCCTTTAAAACTGTTTGATTATGGTAATAAATAATTTCATATTGAGTTAATTTTCTTGAGAAAAAGAATGCAAATATTTTCTCCCATGACTGGTAGCATAGTCAAATTTGTACTATTGTGTACCTTACTAACAAAACTCAAATTAATCAAAAATGTCTCGGCTATATAAAATTAGAAGTAATAGGTAGTTATTGAGTTGTAGAAGACAGATGGAGTAATAGATAAAGTAGTTGCCTTGTTCCAAAGTTGTAATAAATTGCAATTTGTAAAGATGTATGATAAAATTGTTATACTTTTTTTAATATAATTATGGTTTATTATTCCCAGCATGTTTTCTATGTTAAACAGGGAACTCAGACATGTGAGAAACTCGCATCAAAAAATCCAGATCTGACTGCAATATGGCGTGTTTTGGAGTGCCCAGTTTGCCTTGATGTTGTATTACCTCCTGTTTATCAATGTGAGCAGGGACATCATGCGTGTGCAACATGTTGGACAAAAGTACTGACTTGTCCTTTATGCAAACGTCCTCAATCATGCACCCGCAACTATATGGCAGAAGCCTTGGTTGAACAGGTATGTGTAATAAATTTCTTTCTTAATTGAAAGGGGCGGGGAAGTTTGGCACATAATTAGCCTTCAAAATTGCATATGGTTTAGTAGTTTTAAATTTTGGATGGTGCTCGCTTTAGATGGCTCCTATCCAGCCTGCTGTGGCCGTGTGATGTGCCACTCCCCAGAAGATGATCAACTACAGTGTATTCCCAGGGAGACACATTTGGTTATGGAGTACTATGGTGGTTTCTTGATTTGTTATTGAGAGGGGAAGGGGTTGTAGTGAGCTAAATGTCTTAAGTTCTAATAATATTTATTTACTACTTTAAGTGGGGAGAGTCAGGATGCTTCTCCCTCTTCTTCCGCTCATTCGGCTCCTTCCTCTCCACTCGCATCACTTGTCTCACCTGTTCTGTCGCTCCATCTAGTCCTGTCCTGCTCCACCTCGCCTTGCCCAGCAGCACTGCCATCCAGATGCACGGGGGCTTGCATTTAACTAAATAACATTGTAAAGAAAAAATTCTGAGGTAACATTTTGTGTTCCAGCTATGCTATTTTCGATTTATCCAAAGCAATCATGCTAAATTTACGAGCAATTGCTCCAGAGATTATGAGGTTTTTGTGGCTTATAAAAATTTACAAACTCTCTCTCTTTTAAGTACATTTGGCCACGGCCAACTGGGGTTTGCCTACTACAGTCGGCTATGGCGTGGCACACACACTCGTGCTTCTTCCCACGTACATGATGGGCGAGAGCATAGGTGTGTGTGTGGGGGGGGGGGGAGATTGGGAGTGACCAATATACACGCATATCAGTTGTGTATACCTTCTCCTATATTATTTCAGTAGTATACATACCGTTTGCGGCTCTCACACACAACCAGTATTTATGAATGAGGTCCCTAAAGAAAGAGAATTTCATGGAGACATGATGAATTGGACTTTGACTTTAAACATATGAATGATTTGTTTAAATAACTCATCTAAATATTCATGAGAGATGCAACTCGCAAAATGCAGCCACATTACCGAATCTATATCGTTAAATAACTCCTATACAAAGCACTTTAGCGCCTTAAAAACTATAATTTTGGGGTCAAAGGTCTCAAAAAAACGTTCCTCACTCTGATAATCTACATGTAAGATCTTCTTGAACATTCTATTATGTTTTTGCTGGGCGGGCGCTTCTCGATTCTACCCCACCTGTTCAGAGCCTGTAGAATCTGCAACTGTATGTGAAATTAAACTAATTACTTGATATTCTACATGAGTGAATTACACGGGTATAGGTCCCTGCTCGGAAATAACGTTAAATAAGAATAGTTTGTTTTGACAAGAGTGTATTGAATTGTTATCAATTAGAAGGAGACACATACAACAAGTGACAGACGATAAGAGGGTCTTGAAGAAAAATATATATTACAGGCTTAATATAAAAATGGAAAACTAGGGAAGAGGGAGGGGTTTAACATGCAAGAGTTCTCTCACGGGTACATTAGTTAAGATTTAATAGTTCAATTTTTGAAGTACAGTACACCTGTATAATCCCTTAGTATCTGGTATCTCATTCCACACATCTGCATTCCTTTACAAATAGTGGGTATTGTTGATATTTGTAACTTTGTTATTATTATTATTATTTTATTGATCTTGATGTATTATGAACTATTTCCCTGATGATCTCTTCAGGTCACGATGGCTTGAATGTAAACAAAAAGATGTTAATGAATGTTTTTTGTAATTTACAGGTCCCATTGCCATGTAGGTACCATATTGAAGGGTGCAAAGAAACTGTGCAGCATAGTAGTAAAGTTGTTCATGAAGAAAATTGCTCATATCGTATGTATCAGTGTCCGGTTCCAATGTGTAACCAGGCTCTCAGTTATCCGAATATGTGTAAACACTTTAAAAAGCATCATAAGAATATTTTACACCATGAAGGACATTCTGTTGTTGGCAAAGGGTATGTTTCTACTGTACAAAAATGTTGTAATTTGTCAAGTTATGATTGTTACTGGGATTTTTTTTGATTTTTAGAGAGAAATTCTGTGATGTTCTGTACAAAGAAGCATTATTATCATCTCTAGTTCATGCTTTTGACATAACCAAATGGGGCTTATTTTTTCTAAGAGAAGTTGCTGTTGGTAATTCAACTGCATTTTTTGTGCAGGTAAGTTTCTGGAACATTATCAACTGTGTAGAGCATAGTTCCTTCCTCTTACATATACATTTTGTAGGTCATGCCTGCAGCATCAGATCAAGCGGTTTATTTCTATCATCTGGAAGTTTGTGATCATCATGACTGCAGAAAAGAGTGTTTCAAAGGTCGTGTATTTCCTATGTGTAAGCCTTCTCAAGATATAATTAACCAAGAAGAATATTTGTGTTTATCTGAGCTGATTTTGAAGACAGTGAAGAAGACTACTCCTTTAAAGATAGTTGTAACAATATGGCAATTAAAGCCTTCATTTACACTTAGCTCTTAGTGATGAGACATTCCTTCATTTTATGTTGTACAGTATTTCTTTAAAGAGTTTTCTAGAAGATTGATATGTTCTACTGACTTTCTTGTAAATTCTAAATAAAATTATGTGTTTTGTAATTTTTTTCCTTCCTCATTGTAGAATGGCAGGACTAAACCTGGCCTTTTCGCCAATCTCCTGACCACCCTGACCGATCTTTAATAAAAAACTACATGGTGTTACAACAACACATACTTCCTCTTATTATTTGAAAGGGTTATATATTATAATCCTAGCAGAATCCATGATATTTTGCACATTGAACTTGATTGCATTTGTTTTTGCGGCCAATGTTACATTACATTCCGATCGAACACCAGGTCCTGAAACGTCCCAACTTGCGATCATTTTTTGCTGCAGACTGGGATTTGAACTTGGGCATGTAAGTTTACATGTTTAATGTGGTAACCATTACACCGTGTCACTGGAGAGGAACTTCAAAGAGTATCAACCTGGAACATCCATGTCAGCGCCCCCAAATGAAACTTCAAATAATTTATTGCTAATTAATTGCCAAAACTTTGTGGTGAATTTTTTAAAAATAATGATTACTAATTTTAATATATAATTTATGATAATGTTTTAAAATAATTTTCAAGCTGAGAATTGTTTTTAAAGAATAAAAAAAATAATTTATTTTTCAGATGGGTTTCATAAAAGTTTATTGCTTTGCTGGCTAATATGAAGATGGCAAAGCCAATTCGGCAAAAAATATCTTTTGTATACAGAATATTGGGCTATTCGTGTGCTTTTCAAATATACAATTTCTTGCTCTTACCTTTGAAAATAAAAAAAAATCTTCTCAAAGTTCCAGATAGGCACAATACCGATGAATCAGAAAACTACTCAGAGAAAATATCCAACAAAATTAGATTTTCTAGACTGGCCACAAAACAATACATTATACAATATTGTTTTGCATTCTTTCACTTGCCCATAAAAATAATTCATTTTATACTATTGTCAAAAAACAACATATTTCCAGATACATAAATCATAAAAACTAAACTATTCAACAATATGCATCGTCCCTTGCTACAGCATTCACAACTAAATATCAGTCTAATAAACTAAACTTTTTGTTTTTTGTTACGGAATTTGAACAAAACCACTTACTGACGCACCACCGGCGATTAAGAAAAACCCTCTTCGAAGCAAAACTATCTTTCAAAATTTAATTTTCTTTACACAGCACCACACTACATTACACTACACAACTGCATTGCCTTTTATTTTTCCTCTTGCGACACTACACATTAAAAAATTATAATTCATTACACACACACACGAACGAAACATGCCAAATGATTTATAGCTAATTAATTGCCACGTATTTTCCTTGCGAAAATGGGCTTGTCACGGCACCAAGCAAGCCAGCGCTTGACGCGGCACCAGCACACAAGTTAACTTCGGATCATATCTTGAGAGAAATCCTCGAATATATTGCTAATTAATACCCACGTATTTTCGTGACGAAAACGGGCGTGAGCTGAGCTGACTTGGGGTGTGCGGCCGACACACTTTCCCATGGTGGAGGCGCTTCACTATGCACTTCCAAGTCGAAAACGAGGCTTTGGTTTCGACCCTCGCGTTAATATAAAACAGTCTGTCCAATACATTTTATGCCAATATTCTCTATCAAAATATTGTGGCGTGTACACCTTAATATTTTCCCGGAAAGCCTGCATTTTTGATGCCCCCTGTTTGCCCCACGAGTTTTCTCCTCCACCTACTATAATCGCGCGTGATCGAATCGTACGCGACCGCCCACGTGAACGAATTGTCCCACAAACTGCAATTCGGCCAAACTGCGTTTCATGTAGCAACAAGTATAATACCTCCAACAATTAGTAGGAATTCTCAAACTTTAAACTGCCGTGTCGTGGTGGACGTAGGGATGGCATAAAAATCGATATTTTCGAGCAGAAACACCGATGTTCATATCGTTATATTTCTTCAGAAACATCGATGTTTTAAAAAGAAAATTTCATGATGTAAATAAAATTTCCAGTATTTTTTTGCTGAATTGCTCCCAATCGCAATTCGCAAGTCACTGTTGTCGATCCCCAGACTGCATGAAACCTTTTCTTTTTGCAAGTGTTTTTGCCTTAATGTCACTAAACTGCACTTTGAACCTTGACTACATAGAAAGTTGATTATTAAATTAAGACGATAGTCAAATTTAAGGCAGTATATACATTAAATTAATATTGACTTGTTATGTATCACATTAGAACCAAAACATTTTATTCGATTCATCATATTTAAAACATCGATTTTTTTTGTCGATGTTTCCATCGACTTCGAAAGCTTTTTGCTGATGTATCGTGTTTTGCTAAAAGCCATCACTACAGTACCGGCAGCGTGTAAGCGACTCTGACAGTTCTCTCGCCACGGGCTGTGGTACGTCATGTGACTTGCTCTGAAGCAATCAGTTCGCGGGGATTTTCTTACTTTCTCACAGCCAGGGTCCAGCGTTGCCGTTTATCTGGCTCACAGAAAGTCGCCTGAGAAGGGAATTCCCTAGGCGAGAGAAATGCAGAAAAATCACATTTGCGGTAATATTTACAATAGTTCGAGAAAATGTTATAAAACAAAATATTTAGAAAATTTTTCAATTGACACGATAGTTTACTTTTCGTTTTTCTGCAATAGATACGTTTAATTCTATTTGTGATTTAAAAAAATTACATTTTTTAGCATTGTTTTGATTTTGGGGCCCCAAATATCTTGAGCCAAATCAAGCATTTGGAATGTTTATTTATTTAGTCAAAAACAGTATGTGACGTGTGGAATATCGGAGAGAATTGAACCCTTTTACATTGTGGAAAATTTCGGCGAAAAATTTTTCATAGTTTTTGAGAAAATTTGTTATGAACATTTCAGAAAATTCGCCTACTCAGTTCCATTATACTCAACGATTATGGAGAACTTATGGATACATAAAAAAGCATCATTAGAGATATTTTAAAGCTCATGTGTTAAGAAACGCATTGAACAATGAAATACATTATAATGTAAATGTTAACGACGTGAGAGACAAGTCGAAAAAATTACATTTTTGTAATTTTTGAAAAAACAAAAGAATATAGCAATTTGGCGTTTATGTCATCGTATAGAGTACATTTTGCATTACCCCTACCAGAAATTTAAAGAACAAATTTGGACCAGTTTTTGAGAAAATCTTGTTTTCGTTATTTTTTTAAATTGCAAATATTGAACGCAGTATTGCACGAAATATACTAAAAGTTTCAAAAAACTTACATGACCTTAATGAAAGAACTAATTATGCACAACAAATTTCATTTAAAGGAAATATCTCTATCTTCAATTTTATAGTTGTAGGAAGACGCCGAAAAAATTCAAACATTTCCAATTTTCGAAAAGTCAGAGTTGACCATGAAAATCGGACCTATGCCATCTTTATAAGTGTATTTTACTCTATTCATACAAAAATTTTAAAGAAAAAATTTGGAACCGTTTTTTAAAAAAATTGAAAATATCCAGAGGGCTTCATGTAATGAAACAAGCCCTTCTTCTCTACCAGCAAAATTCGTAATTTTACTGGTATTATTAATTTAGATTCATGACTCGTTTCGTTTGAATGACACTCATAATTATTTTCCGAATAATGTAGTTATTGATTTGAGCATCAGAAAATAATTACGATTGTAACTCTGATGTTTCCTATGTAATTTTAATATTTCTCATCCAAAATTATGTCGTGCTAGCTCAGTTAATTGGGTTCGAAGTTCATAATTGTTGCTACTTACTCTGAAACCAATTAATCTGCAACCAATCAATCTGCCATCCATACGGAGTGGCGATGAATCTGAAAATCTTATCAAAATATCTACTACTGGATTGCACGTAACGAATAATGATAATCAGCTTTCTTTTAAAGTAACAAATTGGAATTTATTATAATGTGAAATATGATTCTAATAAAAGTTAAACATGAATTGTTACATCATTAATCCAAAATGAAATTATCTTTGGTCATGACCATTTCTATCTTACAATAATTATAAATCAACCTTGTTATATTCGCGGATCTTCGCGCGCTCTGCACTTCTCCATTCGATGACGCCCTGTAGAATCTTCTCCGTCGTCGCAGCAGAATCTTCCTTCTTCATAAAGTCCTCCGCATAATGTTCGCGATCAAGTTCAAATTCTCCCAGCGATATCATTATTACCCGTTACTTCCCTTACTCGCATCACGGGTGGACGCCTATACATGTACTATTACTTTTTAGAATTCCTTCGTCTTTTCCCACAAGAACGTTTTATCCTAATATATGAAACGATAGATTTAATTATACAAGTTATTGCATCGGATTTGGTTGTCCATCAACAGTCTTTCCTCGACTTGGTAAAATGTCAGGAGCCGACCCGCTCATTATCGCGTTGCTAGAGAGAGTGTTACTATTCTTCATAAAACCCAAAGCATCAGAACTCTATAACATCCTCTTTTGTCTAACAAAACAATACTATTTCCGCCTCCGCCCGGTCATTTCCACATCCTCTTCATCTAGCGAAAATGACCTTTAACGCCGGTTGTTTACTTGTCACATAGGGACCGCCCTCGCGATCGTCTTTTGACCTCCCTATTTACTACTTCATATAAATGACATTTTCATACACAAAAATGGTTCGTCATTTTGGTATATCACAGTAGAGTACCCCCAAAAATTAATAAATGTTTCTCAAAATCGTAGAGCTTTGGCTCAGGACAGATCGACAGGAGTTTCTTCAATTTGGAAAAAATCGTCCGTATAGTTTAGGTACGTATAGTTTAAGTTTAGTGTTGTTCATTTACTCCAGACAGACGGACGGACGTTTTGCTTTCAATTGTTTTTTTGGCATCAAGGACTCACAAAACTGGAATTTTGGGTACATCACGTGATAGAGGATTTTTTCTCTTAATTTAGCAACTGGATTAATCCAATTTCTCCTCATTAGGGCCCGGCAATGAAGTTTTTTCTGCCGAAGATTCGCCGCTTTTTCGCGCAGCATTACATAACTTTCTCTCTACTACCTACATTACTCCGTACGTATACAAGAAAGTTAAAAATTCCCTCTTTCCGTTCATCGTTCACAGTTGAGGTATTCCGGGAATAAATGATAATTGGCATATTGAGTGAAATTAGAATTATCGGTTCTAAGTGGGATAAGTAGTAGCTCGCTTTCATTTCATTTTTAAGAATGTTCATAAACAAAAACGGTAATAAATTAACTTGTATGTTGTGACTCGCGCAGCTATTTAGTCTGATTTTTCTTGAAAATGAAATGTCAACTCTTCTACTTCCGAACGCCTCTACTGTAATTTTTGTACTTGTAAATTTCTTAAAGTGGTTAGGTGGAAGAACAGACCTTAAGGTCTAAACCTCGCCACACGCAAATACAATTATTATTATTATTATTATTATTATTATTATTATTATTATTATTATTATTATTATTATTATTATTATTATTATTATTATCAAACAACCTAACATTAATATTGTACTTTTTCATGCAAAACTACGCAAAAAATACTTGTATTTTGAAAAAATAGAACATTTGTGATGAAAAGATCTTTTGGATAAATTAATTAAGGAATAATTTTTCTCTCTTCATTACGGCAATTGTAGGAAGACGCCGAAAAAAATTGAACTTTTGCAATTTTCAAAAAATCAGGAATTTCAACGAAAATGAGACCCGCGTCATTTCTGTAAGAGTTCTTTTGAATATTAATTATTTGTTATTTGCAAGTTAACCAAAATCAAGTTAAGCTATTAAGCTGGTATTAGTTCAGTAAACGATTAAGTTAGTTCATAGCGAAAAGTGTTATTTGGTACTATTCGTATGAATGTGTTATACACGAACGTGATCTTTTTTTGCTCTTTGTACTGTTCGTCAAGCGGGCAACATGTCGCTCGTATGTCTTTGAAACAGAAAGGTAACTTTTATTTATATAGAGTCAAAAGTTATTTACATTCAATTGTTAAAGTAAACTGAATGTTTTCAGCGCTCTTTGTTGTAGTTCAAATACTTGAGTTTATTGACAAGCTGGTATCATTTTCGCCCAATCTCAAAACCATTAATTTGCAAGAAGTTCTTTCTGCTATCTAAAAAAGTTTAATTCAAACATTTTGAGCCATTTTGGAGAAAATTTTGAAAATGTAGTTGAGGCTTCATGTAAAGTTCTTCCAACAATCAAAATACATGTTTCAAACTCGCTGGACTTTGAGTTCGTTCAGATCAATTACGGAATATCAATTTTGGAGAAAATTGTCTAAACGGTTTAGCTGCTAACGTTGACCACAGATGACAGACAGGGACCGACTGACCGTTTCACCGTCCATCGATTTTTGGGTATCAAGGACCCACAAAACATGGATTCTGACTGTACAACGTGTTAGAGGAAGTAATTTATTACATTTAGGAAAAAAATCTTTATCCACTTTTTCGTCACCAGGGGCATGTACAAGGGGCTTTCGTCACCAGGGGCTTGTATTTCCACCATGGTGCGGAGAGACTTTCCTGACACTCCGTACTATACTAAACTTGGGTTTTCGTAACGTGGCGCCTGAGGACCTGTCTTCATGGTGGAATATGGCATTACTTTTTGCGTCTTTCTCGGCCTCGCCGCAAGATGTTGCATGATCGCGACCTATCAAGAGGAGCTGCAGGTCAAGTGACTCGAGTGGCACGATCGAGAAAGACGCGAAAAGCTGTGCCATATTCCATCTTGAAGATAATAACCTCAGCTGCCACGTTACGAAAACCCAAGTATACGTAATTGCGCGTATTCATGAAGACTGTTGCGTTAATGCATTTTCCACAAACGAACGAGATGTCAGTCGAGTTGTAGCCTCCGCGTTTCCCAAAGATGTCTACTTGCTCGTTTTTTCTTTAGGGTTACTTACAGGAAAGACGGTATTGCGTTCACCGTTGAATTGAATTGAATTTGCCTTATTTTACGTGGCGAGACTCAGGCCATGAGGCCTGCTCTTCCGTCTGACCACGCAAATTTCGTTACACTCCTTTCACTAATCATGGGAGAAAGAAGGTATTACTTGGGCGACGAAACAGGCGATTTGAATTTAGCTCAGAGGCATCATTTAGACTTGAGAATCTTTTACATGCAGTAAATGTACTAACATGGGACAGCCGACTTTACTTCCCCTCCGAAGGAAGGCGTACGAAGGATTTTTTCGCCCTTAAAAATCCACGGGTTTGAACCCGCAAACTTGGGTATAGCAGTCCGATACGCTAACCACTACACCATCGCCGCCGCATTGCTTAACTGCGCACCGTATTGCTTAACTGCGGTCCGTGATGCCACAGAAGTTAAACCATTCGAGGCACCAATAATTCCTGGACCGGTGACGGTCTGGGAACCCCGGTTACCAACGGCGCCGAGCCCCTGGCTAAGAAGGCACAAACTGACTGCTACTTAACGAGACAAGACAAAGCAAGTTAACGGAGGATTACTCCACATAGGCTATGCTCAATGCCCAAGAAGGGTTAAGAGACATGTTGCGAAGACACAACAAATACAGAATGAAAGAAATACATTTAACTTTCACAATACTGATGAACTAAAGGGGAACTTTCAATGAGAAATCAACATAATTGACAACAAAGTTTTGCGACAAACAACACTCAATGTGATTAGTCGAGGACAAAAGTGTATCGATGTCCATGGTGGTAAATAAATGCAACATTTACATTACATTTATGTTTTTCATATTCAATTTATTTCCACTATTTAAAATTTCATTTCCACGTAATCTACCGATGCTGCAGCAATTACATTTTATGTTGCTCATCCTGTAAAAGCAACATAAGACTCTTTTTCATCATAGCTGTGTTCGGAGTGGATGGGAGCAAACATATTAAAAAGTCATGTACGATTTCTACGGGGTAGAGGAGGACGCGTAAAGGGTCCATTTTGAACTTCACGTGATCTTAGGTAGAAAACTATTATTCGTATTTTTTAGATGTGAAGCTGCGAATACGAAATGCGAATAATAAATAGCGAACGATACGAAATGCGGATGCTTGGTCTTCTCTGGGTAAGACCAAAGGAATCTCCATTAAATTAGTCTCAAATTGAGATGCGTCTCGATAGAACGAATCCCATATGTGTGCAGGATGTTGTGCAGGTTTGTCTTCAGGCCGAAGTAGAGATTGTTGGTCTGAGAGGTAACATTGGCGAGGTAAGGAGTATTAGGAGAGGTAACTCAGTATTATCGCAATCGTCAATTCGATTACGTGAGAATTAGCAGTCAGTTCGTACATCATATCTGGCATATTTCCATAAGTGTGGTACAAGTTATATCGCCGAAGTGGTGGTGTTCCTCTCTCATTAAAAAGGGAGATCCGGGGCCGATCTACACGTCAGCTTTCCGATATTTCCCCTCTCTAGCTATCTCCGTCAGTGGGGTACTATCCCAATCGGAACAAGCTCCAAACTTCTGTCTTGTCTCTAGACATATGTGGTAGTGTACTGCATGGTAGTGTGTTGGTGTTTAAGGAGAGAGGACGGAACAAGGATGAGGAAGGAAAGAACGCACCCCGTCCATGGACCGTTTGTTACGGTTCTGTTCAGGAATTCACCTGGCATTGATTGAAGAAACCACGGCAAAACCGATCATTGCTAGAATTCTTCTCCAGACTCCTGGATCCTCCTGGGCAGAGTCGCTGCAGAAACAACAGTTACCTACTCAGCCGGTCATGTCATCTGCTAAGGTCATTATTCCCGCAAGTGTAGAGCAATTTTTTATCGCAGGTGGCGCTGATTCTTCCCCGCTGGATGGCGAGATACGGCGCCGACCTACCGTCGACTAGCAGGTTTTGCCTCAACCAGGTATATCCAACCAACAAGCTCTAAGCTCCCGAACGGTCTTTCGGCATGTGTGGTAGTACAGTGTATATAAGTTTAAGGATGTGTAAGTAAGAGGTGAGGATAGGACAAGGAAGAGGAAGGAAAGATCGCGCGTGGTCCGTGGCCCGTTTGTTAGGGTACTGCTCCGGCATTCGCCTGATCTAAGTCGGAGAAAACACGGAAAACTACCGATCAGAGCAGTCAGTCGCTAGAATTCTCTTCCAGACAGCGGCTGAAAAATCTTGCCTTCACAGGGTCTAATCTCGCGATCAAAGACTTTGCAGTGAAATCAGTTGATGCCCCGATTTACCTAAGCCGGTCAGCCAATCATTTCTTGTAAACAGTATTGAAAAACAAATTAATACATTTCTTGATTTTTAATTTATTCGAAAACTGAAAAATAAAGTGGCAACCACTAAGTGTTGGAAAATAATAACAAATTACAAAACCTTTTTTCACACAAATGTCAAAATGCTTATTTCACAAAAAGAAACATTGTTATAACAGAATGCAACGTTAAAATTAGCTAATCTATTTTAGACGAAGGTCCAGCCTTGGCATGTTTATTTTCAAGTGAATCCTCCAGCATTGCACGATGATCTTCTACAACACCCATACTAATTTCTGCAGCTGCAACTTCCAGAAGTCCATGTGGAGTCAGGTGCATTAGATTAGAACCAGCAACAAATATATTTCCAGCTATATTAATTGTGTCTCCAGCAACTGCACCTGCTGGTTCTCCATACCTAGAGTCGGTAAATAATTATAAATATTTGACTAAGAATACGCCTATTTTAATATATATTTAAAAAAATACTTCAAAGGACCTAAGAAAATCTCATCGATGATCAGATCAGAATAGACATACAACTTTAGAGAAAAATATAATAGGAGATAGGATAAAAGCAAATACGTGTTCGAATTATTAATGATTTAATAAATATACATTTTAAATCATTCAAGTACTCACTTATGTTCCACTATCTTTACGGTGTTGGTAGATAAGCTTTGAGCTAATATTCCTCCTGCATCAACAAGACCACCAAAGACTGTTACAACACCTCCTACTGCTCCTGCAGCAACTAGAAAGGCATTGTCTACCTTTTTCGAGGCTTTCTCCTCATTGTATTTGAAAGTAACGGATAGTAGTTGGGTTCCTTTGCTATGGATGCGAGGTGCCAAGTAATGTCCAACAGCATGAGATGCATGGTCAATCTGTGACACTGAAAATAAACGAATAATAAATTTTTGTAAAGAAAGTTAAGGCTGAATTCAACTAGCATCTTCATTTTTTAATGGAATTCACATTTTAATTCTGGACTTGGACTGTTCTGGATTTGCAATCCCCAACCCTTTAATAAGTGGTGGAATAGGATCAAGTTCTTAGCTTCAGATATATAAACAAAAACATTTAAATCATATTTGTTAGTACTGTTAACTAAAGAATTAACATTGAAGACGAAAGTCCAAACATATGTTTATTTATTTATTTATTTATTTATTTATTTATTTATTTATTTATTTATTTATTTATTTATTTATTTATTTGTTTATTTATTTATTTATTTATTTATTTTATAAAATTCCAAACAATAACTAATAAGTATAATTAATTAATTAATTAATAAGTATAATTAATAAGTATAATCCAAACAATAATTATAATTAATAATTAAACAATTTATAAGTTTCCAAACAAATGTTTGATTTAACTCGAAAAACTTATCAAAGAACGAAGCAAAAGCAGAAAGTCGACCCGGTGGCCGAGATAGCTAAGGCAGTAGTGTCGTAGTGATCTCGGACCGACGGGTCGCGGGTTCGTGTCCCGCCTCGGACATGGGTGTATTTATGTTCGTGCTTTCACCCCTCATCATCACCATTTCGTTTCACCCTTATAGTTACCATAACGTTAATGCCAATAGTGGTCGCTAATGAGCTAGCTGTTGATGCGATCTTCAATAATAACAAAAAAAGCAGAAAGCCAAATGGCCTAGGAGCTTGCATTTTTTTAACGCAAGCTATATCAAGACATTGAACTAATATTGTTTTTACCTATGTAACTAGTAACATTTGCTGCACCTTTCGATACATTTTTTGCTACTTTTATTCCTGACCCAACCTTTGGATTTATCGTAGCTGGCTTTTCCTTAGGCTCTATGCGCTCCATTATTTTAGGTGTTTTTTTATTCATATATAAGCCTGCTCTTTCAGCACCACGGACCAATCCATTCGAAATAAATCGTGCCCCTAAATGAATTAAAATGAACATCATTAATAAAATATTCACAGTGATAAAATATCATAAATTAACATTTCACATGCTAACCCAGCTATGTTCATAATATATTTATTACTTATGTAAACAATTTATTACATCGTATTGATACCATATAGTAACAAAGACAGGGTAGGCCATTTCAGATGGAAAAAAAAGTGTGTTCCTCACAAAATTAGAAATAAATAATTCCTTTACCATTTTGGTCTTAGAACTCTGTAAAAAAGTGTGTTTCGTAATTTTCCTATTTCGTCACAGCTTGTATTTACCGAAATTTTGTGCGCATTGCCAATATTTCAAGCGCTCTTGTAGACGTTAGGTGAATTATGTCATTTTCGAGCAGCGACTGCTTTGCAATTCTGCGCCCGACGGCTGGGCTGGCGGGCATGACCGCAGGACCACGCTCGATACAGAACTGTCGCAATAAGCATCTCAATTTCATCAATTCACAATTTTGTATTTTTTTTAGTCGTGGGTAAAAAAAAACTCCATCGGGAATACACTTAGAAATATTCTCAGCACTTCGACTTATATTAAGCACTACATTCTAGACTTTACAGAAGAGAAATCATCAATTGATTGATTCGTGTTTCCGGGCACGACAACTGTTTCCCCCTAACCAGGATTCTCCCACCAGCGAGGCTCCGCCCTAGCCGGGACAAGCTCTAAGCTCCCGACCGGACTCCCGGAATATGTGGCAGTGTAGTGCAGGTTAGTGTAAGTGTGAGTGTAAGAGGAGAGGATAGGACAAGGAAGATGAAGGAAAGATCGCGCGCGGTCCGTGGCCCGTTTGGTAGGGTACTGCTCCGGCATTCGCCTGGTGTTGATCGGAGAAACCACAGAAAACTACCGATCGGAGTAGCCGGCCGCTAGAAATCTCCTCCAGACAGCAACTGAATTCAACCTAGCTAGAAAGCTAGTGTCGAAAATCCTGCCGCCGTCAGGACTCGAACCTAGGACCTCCCGGTCAGAGGCGCTGCAATGACATCATTGATGCACTGAGCTACCACCCCCGGTGAAATCATCAAGAAACTAATGCTCAATAACCAAGTGTTTCTCAGCGAAATGACACAAAGAAATATTTGTTTGTATAATTGAGGAAGACATTGGTGTTTTTTCCATCTGAAATGACCCATCCTGTTTATGTAATACCTTTAATCATTTTTTGGGAGAAAGAAAGGCTACGTCCTTTACGTTCAGTAGGCTTTAATTGAGCAGCTGAAGGAGTTGGTTCCTCTGTTCCAGATAGAATATCACGCAGCAATTCATGTAAAGAATCATTAGCCTTCTCTGGCAGAATAATTCCAACCGAAGCTCCTATAGCATATTTTAATTCAAATCACATGTACCCAACATTTCAGAACAAAAAAATTGTAAATAATATTACCATCAGAATATTTGTATTGCATGAACAAACAAGTAATGTTAAAACTGAAGTTAAGAAACTTTAACAATTTCAGAGGCCACATCTGTAAAAATCTAAAGATAATAAGTCTGATCATGACATTCACTACATAGATATAAAAATATATTTCCTATTTAGATCTGATTGTTTTGTTGTTATTTATTGTCTTTAGGTAAGAAGGTAAGGAACAACTAAATGGAAAGAACATTTTGGTCCAAAAATCTAAGCAATTCAATTTTCTGGAAACTTACCCTCTTCAGGAGATCGAAGATCAGGCAAAATGAAAGCACCATACTCAGTTTTTAGACAAGGGGACACTCCAGGCACAAGAGGATACACCCAATCGCCAACTTGAAGGTACGCCCTGGGCTTGTCAACTCCATGATCTTAAAACAGGAATTGTTATTCATTTCATCAAAGAGATTATGTAGTTAAAATTTTCTTGACTGTTTCTTAAAGTAGTACCTTGAAGTTCCACAATGTTCAGCGTATCTGATTCTGAGGTAGCCTTGACAGTACCATCACGTGAAATGAAATACATGCAGACATTGGTGTGTGTAAACAGGATATTTCTTGGCTGAGCTCCAGTTTCCAGCTTAAAATTTTGTAACGCGGCATTAAGTTGTTCATATGTGAATGTATGAGGTGGAGCCACAACACCGTTTTCATTTATATTGCTGTTTGGCGCTACTTCCTCCTGAGAGAAAGGCTTTGTCGCACTTGTGCATGGTTCGGGAGATGTTGGGATATCAGTAGATCTACACGAATCTCTCCTCCTAACAATTAACAAAGGAAAGGGAAACACAAGGCATTAACATTGCGGTTTTTAAAAATCGTTGTATTTAGACAATATTTCTGTAAAATGCAAAACTTACCTTTTCTTCCTTCTCCCTAGGGTCATCATAGATTGCATCTTTCTCCACGACATGTCGATCAATTAGTATTAATTCTCACAATTTTTTTTCAAAATTTGATTAACGCTCTATAAGGACCTGAAAAACTAAATGTTACATAGACAAATGTGTCAGTACCAAAAGAACGGTCATGATTCTAATCGTGGAGCCGTCTGGAAAGTAATAAATGAAGAATTTAACATTAATAATATAAACAATAACATTCCTAGTTTATATTTTGCTGTAAGATTTTTTATTAGAAAGTGTGGCAGATGAAGCGGAGCAGTAATCACTCAAAAAAGCTTTAATGAAATAATTCGCTCAGAGGGTCTCATAGGGTCAAACGGCTTGTGGGCCTCACTCCCCGCCTCAGAAGATAATGGCATGTGTTGACAAATAGTTTTACTAATTTTCAAAGTAATTGAAATCATATATATATATATATATATATATATATATATATATATATATATATATCAATTGATTGAAATTGTAATGAAATAAAATATCTGTAAGTCAATAAAATCAATTGTAATGAAAAGCATATATCTCATTGGAATACGCTATGAATAAAGACGTAATCGATCACACGAAACTGAGAAAGAGTAAACATAACAAAGAAATCATACCAAGCAAATATTCAAATCTGTACATCATACATCGTGGGATAATATTATAACAAACATAGAACACGACATTCATGAGAGGCAAATGTTTGCTTTCAACTTTATGAGACAACTGAATCAAACAGAAAGAGATGTAGCAGATACAAATGTAACTGACGAAGAACAATGGAAAGCACATTATAAGAAACTGGTACACAGAAATACCTAATATCAGAGAGGATGAACCTTGATGTAACAGAGTCGTTGACTCTATATCTTTGAATGAACTACACGCTGCACTAAAATGTATGAAAAACAGAAAATCATGTGACCCAGATGGTAATAATGCGTAACTTCTTAAAAAAGCAGGTTCTCTATGTGAATTCAGATTATTCTATTTATACAATGAATTCTGGCGAAGCTGCAAAATACCGAACACCTGGAAAACATCAGAAGTCATATCTCTGTTTAGAAAGCTGAACTCGTGGCTCATTGCAAAGTCGCAAGCCTTTCACTGAGATCCGGGTTCGATTCCCGTCGAATCTCATGTGAAATTTGTTCCAACAAAACGAGTTTGGCTGCTTCACAAGGGCTAGTCCAACCTCTGTGAAGTGTCCTAAACCCTACCCGTATCCTTATTCCTTCCTAATTCTGGCTGCTGGGTAGTGACGCAGGAGCGCGCGGTAGGAGGCGCGTACGCGGAGATGCTACCTGGCGGTCCTCTTGACAACCGACTGCGACGACACGCGACAGACAATGTTAACGGAGGATTATTCCATAAAACAAGCGCATAAAACAAGCAATCCTCCCATTGGAGGATTACTCCGAGAAGTGCAAAGCGTTCAACGCCCCCCAAGGGGTTTAGAGACGCGTTGCGTCAAAATAGACGCAACAAATAAAAAAAAAAGAAAGGGCTAGGAAACGAACGCGAGAACTGCAGGGGCATTAGCCTTCTGAATGCAGCGTACAAAGAGTATAAACAAATAATTAACACTCAGCTAAAAAAACATAGCAGAAGTCCGTTTACACGAAGAACAAGCTGGATTCCGAAAACGTCGCTTATACATTGATAATATTTAATTTATTATTAAAATAATAATAATTATTATTAAAATAATAATAATATTAAAATAATATTATTAAAATAATTATTATTAAAATAATTTTAGAAAAAATACGAGAAGTCAATCTTGAAACTCATCTAGCTTTCATTGACTTCGAAAAAGGATTCGACACTGTTGACAGAAATAAATTATGGAGCATAATTAAGAATAA
Organism: Teleogryllus occipitalis; assembly: GCA_011170035.1. Classification (NCBI taxonomy): domain Eukaryota; kingdom Metazoa; phylum Arthropoda; class Insecta; order Orthoptera; family Gryllidae; genus Teleogryllus; species Teleogryllus occipitalis. The sequence continues at coordinate 87,590 of BLKR01000411.1, forward strand.
ATGTTACACTAAACACGTATTGAATTGCTAAAAAGTATGTATCGAGAGTCAGAAATTGTTACAAACACAAGGGAAAATACAACTGATGAAATTATTGTGAATCATAAAACCCTGAAACAAGGATATAGATTTTATCCGACATTATTTAAAGTATACATAGATGAACTGATACAGAAGAGGAAACGTGGCATTAGCCCTGGTATACAACAAAGTGGAAATACATTTTTAAATGTTCTGTTATATGCTGTTGACGAAATAATTCTAGAAGAAACTGAAGAAAAGCTAAAAGGAACATTATGTCAGCTACATTAAGTTGGAGAACAAGAATGTAATTTTAGAATCTCCAAAAGGAAAATTGAAGCCATGGCCCACTACGGAAACCACCCCAGCAGCTCGAAAATTCGAAAATAGTTGTCGATGATGCTGCCGTAGAACACGTTTCTCACTTTAACTATTTGAATATGAAATAAGTTATGACGCCGATAGGTACATTGAAAATAAATTCAATAGATTTCAATCATTATGCGGGTTAATAAATAGGACCCTCCATAATAAAACATGAAAAGATACAAAAATCAATTTTTTCAAGACAATGCCTGTCCCTTTGTTTTGTATAGCAGTGAATCGTGGATAGGGAGAGACAAAAGCAAAACCAAAGCAGCTTAAATGAGATTCCTCCCCTGTACCAAATATGATCTCATAAGACATGAAGATCTCCGAAAAGATCTGGGCATTTATAACATAAATATAGAACAAGAAGACTATACATATTCTTGGAAACTACACTACTACACTACGCTGCGAAGAGAATCCCCCATTTGGCAATGCTCTATCGACCCATTGGCAAGAGATATAGGAAGTCATAAGAGAATGTGGTAATAATAATAATAATAATAATAATAATTATTATTATTATTATTATTATTATTATTATTATTATTATTAAAAGGAAGAAGAAAGGATGAATATTACGAAGACAGAACAGGCATGTGTGCCTAGTCCTTGAAATGAAGAAGAAGATAAAGAACGATAAATCAACAAATAAAAATACGTTTTAATTTCAGCACGCATGTATTCTTTATAAGAAAGGTAGATTGGACATTGTACCAAAAGCCCCCTCCCGTACCCCGCCCCCAATAAAATCCTAGAAAATCGAATTAGGTAATTACACCCCGAGTAATTCGTGAGTTGCTCGACCCTTTTAATGGGACATTACATTATCTTCAAAGTAAGTGAAAGATGATCTTAAATTTTCCGTCCGGCAGGAACTTTAACCATTAAGAACACACTGTAATAGTTGTAAAAATCCGCCAAAAGTGGCTAATGTCACTGCAGTGCTGTCACTGATGTCACTGTAGTGCCTCAGACTGCAACTAGGGTTCGAACCCCGACGATTGCAGAATTTTTTACCCTAGCTACATAGGTCGAATTCAGTCGCTGTCAGGAGGATTGATAGATTGTTAGTGATCCCGAGCGCTTCAACTGCGAAGGTCATTAGTTCCGTAAGTGCAGTGAATGCTTATTTCATCGGGAGGTGGCGTTGATCTTCCCCCGATGGTTGGAGAGATTCGGCGTCGCCCTACCGTCGGCTAGAGGGTTTTTTTCTCAACCAGCTACCTCCCACCAGCTGGGCACTGCCCCAGCCGGGACAATTTTTATGCTCCCGAACGGTCTCCCAACATGTGTGGTAGTGTAGTGTATGATAGTGTAAGTGGTAACGATAGGTCAAGGAAGAGGAAGGATAGATCGCGCGTGGTCCGTGGCCCGTTTGACAGGTTACTGTTCTGACATTCGCGTGATGATGATCGGAGAAACCACAGAAAACTATTGATCAGAGCAGCCGGCCGCTAGAATTCTCCTCAGACAGACAGTGACTGAATTCGATGTAGCTGACTGGCTAGTGTCGAAAATCCTGCCACGAACGGGACTCGAACCTAGGAACTCCCGGTCAGAGGCACTGCAGTGACAGTTGATGTCCTGAGCCACCTCTCCCGATCTGTCAGGAGGAGAATTCTAGCGGTCGGATGCTCTGTTCGGTAGTTTTCCGTGGTTTCTCCGATCAACACCAGACTAATGCCGAAGCAGTACCCTAAGAAACGGGCCACAGTCCGAGTGCGATCTTTCTTTCATCTTCCTTGTCCTATCCTCTCCCCTTACACACACACACTTACACTAACATGAACTACACTACCAGGTTTGTCGGGAGATCAGTTAGGTGCTTAGAGCTTGTCCCGGCTAGGCCGGTGGGTAATACCGGATAGGGGATATCCCGCTAGTGGATGTAGGTCGGCCCCGAATCTTACCATCAAGCGGGGGAAAGATTACCATCTCCCGCGATAAAAAAAAATGCGTTTTACTTACGGGACTAGTTACCTTAGCAGTTGACACCCCTGGAACTACTAATCAATCAATCAATCAAACGGTTGTATACTTTCGAAACAACATTCAATAAACGCAGCGGTTCGTTCAAGGTCTTGCCTCCCTCCCCTCATTTTCAAGGTATTTTTATCACTCCTACAAGAAGTTACTTCAGGCGTAGCATTGTTTGCTGTTGACACAATATTCACAATTCGCGAGTGTAATTTTTTCAACTCATAATGGTAACATATGCGCACACGTCTATCTACAAAATGATCTAATAAATGTTTTATATTGACAAAAATATGGAGAATAAACATTAACCCATCAAAATCGAAAGCAAAGATTTTCACACTTAAAATTCAAAACTACCTTTTACTTTACTCATCCAAAAGACCTAAACATGGCTACCAAAACGTTCACCAGTTGAGAACCCAAGAATCACACTAGACACAAATCTAACTAGGAAAGAATATGTTGCCATCAGAGGACACAAAACATACTGCTGTAAAATTTCAAAATTTCACCCAATCGAAATCATAAATCAAATGCGGAGAAATCATCTACAACCAGTAATCATCTACAATCAGTAGAGAACTTCAAGTAAAGTACTTTTGTAAACCCATTACACTGAAACCCGATAAAGATTATATTCACAAAATTTCAAATAATGTTTGTGGTAATTTTCCAAAATCCCCATCTAGTAAAACTTACAATCTAGATAAAACTGACCAGACCAAACACTCGCACACACACAGACTTAACTCATATCACTTCAAAGACAACTTCCAGTTTCCTTGAACAAATAAAAATATACTCTCATTCACAAATATAAATCATCGCAACATTATTAAGAGATTAGCCACGTTCTTTGTACCCGAACGTCTTTGTACCTGAAGCGTATTGCCTTTTAAACCCGAGAATCAATTCAACCATGCATTATTTTACCATACCCGACCTTTCTGAAACAACGGGAGGGGGAGAAGCATTATTATAGAGTGTTCTGTTTTTTAAATGCTCATAACTCCGCTCGTTTTTTAAAATATTTTTTCATTTTTTGAAATACATCTTCTGGACTCTCTTAAGCAAATATTGAAATGCTTTAGAAATCTTGGTATGTCAGTAAAACTAAAATTCATTCATTCCAATAAATGTGGAATTCAAGTGCTTTAAAATTCATTTAGTATTCGGTTATCATTCGTAATGATTATTGCTTATTCTGCAAGAAATAAAGAATGCTGCATCATTTCGGCGCAAACAATTAGAAATGGGCTTACAGTTGATGAGCAATCGTTGCCATTTCAGAATTCCACGCACCAACAGAACGCATTTCAGAATTCCACGCATCAACAAATTGTAAGAGTTATTTAATTTTCTAAAATTATTATTATGAAATGTATTAATCTAGAACAAATTCATCAGGGTAGGCAATGTCCACCTTGCTTACCCCAAGAAACCGCCAGTGTTAAGACGTAAAATTAATGAAATCTATACAACGCTAAGACTTAGTAAATTTGCGTTACTATTGTACAATATTTTGCATTCTTAAAATATTTTATTAATAAATCTTATCTGTTGTATTTAATACGAGTTCACCTAATGTTACCATAGTGAATATTAAAGAAATTACATGCTTCCGTAAGTGTAATTATTTCCTTTATCTTATTACTAAAAAGAATCATCCTGTAATTAGTGGGCTAGGAGGTCGGAATGCGACATCAACGAAACGCCGATGTTTCTAAATATCGATGTTCAAAATTAAAACATCGATTTTAATAAAACATCGACTCGATACCATCAATAATACAATGTTATTAAACATCGATGTTTTTAAAACTGGATTAGTACCCATTGAAGTAACGCAGGGTGGGTGTAATTTGAAAATGGTCTCGCTTATTAATTTTTAATTGATATTTAACTGTCAAGATAAAGTAAAAAACTTCGGAAGGCGACTTGGATTATCTGCTTTATAATTCCATTAGAGGTGCTACAGAATGGCTTTCTCGTGGCAAATTTTTCTAATTTTCTTGGTATGGACTCACTATGAGGTCTTGCTTCATTCTCTCGCTAACTGCCATTTATTGTCAGCCAAAGTACATTTTTTTGACATTTTCTCAACTTTTCGGTTTCTTAATAGAAGAACCAAAATACTACTTTTAGAATATAAAAGAAGAGTAAAACCTCTTTTACCCTAAATAGTAATTTTCATTAAAAAAATTGAAGCCTTTTTTTAAGAAAACGGTGATTAAGCATTACTGCAAATGTGAAATTTGAAGCTCTTTTTCACAGGAATAAATTCGAAACATTTAGTTAAAGTTATTTGGAGCATTTCCACTCACAACTGTAATAATGTATACAAATCGATGGAAATGTGCATATTAACGGCGTGAAACATATTTTAAAAAGATTACATTTGTGTAATTTTGGGGAAAGAAGAATACACCAAAATGAACTTAACGTCATATTAAACGGTGCTATTACCACTATCCGTTGGAAAAATTTGAAGAAACCGTTTCAAGCCATTTTTCTGAAAATGGCGTTTGATCGTTTCTAAAAATGCGAAATTTTGAGGAAATTTTTACAGAAAACTGTTGAGTTTTCGAGAAACTTTATTTGACATTATTTAAAACAAATATACTCATAAATACAACACTGTGAAGAAATCGCCTCCAATGTAAATATTACCGACGTGAGAGACAACTCAAAAAAATTTCATTTTTGTCATTTTTGAAGAAAAAAAGAATAGAGCAATATGGCGTTTATGTCATGGTAAAGGGTTCGTTTGGCACTAAACCTACCAAAAAATTAAAGAAAAAATTTGAAGCCGTTTTCGAGAAAAGTTTGTTGGTTATTTTTTAAAATTGCACAAATTGCACACAATATTGCACGAAAACTACTAACATTTTCAAAAGAATGTACATGACCCTAATGAAAGAACTATTTACAGACAGCAAATTTTATTTCAAGGAAAAATCTTTCTTGAATTTTATAGTTGTAGGAAGAGGCCAACTTTTGCAAACTTTTAAATTTTTCGAAAATTCAGAGTTAACCCAGTAAATCGGACCTAGTAAGTGTTTTTTACTGTATTTATAAGTGTTTTTACTGTATTCGTACAATAAATTGAAAGAAAAAAGTTGGAGCCGTTTTTGAGAAAATTTTGAAAATATCCGGGGGGGACTTCATGTAAAGCACTCCCAAAATTAAATGAATGTTTTTCAAACTCACAGAGTTTCGACTCAGGTCAGATGGGTTTATTCAGTTTGGAAAAGATCGTACGAATAGTTCAGGCGCTTGTGTTGTCCACATACACCAGACAAACGGACAGATAGACGGACAGACAGACCGACAGATAGACGGACAGACAGACAGACAGCCACACAGACGAACGGACAGACGTTTTGAGAAGAACCATTTTTTCGGTATCAGGTGACCCCAAAACGTGGATTTCCGTTGAAATTTCGAAATAGATTTCCCGCAGCATTACATAACTTTCTATATTCTACGTACATAACTCCGTATATACGAGAAAGTAAAAATAAAATAGGCCATTTTATTCACGAAAACTCGAGTTTATTTATTTTTATTTCTTACATACCTTGGTCTAAAGAATATTCAGTTTACGGGAATATGAAAATTATAATGGAAAATTATTATTTTGTTATAATGGACTTATTTCGTTTAAAAAATATCGATCGCATACAAACATCGATCACAAAACATTGATGTTAAAAAACATCGTCTTGAAAACATCGATGTTTTGAAAAAATCAACATCAATGTCGCAACAACTCTACTAGGAAGGATAACATATCCTAGAAAAAGAGAGGCGAGAACCTTGGTAACGTTTCATATTTCAGCTGCACCATAGCAACCTGCAGCGAATGTAAACTGTCCGACATGTTACCCCGTTCTGCGCGCCACACTGAGACGTGCTTAATGTTTACTCATAATTAGTTCATAAAGCAACGCTTTTATCCTTTCTTCTATTTTATTAAGAAAAATGCCTACTAAAACACGAACAAGATTATGCTGAAAATTGTAATATTTAAAAATAAATTATTATAATAAGAAATAGTAAGGAGGTGCTCCCTACTATTGTAGTATTGACACTGCGAATACTTATTCTGTGCTCACAACAATCATTTTTGCCATCAGTCACCACATTACAAACACACATTACCTGTTAATGAAATTCAAATTTTTGAATGAGGAGAGCACGGGCGCACGTGTAAAGCCAAAGGTGTGACAGATACTAACGTAACCAAATGAATATTACGGGACATAAAGAACACAGCTTCAATAGATTACGGGGTTTTTAATATCTCGACAAGTCAGAAACATGATTCACATTCCCGTAACGTGCACGTCGGAAGAGATAAGATATTCGTATTTATCAGAAAGCGTTCAGTCAAGAACAGTACCTATGATGGCATAACGTGGAAAATGTTATTGTACGAGTAGTATTTGCCATCCCAAAGGCGTGACTTCTGCTTTGTAATATATTAGGCATAAAGACACGAAAGGAAAATTTTGAAGGCAAAATATCATTATGTTATACTAGGATTCCTTCCCTCGTAAATTGTTACAACAGTAACTTATAAATCTAAGTGGTTTATTCATTTTCAGCTTTTCACAAAGTAAAGGATGGAGAGACTTACTATTGACTTTCACATTACCATTGCGTTATTGGAACCTCATATATTCTTGTTATAATTTTTTTGTCGCGAATTGGCCATTCTGGGACAATGCGAACGAGCCACATGTACTCACCGAGGCCCAATCAGATTCTCCCGGGGACAAGTGCACGTGACCTTTTTGGGGGCGATCAGCACTTTTATGCCGAATCCATTTTTACATCCCAGGGTTCTTAGCCCTGGGGGCATGATGTATGAGATGATGATGATGATGAAGAGTGAATGGACAAACATAAATACACCTGCAACCATGCTCGGGGCGGGACTCGAACTCACGACTCTTCCGAAGTCGCCACGGCACTACTGCCTCAGAGATATCGACAATCGACATTTTTTTTTAAGAATTGGCCGTCTTGGACCACGCATATGCACTTGCACCGGTTCAGTATCATCACTAGAGACCGGAAAAATATGTAGTATGAAATGTCAAAATATGTACGTAATTATGTAATGAAAACAGTAAGAATATGTAATAAATATGTAAAATATGATAATATATGCAACATGAAACTACACTAATTGTAAAACATTTACATAACACGAAATTATATTCATAAAAAATGCCCTGAACAAATTTTTAAAATCTTTTCGAGAGCACAAGTTGATGCACACAATTTAAAAAATCTTTTGGTGAGCACAATTTGATGCACACTTTGCACCACACGACTTACCCTTCAGTAATAAAGCTTCACCTATTGCTATACAGGAACGTAGTTCAGCAGCCAGACCAGGCGCAATAGACGCATGATACAAAACAGACGATGTCTACGACCTCCTCATGTAAGTAAGACACATGGGCGATCGCCAAAGTTTCTCGGAAAATGGGGTTAAAGATCACGAAATGCAGCGTTAATGATATTTTTCATGCCTAAAGGTGAAAATGATCTCAGTCGCTAATGCGCACCCCCCCCCCACTGAGATAACTGAAGCAGACGCGCCGGACTGTGAGAATATCCGCGTCTTCGCGTAACGCACCTCGAGTCGATGGCACTAAGTAATTATGTAGGAAAAATTCTGATTATTTTGAAAATACTTCAATTCATAAAAAATGTGTAATAAAATTGAAGAAAATTGAAATAAAAAAATATTTTGTGAAAATAGCAAAATATGTAATATAGTACTAAATATGTAAAAATATGTAACGAAAACATTGGATATTGTGTTAGGACCACGACGATTCGCCAAGATTACAGTTTTGTGAATGGTAAGTAGAAAGACAAAAAATATGTAATTACATAAAAATCCGGTCTCTATGTATCACGTTACAAGTCTTGCATGAAATCAATCAGGGGGATCAGAATTAGGCTGAATCCGATTTTTATACCCCCGGGTTGTTAGTCCTGGGATGGAATGATGATAATGGAGGATGAATGGATGGCACTCACAAACATACACAAACACACCCATGCCCGAGGCGGGACTCGAACTTACAATCTTTCCGTCCGAGATCGCCACGGCACTACTGCCTTAGCGATCTCGGCCATCCGGACTGATTATTATTATTATTATTATTATTATTATTATTATTATTATTATTATTATTATTATTATTATTATTATTATTATTATTATTATTATTGTTATTATTATTATTATTATTATTATTATTATTATTGTTATTATTATTATTATTATTATTATTATTATTATTGTTGTTGAAATGTGGTGCGATTGCAGAATCACGCGCGATAAAGTTCTGTTGTAATTAGCTGCCGATTTTCAAATTTACTTTCTCGCCTAACTTCGTAAGAAGAGAAAGTTATGTAATCGTGCGCCGGGAAACGGCAAATTTTCGCCAGAAAACTCTTATTCTTCGTTTGCATCCGGAATAAATATAGATTATCTCATCAATACTTACATATATCCTCTCTGCAAGCATGGATGCAAGCAGGAAGAAAATAAATAGTCAAGAAACTGCTGTGCAGAAAAGAAGCTTTTCTCGGGAAAATGACATTTGAAGCATTTACTCAACTAATTAAGAAGAAGACGGTGGAGAATGTTTTCCACACAAAAAGATTCTCCTGAACTTGCTGATCTCCAATGCAAATTTAATTAAGCCTATTCTATTCATTATCATTTTTTTAAAACCGAGACTGCACTTCCGCTGATAACTCATCATGATCTGCGAGTTTAATGTTGTTGAAGCAGGAGATGAAGGACGTGTAAAATGGTGGCTATCGCTTTTGTGACCCTGAAAGCATAATGTGATTATCATGTTTCCACGCCATATCCTAAATGTATGCCTCATGGCTTTTTAAATTAATTTAGGCTTCCACTGCATATCAATCAATTGAAGCATTCTCAACACAATTACTCATTATTTCTATATTACATTTATATTCCTCTTTTTTTACGATCTCCTTAATATGGTTCCTATGAACAACCTTCCAATTTCAATCACTGAATTAATACTAATAATAGACAGGCACGTACAATAACTGATCTGAAAGGATAGTAAACCTAACAAGAAACGTTAGTCATCAAGCGATTTATTTTCTTGAAGCTTTCTATCTTCACCTGAAAGAGATGCAATCTTGATTAGTTTAATCTTTGATTACTCACGCAAACGTGTCCAGCTAAATGAAAAATTGTAAAGGAATGAAGTTTTAGCTCTTCTGTTTAAAAATTAAGACGCTATTTTGCTGTATTATTTAAGATTAAAAATAAATTAATATTTAATGAAGAACTATTACTTGTAATTCCATTTATGAATACTGCAACTATTGCCTTTTTTGGAAGCTCAAAATTATAAAATCATGGCCTATAAGATGATTCGAAAAAATATCGAAATTAGTAATGAAAATTCCCCTCTAATAATGCTTCTACCTATCAAATTTTTCTACGAGTATTTTTCGGTGCTTTTAGATTTAAAGTTTTTGTTTTTGTGTGTGTGCGTGTGTGTGTTTTACAAAACTTATTTCAAAATAAACGTTCTATATTATTTATTGATGTTCATTACAAAAGGTCACACACTCATCTTCGTTAAATTTTGTTGTTTGTTTTGTTGTGTTGTATGAAAATGACAAGGAATCAGAAAGTTATACGTCGATCATCGCCAAGAAACATCATGTGTTATTAAAGAGACAACAAAACAAGTCATTTTTGTCAAAAAACATTAATTTTACAATTTTCCTTACTTCCTTGCAAAAAAGGAAAACGTGGCCATGTGACCTTTTGTTCTGAACCTGCATATTTAATTTATTGAACAGAGAATATTTCAATACAGTTTGCGAAACAATGTGGTATTCGTCCACACAAAATTTCTTAAGCCAATGGAAAATGAATTAATGCTTTTCACCTGCAACTGCTCCGCGTGTTGCAAATCGTCCGATTGCATCCCGCGCCCACTTCCCTGTTTTTCCCCTTTCACATCTATCTGAGAAGGCATAGCCCAATTGCATCCTGAGGTGAGGCTTCCCTCACACCCGCTTCCCAGTTAATCTTTCACTTTTGGCTACCCGAAAAGGCATGGCTAGATTGCAACCTGTGGTCAGATTTCCCTCACCAATTAATACCAACCTGAGAAGGCGTAGCTCGATTACATCAAGTGATCAGGTTTCTCTCACATCCGCTTCCCAGTTAATCCCCTTTCGCTTTCGGCAACCTGAGAAGGCATAGCTCGATTACATCAAGTGATCAGGTTTCTCTCACATCCGCTTCCCAGTTAATCCCCTTTCGCTTTCGGCAACCTGAGAAGGCATAGCTCGATTACATCAAGTGATCAGGTTTCTCTCCCATCCGCTTCCCAGTTAATCCCCTTTCGCTTTCGGCAACCTGAGAAGGCATAGCTCGATTACATCAAGTGATCAGGTTTCTCTCACATCCGCTTCCCAGTTAATCCCTTTTCGCTTTCGGCAACGTGAGAAGGCATAGCTCGATTACATCAAGTGATCAGGTTTCTCTCACATCCGCTTCCCAGTTAATCCCCTTTCGCTTTCGGCAACCTGAGAAGGCATATCTCGATTGCATCAAGTGATCAGGTTTCTCTCACACCCACTTCCCAGTTAATCTCCGTTTGCTTTTGGCAACCTGAGAAGGCGTGGCCAGTTTGCATTCTGCGGCCAGGCTTCCCTCATACCCACTTACCAGTTAAACCCCTTTCGCTTTTGGCTGCCTGAGAAGATTGCATCTTGTTTAGGAACCAGGAGGAAGGAAACAATATAGTTAAATTTACTTTCATGAGTTTATTCATTAATTCCAAAATAACAACGTTTCTGATCACTACAATGCACTTTTAACCGGAGCATTTGTTATTTTACTCTAATTCGCATTCTCCAGATACAGAAGCGAAAGGTTGATCTTGGAAGCATTGGTACTTGGGCGAGCACTTCCTTGTTCTTACTAGGAAAACTTAAAGGGATGCAATCGGGCTATACTTTTGGGGAAGGGTGATAAAAGACAGGGAAGATTGTTCGCGGGATGCAATCGGGATACGTTCGTGGTGTCCGTTTTCACACGTTGGACGTCGGGAGGGGGAGGGAAGGGCTTTATGATCTCACGAGCTGGGTGCGATAGGGTGTGCCGGGAAAATTCCGCTACTTAATAGGGTCATCGGCTCAGTACACTCTTTACTTATAAGGCGCGATATTTCTACAGTAATTAATACCGACCTGTTGCTCCGTGAAGGGGCTATTCGAGAACCAGGAAGACCTGGTTCTCAAATAACAACGGGCTTTTTGCCAAGTATGTTATTTGCTTTTTCTTTAAGAATCTGAATTTAGAAAGTTCCGGACAATGCGGCAAGTATTTAAGATGGCAGACTTCTGCATTGATTTTAAAAGTCTTGGAAGGAAATCAAGTTTTTGAAGGTTTTCTTTGACGTGCTTTTCCATAAGGTTATTACTGGAGATACTTATTGGGAGAATGGATGTTCCTGTTCCCATTGATCTTCGCTCGCTCGTGGCACATAGCGAAGTCGCTAGATTTTCACCACTGAGGTCAGGGTTCGATTCCCGTCGAATCTCATGTGAAATTTGTCCCAACAAAACGAGTTTGACTGTTTCACAAGGGCTAGTCCAACCCCTGTAAAGTGTCCTAAACCCTACCCCTACCCTTATTCCTTTCCAATTCTGGCCGCTGGGTAGTGACGCAGGAGCGCGTAGCAAGAGGAGCGTACGCGGAGATGCTTCCTGGCGGTCCTCTTGACAACTGACTGCGACGTGACATGACATAAGAAAAACGTTAATGGAGGATTATTCCCCAGCGCACACATTTACGGAGGATTACTCCCTAGCGTAAAGCGCTCAACCCCCCTTAAGTGGCTTGGAGACGCCTTGCGTCAAATAGTGGACGCAACAAATTAAAAAAATATATCAGATTGAACCTTGGGATCTTTTTGAACTTGTTTTCTGTAGTTTCGAGTGGGAAAAACTCATTAAATGTACATTTTGAATCAACGAACTTCACATGATATAAAAGTAAATCCTCCAAACATAATAAACAATGCATTCAATATCGTCCATAATTGACTGACCTTATGTTCTTTCAATAACATGAAAAAAGCATAAAATTAAGTTGTAGCTAGTGTTAGACGAAGAGAGAAAATTGGAATTCTCCTCGGACGCCGCGTCTAGACCCCCACCCCCACCAATGGAAGAAGACTGGTTGCCGCACCAAAGGCTTTATGTTGAAACATAGGGACAAAGATGAAATGCAGAAGACCTAGCAGGCAAAAAGTAAATGCGATAACAGAGCCAAAAGCGAGACATAGTGCTCTTATGGGAGAGCATCAGATGCCGAAGAGAGCGCTCATTAGACTGAAAAGAAGATAATTTTAATTAAAGAAAGAATTTGATTGAACTTTTTTCCATTAATAGTTCCAGATTTTCATGACTTTTACAAAAAGTTGCCTACAGCAAACATTTAATGTGTAGATCCAGATTTTGAGGAAATTAATCCTGATTAATAATACCAGTGTGCCAAGTGACTGTACTCCTATGTAAAAGAATTTCTTTGACGTTCATTTGTGCGTTGTTCATTAAGTATCAGTAAAAAATGTGATTCTTGTGAAACCGTACTTACAAGTTTCTCATGTTCGTTTTGTTCTTATTTATGAAATCAGTAATGCCTTAATTGTTAATTATTTTTAACAGAATGTTGAAAAAAACATTGACGTTAAATGAAACATGTATCACACTTTATGTTCTGTTCTATGTTAATAACGGGATAACTAAATTGTATTTTCGAATTTTTGCGTGAATAACTGAATAACTCTAATTAAAAGGTAAGAACACGTAATTCTGCATACGAAAACATACTCTATGAAAGAGCTATAAAAACACTGCAGTTGTGTGTAGGTTTTGTTTGAATATCATTAACCCCTGATTTACAGAATCAGTGGAAAGTTGTTTTTGCTCTCCTATAAAGTTAGCTTTTCATGACTTATCAACTTATTCACCGAGGTCAAAGAATTGTTCTTCGCAACCTCTTGAAAACTTGGTGTATCCTTTTTGTTCCTCAGTCATAATAATGTTCTAGGCTAAATGCTGATAAATTTTAGAGTTGATAATTACTAGGAGAAGCTTATAGATTGGTAGGAGACATGTTATTGAGCGGTATTTGGAGGGGTCATTTGATAGTTGCCCTTTCGGAGTCAGATAGGTAATTCTTTTGGTGAACAAGACGGTAAATTTGCGGGTTCTTTAATTGCACGTGAAAAGAGATAAGCCACAATCGAATGTGTAAATGTAATTTTTTTCAGCCAGAAATTTTGAATTCCATCACACCCTGGAGCTTTCCAATTATGAGTTCTTGAGAGAGTTGTTTTGATATCATCTGTGCTGATGTGTAATGTTTCCATTAGAGGAATGTTATGGCTCTTTCTTTCAGCCTGCATCGAAGGAGAAGGTTCATATGATAAGGGTACGGACCAAATACTGCTCCAGAAGCTTTCAATTTGTTCTCGGTCTGAGTGTTTATGTTCTTGAACATCGGCATTTCCATTTAATTTCAAATTTCGATGGAAAGTTTTCTCCATTCTTGTGAAGAGAAAATTTTGCTTCTTTCTTTCATTTGCTGTAATGTATTTGCGACGTTTAATACATTCGACTGTTAGTTTTTGCTTGAGAGTGGTCAGTGTTCGGGAGTTGAATTCATTGTTTTTAAATCTCGAGTATTTGTTGTGTTTTGCATAAATAGATTAATTTGTTTGAAGTGTTTAAGCGGTTTTTAGTAGTTCAGGTAAGCGGTTAGTTTCCCAATGTCTTTTCTAAATACTTTAATTTTGCGATTTAGTCTGATAAGCCAAGGCACCATGAATTTTCGTTGAATACGGAGTTCTTTGGTTGGGGTTGTCACGATCTTTAATTTTAATCCCGAGAGTGGATCCCCATGCTTGGTAAATGAGCGGAGTCGGGGTTATGCGCTGGGCGATGTTCATTTGTCTGTCACCGCAGTGTCGTACCGCAAGGTAGTGAACTTAACAATTAAAGTGCTTTCCCATAAAAGTGAATTGGTAATTATACGGTGGATTGTTTTCCGGGGCGACAACTGCTATAGCCATTAGTCCCGTATGTGTGGCGCACGACGTATCTGAGAGATTGTGCCGATATGGTACCATTTGGGGAAAACTAAACTTCCAACCCGTCTACAGACGTGTGGTTGTGTGGTGCATGTAATTATACATGTAAGGATGAAATAGAGGGCAAGGATGAGGAATAGTTCGCCGTCCGATGCCCATTGAGGTTCTGGCCAAGCATTCGCCCGTTATTGGTCGAAGAAAAACACGGAAAACTACCGAAAAGGGCAGCCGAATTTCCTTTCTTAGTAAGGATACGACCTCGGCAACAAAAAACAATGTTTTTTACGAAAACATCGATATGAAATGTATACACCGCCTAAAAAACAATTCGTGTTTTGAACATGAAAGTATTTTTAAAAGTATTTAACCTCTAACATTAATGTAAGCGCAAATGAGAAATTAATGTGATAGCGGTCGTGTTTATTAAATATGATTAAGATTTAACTGAGAAAAAGTACAAAATAATATTTGAACAATTAACAAAGTTGCTCCCAACAGCCTGGGCACTCAAAATTGTTGTATCCAAAACAGAAAACCAAGTTCGTAAAAAGTTGTTTATTCCAACACAATTTTACAATAGAATATGCCTCGAACAAGCTCAAATATCGTATGACCAGAAGATGTACCATGAGACATGCCAGTTCGCCGATTGCCAGAAGATGTCCACAAAAATGTCAGGTAGCCAAAAGTCCACAAGAGATGCCCGTAAACCTGTCGCTGTGTCGTCACTCACTAGCACTAGAACTCGAATTCGGTTTCACCACTGACTCGCTGTACGCCTGGACTGCACGTAAGGTGCAATGTACGTTCACGCCACCGCGGTGCGGCCATTCCTACCCTTACGGGCATCTATGGCCAATCCTGTAACATGAAAAGAAAAAACAGATCAGTTAGATTTTAGCCAACTGGCGCGCGCATTGCGTGTGCTGAAATTCAAAGCTTATATTTCAAGTCTCATTTCGCTGTTTCAGATTTCTCTTACTCCAGGAATTGTTTCGGTCGCTTATACTTCGCCCGCTGATCGGGTTCGTATGAAGCGACCTCGGAAATGAGAGTGTTTTCCGAGTCAGCGGCTTTTTTGAAAAATTTTGTACTAATGCTTTTGAAGTGCTCTTTTAGCAGTGGCATTGAAACATCGCGATGCAGATTTTGAATTAAAGTGTATTTAGGGGCGCAGAGGGCGGCCCTAAGGCATTCATTTTGAACTACCTGCAGTTTATTTAAATGAGTTTCTGCAGCAATCGCCCAGCTAGGGCATGCGTAGTCCATTTGTGGCCTAATAATTGCTTTATAAAGCGTGAGGCAGTTTGCCGTTGACAGTTTGCTCCGCCTATGAAATAAGCATCGCAAGCGGCCTCTGGTCTGCCGCGCTTTCTTCCGCACGTTATTTATGTGCAGGCTGAAAGTGAGTGAGCTATCTAATGTCACTCCTAGGTATTTGACATTTTTGGCCCAGTTGATTACATCTCCACTAAGCGCGAGCGGCCTCGGCTGCGTGAATCGCTGTCGCCGTGTAAAGAGCACGGCCGTGCTCTTATTCACATTGACTTTGACCCGCCACAGCTTCAGCCACTCCTGGATCTGAAGTAGATGTTGATCCAAGTACTTCTGGAGAAGCTCGATCTTTTTGGACGTGGCTATTACAGCCGTATCGTCTGCGTACAGGGCGAGTTCCGTCTGCGGGTGCGAGGGAATATCACGCACATAGAGGCTGAAGAGCGTAGGAGCTAGCACGCTCCCTTGTGGCACTCCGGCCCGTATGGCGCGGCGGGTGGATTTAGCATTCAGAAGCGTTACTTGAAACGTTCTGTTTGCTAGGAAAGAGTGGACAAGGTGTATTAGGTAAGTTGGAAGTAACTGCCCGGGCTCCCGTCGAGGACTGATTTATACCCCTTGTTTTATACCCCTTGTTTTGCTTCTGGACATAAATGTAACTTCATTTTCTGTGCACGTCTTCTAGAATTCAGTGGGAAATACAATTATTCAAATTATCGTTTCCATGTTGTCGCGGCAGGAAGTAATAAGAGCCAAAATTGATTGCTTATTTATCCTTGAAAATAGATTTTATTACATGGGAGTTTTTTTGTTTTTTTTTCTCCCTTTCAAAATTCAAAATTTAAGTAGTATATGACTTAGTGTAGGGATCACAGAATTTTGAAAAATGTGCACACAATTCACTTTTCCCCATAGCACGTCATACGCAGTTTTTAACTGTTTTTTTTTGACGTAAAATAAATAAACCCCTCGGGAAAAGACTCGCCGGCATACGGGCGATGGCGCGTTGAAGCGCGCCGACCGGAGCGTGACGGCTGAACGCGCTCCGTGCTGCTCTCTCTCGGCTTCCGTCCGCACTGTCCGGAGGCGCTGACGTCCCGCGGCTATGCTCTTGTGGCGGGTCTTTCAATGCCATGCGGGCGGCCATTGCGAAAATCATCTCAAGGGGTCAGAAGGTCGTGGGAAGAAGAACGCTTATGCGCATGTGGTGATCACCTCTCCCCCAACGAAAAAGGAGGAAATCGGAGGGAGTGAACAGGGCACCAGGCACCTCTCGAAAGATACGCATGCACACATTACAAACAGCTTTCGCTTCACACGAACTCACAAAAGAAAAACAAGGGGGAAAAGAGCAATTTCGGCAGTTCTTGCTTCACTTTTCATGCGCATCGGCGTTATTGTAAATGTTAAGAGCAGGCCAGGAAACGTTTGATTATTGTGCTAGGAGAGTAATTGTTTAATTATGATAATGAAATTTATTTATCATCAGAAAATGATTACTCGATATTTGTAGGTATTTTCTGAACTCCACATGCATGTACGAAGACAAACTAGTGGTGCCAGAGGATGGCACAGACCTTCTCGTAGTAAAGTTTTTTGATTTCCTTGGTGTGGACTGCCTTTACGGTCTTGTTCCATCCTGTTGCCAGCTGCAATCTATCACCGTCCAAAGTACATTTTTGGTAAATGGTCTCAACTTTTCAGTTTCCTAATAGTAGAACCTATATATTACTTTATGAAGATTAAAGAAGAGTAAAACCTCGTCCAAAATGGCAATTTTCATTGAAACGTTTGGAGCCGTTTTTAAGAAAATGACGTTTAAACGTTACTGTAAATGCGAAATTTGAAGGTCTTTTCCCAGGAATCTATTGAGTTTACAAAAAACTTCATTTGAATTCATTTGAAGCACTTTAACACACAAATGCAGCCATGATTCAAATTGCTGGAAATATGCATATTAACGGCGTGACAGATATAAAAAATTACATTTGTGTAATGTTTGAAAAAACAAAACAATACACCAAAATGAACTTTACGACTTATTAAACAGTTTAATTAGTACTATCCGTTGAAAAGTTTGAAAGAAAAATTTGGAGGCGTTTGTGAGAAAATGGCGTTTGAGCGTTTCTGAAAATGCCGAATTTTGAGCTGATTTTTACATAATAATCATACAACAAAATAAACCTTACGTCATATTAAGCAGTGCAATCAGCACTACCCGTTGGAAAAGTTTGAAGAACAAATTTGGAGCCGTTTTTGCGAAAATCTTTAAATTTTTTTTAAAATTTTTGGTAGGGTTAGAGCCAAACGAATCCTATACGATGATATAAACGCCATATTGCTCTATTCATTTGTTTTATCAAAAATTACGAAAATGTTTTTTTTTTATTACAAAAAATAATTTTTTGCCTTTCTCTCACGTCGGTAATATTTATATTAGAGACAATTTCTTCACGTGATTGTATTTATGAGTACATGTGCTTTAAATAATGTCAAATAAAGTTCTTCGAAAACTCAACAGTTTTCTGTGAAAATGAGCCGCTGGATTATGTAATTGTATTTGTCTTTTTCTTTATAGCTACTTAACCACTTTTCAAATAGATGTTGCTTTACTTTAACCTCATTTATCAATTCTTTATTAATCCAGTATTTAGTCTTTTTGTTTCTTCTCATGGCCGCTTCTCCTAAGGCTTCTTTCAAAGCCTGGTGTGAGCATTTTTTTAAGTGTACTCACATGTCAAAATTTGTTTCTTGTGTACTTTCATTTATTAAGTTATCTAACCTATTTTGATAGAGACAACGGGTACTACTGCGGGTCAGTTCTTCCGAGTTGTACTTTTTTTCTTGTTCGATTTCTTTCTTTCCTAAATCCTTTATCTTTACGATGCTTCCTAGGAGGGAATATTATTTTTTATTTCATCAGGTAGTGATTAGAGCCACATTCTGGACCTCGGTGTGCCCGAACATTCAACACCCTTTCTTTGAAGTTCTGAGGAGTCATCGCATAGTCTATCACTGATCTATTTCTCTGTTGGTCCGTAATTTTTGTTGTGTTGGTTTTAATTTTTGTCTCCGTTGTTTTTGTAATTTTTGAAAAAAAAATGATAGAGTTTATGTCATCGTATAGGGTACATTTGTCACTACCCATACCAAAAATTTAAAGAAAAAATTTGGAGCCGTTTTTGAGAAAATCTGTTCTTATTATTTTTTTAATTGCAAATATTGCACGCAGTATTGCACGAAAACTAGTAATTTTTAAAAAAATCGAAATGACCTTAACGAAAGAACTATTTATGGACAACAAATTTAATTCGACGGAAAATCTGTCTTCAATTTTATAGTTATAGGATTAAGCCGAAAAAAATTCAAACTTCTGCAATTTCGAAAATTCAGAGTTAACCGTGGAAATCGGACCTATGATACTTTGTAAGTGTAATTTACTCTATTCTTCCAAGAAATTTAAAGAAAAAATTTGGAGCCGTTTTTGAGAAAGTTTTGAAAATGTCTGGAGTGCTTCATGTAAAGTACCCCCACATTTTAAAGAATGTTTTTCAAAATTCCAAAGCTTCAACTAGGGCCAGACCGGCAGGGGTTTCTTCAATTTAGAAAAGATCGTACTCATAGTTTAGGCGCTAGTACACAGACGCACGGACGGGCGGGTATAGACGGACAAAAGCACGGACGGTCGTTTTGATAGAAAAAAAACTTTTTCGGGGGACCCCAAAACGTTTTTTTTTTTTTTTTTTTTTTTTTCCGTTAAAATCTCGCAATCGATTTCCCGCAGCGTTACATAACTTTCGCTATTCTACATGTATTATTCCGTACATACGTATTTATACGAGAAAGTAAAATCTCACATTTTTCACCCAAAATTACGCGAAAAGTGCTCAAATTTTAGAAAAATTGTACAGAATCTGATTTGAAAATATGATTTTAAAGAACAGATTTCATTGAGGGAAAATGTCTATGTTACATATTGTAGTAGTAGGAAGATACCGAAAAAAGTTGAACTTGTGCCATTTCGAAAAAACAACAACGAATTTTAACGAAATGAGACCTTTACCACTCTCTTAAGCGACCTCCACGCAACCCCAACAATACATTTTAAAGAAAAACGATAGAGCCTTTTTTTAATTTGGAAAATGTCCCGGGGGTTTCATATAAAGTACCCCCCAAAATGAAAATATCGGTTTCAAATTCAAGGAGCCGCGACATCAAGTCAGATCGATTGTGGAATGTCAATTGGGAAGAAATCGGTTGAACGTTGAAACAGACGTAACATAGCGTTGACCAAAGACGAACAGACAAACGTTTTGCCAGGATCCCATAATAGATTTTTCTGTAGAGAATTCGCCTTTTTCCCGCAGCAATGAAATATTTTTTTATACTGATAAGCGGTAGAGAGAAAGTAAAAATATCAGAAAAATGAGTGTATTTTTGATCATTTATAAAACATAATACCCTACGACATCGCTACCCCTTTCCAGTCGCTTCAGAAATGTAGAACTCGCCACGTAAAATAAGGCATAATTGAATCGAAAGTTAGAGCTGGATACTGAGTAAATTTGGCGGTGACCATGCAAAAATCCCACAACTCCCCGCTGATCCGAACATTGTAAAACAATAGGGGATTCTTGGTTGTGCAAGCGGTCAATTGTAGCACCGAAAAATTATCAAAAAAAAAAAATTAATACGAAAAATTCTTCAAAAATTCCTGAAGACATAACATGTACAAATCATATGTAATACATATTGTTGTGGTTGTGATTGATATGTTTAATACATGCTGATAGTACTACTTATCAAAGACAATGCAGTTCACCATCAAGTAGAACTTTAAAACATTATTAATAGTGCCTGGAAGTTTGGCAAAATGCACTTTTGTTAATGTTACTATTTTATGACTTTTAACAATAGAAATTCCTTAATTGTACTTTTGAGGTTGTTTGAGTAGATTTCCATTCCTTTTTTTTTTTAACCTATTTGAGTTTTGGATGCCTACCTTTGCCATTTTACGCCATTATTTTTCCTTTTTTCTTCTTCTGGCACTCATCTTGATCAAATTGGATATACCTACAAGTCTGAACAACATTAAGGCAAGGTCGTGTTTCTGTGGATCCAGAGGCTGTGTTAAAAATCTAAATGAGAAAGGAAGTGATATCAGTCAATACCCCCCTTTTTTTCTTCTTTCTTTTCTTTTTCTTTCTTCTTTTTCTTTCTTTGTTCCCTCCATTGATGCCGACAGGCTTCATTTCCTTAGGAGAAATACCATCCTGAGATTTGAGTGTGGCCTCCGATCCTTTTGGATTACAGCTCTCTGTTTATTATATTCTCTTCTCAATACTGGCAATTACAGAAGTGCGAAGAACTAAGTATAATTCCATTTTCACTGACACTATTCCAAGATTCCAAAGGTAGTCTACAATAGCATTTCAAAGAGGCAGCATTGAGTAAACCAAATTTGAAGCCATGATATCAGATAGACATGTGCAATCAAGATTACAAAGAAAAGATTGTTTTCTTACACATGAAGTGTTAATGTACATTTTAGTGTTTAAATAAAAATGTGAATCATTTTAATAATTAATTTTTACAAAGTTCCATTTAAATGTGATTTTTCTTTGTTTACATGCCTTTTTGTACCCCTTCTTTAGCTAGAATAAATGCCTTTTTGAATACCTATTTTTGTAAAAATAAATGCCTTTTTGCTTGCCTATTTTGGGTAAAATAAATGCCTGAACTTCTGGGCTCTAATTCTTAATGTAGGTGAACCTCATTGTTAGATACAGCTGAAACATAGTACGAACCCTTCAAACAAATGTAAACATGCCAAAACATTGTAAAATAATCCATTTGAGAGTCACTGCATTACAACAAAATATATTAAGCAAAGCTGTTACTCTTACCGACTGCAAAACTGGGAGCAAAAGTTTCATACAAAAACACTCCAATAATACCCAAAAACTAACCATTTTAGTTCAAAAGATTTCTGTTTGTTGATAAAGTATGTCTTTTTAATGAAAATCAATAAAATACAAAAACAGAATTTTTTTAAAGAGGCATATATTTATGTAAAAATTGTTTTACTGATACATATATGTAGCATACCCTCAACTGAGTGATTCTACAAAACTATTGGTCCTTGCTCCTTATCATAAAACTAAAAACAGAGCATAAAGAATCTATACTGTAGATTTCATTGTAACATTAATCTAAAAAATTATTTTCACACTTTATTTCTACTTTTTTTAATTAACTTGTCTAAATTAATTAATTAATTAATTCAAGACTCCATGCAAGCAGAGTTGCAGGTACAGCTAGGTAATTAAAATTAAAATCTATGGTGTGTTTAATTAAACAAACCAGGAACTGACAGGTTCTGAGATAAAAGGTTAGGAATGAATGAATGAAGAAAGAAAGAATGAACGAAAGAGTGAAGAAAGAAAGAAAGATAGAAAAAAAGAAAGAATGTTTTCTCAATTTATTCTTAATTTATACAAATATTAGTAGGTAATGAATATAATTTCAACAATAAGTAAAATTGAAGAAGGCCTATTGTGTTATTCATACTCATACAATTATTTTTGCATTAATTTTCTCCCCTAAATATGTTGTTTTTGGGCATTTTAAAGAGTTTGAATAAGTATTATATTTGTTACTGTACGTTCAGTCTTAGAATTATTTAATAGTTTTTTTCTGTAGAGTTGCAATAAATTATTTGACATTTCTCTAAGCTATTTAATGTCTTGTCTTTCCCTATCATCTGTGAAAATACACTTCAAAAGTTCCTCTTTGGCACATGATATCTTAAAAGATACATCATTTCTCATGCTTCTAAGTCAATGATAACTGGTATTGCCCTCTCTTGGCACTAAATTCAGTGGTTGTGTTGGATAGATTCATTGCAAAAACTCTATAAAGTTTGAGCATGAGCTTTCATCACAAATCCAGATATTTTCTTCTTACAGAAAGGATCTTTTGAATTTTGAATCAAGACTTCTAGGTTTCTAGTATTCTTAAATTCAGATTGGATTTATTATTGTCTATTACTTAAAAAAATCTTTTAAGGTCACATTAACAAATTTTTGAAATTCATAATTATGAACATCATTAAAGTACATAGCATCGTAGGCTTTCACGGCCGGAGTCAATATGAGTGAAAGTTTCTAGACTGATAGGCCGTGGTCCAGTTGGCATTGAAGAGGCTCTTGGCTTCTCCAATTGGCTCTTCAATGCCAACTGGACCACGGCCTATCAGCTTGGAAACTTTCACTCATATCATTAAAGTAGTTTAAAATTAGAAATGTTATTTGTATGTATTTACATGTTTTATTTTCTGTGACCTAAAACTTGTTTCAACAAATGTTACTTGCTATGAAACACTTTACAATCAATTTGTTATTTGTGTTTTGCATATTTCCACATATACCACCAAAAATGCAAATTTTTTGCATATTTGGATCTTATGTGCATATTTTCCAGCCTATTTGCCCTTCCTTCACACAAAGTTCTCAGAGAGCTAGCATTAACTTATAAGTTACTGACATTTTAGCCCTCCCCACATTGAAAGTAACTTCTGGGATGTAATAAATATCTTATCCCTTGGGCAAACCATAATCGAGCCAAATTGTCTATGAGTGGAGACACTGATTCCAGAAAGTTGTTTTCATAGCAGTGCTCTAATTTCTCATTTATAAGCAAATCACTTTTTTTCAAAGTTTGCTACTTGATTTTTGGGTTCTCAATTTTATTAAAATTCAGAGGAAATCACATTTTATTGTAAATATATTTCATTTTGTGGATCATCATTTCTGTATTTTCTATATCATTAAACGTATCTCCCATTATTTTCCTAAGAAGTGAGTTAAGCTTTTTAAAAGAAATTAAGGTATATTTTTTAATACATTTGTAAGCTAACAATTTATCTCTGATTTCTTTCTCTTTTATTTTGCTGTGCCCCTATTTTCTAAGTTACATCTTTGTACATATTTTCGGTTTTAATTGCATGTTACTAAATACAGTTTCATATATACATGCTTATTTCACATTTTAAATTACATATAAATCACAAACGGACTTATTTTTTCAGAAGCTAAAAACAAACAAGGAAATTAATAACTAATTTCTGAATTCTTAGATTTTCTTCCTATTTATTGCTAAGATTTTAATTGTACAATAAAATGTATAATAGTATAATGTATAACCTTATTTTAACACTCATGTGAACGAAAAGTAATAAATATTGGTACTAAAACTGGAAAAATTTGAATGTGAGATAATATTAATTTTAGTTCATTTTAGTTTTGTCAAGTGCTTCATACTGAAAATTGTAATTTTTTACTGCATTATCAACTCTACTGGCAATTCTTTCAAAATGGAGAAATTAATAAATCTGGAGATTCTTCAAAATATTCTCATTCTACTTAGTTTAGAAAAAAGTAGTTTCCTAAAGTTTGTATTACTAATAACTTTCTTGTTAAATGAAACAAAACCAAATCAAAGTAATACTGCAAAACTTCATGCTTAAAATAGCATGGCTTCTATTAATTAGTAACTTGATTACTTTCACTTTCAGTTCATTATATACTTTAATAAAATAGGTTAGAACCAACAGGTTCAAGATGCTTTCAACATAACTTAAGATAGGGCCTAGTTCATGAAATATTTCTTTGAATAATATTTAAGTAAACTTATGCCAATAAAACAGACATTTTTCGTGTTTTATAATGGAAAATGATTTATTTCAAAACAAATTTAGTTAATTTAACCTCAGAAACATTTTTCTGATATCATCATGAGTATTTCATGAAGAATAATGAAATTTTTGAAGAACAATGGAGAAAAGAAAATATGTCTTGCGAGGGTAAAATTTTGTTGTTAATAGTTTATTTGTCTTTTAGCATAGTTTCTTTATTTGTTTTGTCTATAATCATAACATGATTTTCAAGGATGTCAATTCAAAAAGTTAAAGCACCACTGATTAAGTGATCCACTTATATTCTCAAATTAACAACTCATGAATGCACAGGAAGGGCATTAACTTTTAATGTAACCTTTGAGCATGTAATTAGCTCTTTCAAGTTTTCTTCTAAACGATATTTTACTGCAATTAATGAAAAATTGTGTTCAATTATTTGCTCCCGTTACTGCATCGGCTATTTTCTAATTTGTATTACCCGCCTCCAAAAGCATTACTATTCTTTGTAATTCTCAGGACAAAATATACATATTCTTAGAGAATGAACGGTTGTGCAACCTGACGCTTATAAACTTTGAAACAAGACACATCAAGGTGTGCCTGGTGCCGTTGTTGTGGTTGTTTTGTATTGTAGTCGAGGAGAAAAGCGGAATTAGTTTGACTGTTGTCAGTGAATTATTTGTGCGTGAATATGGATCTTGTAATGTTAAAATTGTGATATGTTTTGAATTTGATGAAGTTTCTGGATACATCCAACAATCATCATTGAGAAAGGTACGTACTTATATGAAAGTCGATTATGTCTTTTTTATTGAGCATATTTCTACTTACTTTTATGTAATTTATTTTTAATCCGTTAAAAGAATGTTGATGGTATTATTCAAGAAACCTTAATGTTGAATACAGAATCATAAGTTGTCAACATGTGGAGAAAAGGTTATGTTATGTGTTTGAGTGAAATTTCTTATAACTTTGAATGTATTGGTCGTGGTTGTAGTACGAAAACATTGTTCTTATTTGTAAATCGACTTCCATTGCAATAATCAATAGGAACTGAATTGTGCTCAATGATAGCACAGTATGTTTGCAGGTTAGTGCCCAATAATAGTTCTTAATGGTGAATTTGAGAGTTGGTTGACTTAACTGACTTACATTCAGTTGATAATTCACTGGATTTCCTTTTTTTCTCTCTATTTCTGACAACACTGGTAGTGTTAGGATAGTCACAAACTTTTGATGAAGTTTGTTTATTGAAATAATTTGGGAAGTGTATTCATTATCTAGACTGTTTACAATTTTATTAGCAAGAAGTTGCAGATTATTTTTTTATTGTAATTTGTTTTTCTTTTCATTGTATAAAACATGTGTTAGATGACATTCTCTTTAAGGTCAAATTCTGTTTACTCTATTTTGTTTATACAGGTGTAACAAAATATTATTTCTGTGGCTTCTGGACTTAATGTGAGCAATATGTACCTAGTAATGTTATCATAAAATGTATTTAAAAATTATTTTTAATTTATGCTTCATATTGTTTAAATTTCATTGATATTTCTGAGAGCAAATTAAATGAATTTTTAGAAAAATATTTTGAAATGTCAGTTGTCGTGAAAGGTCTAGAAATATATTTAAAAGCCATGATGTATGAAGTTTTAGAGTGATGTGAATTCTGCTCAGGAAAACTTGCTAACATGTGTATTTAAGTGGATGATCCATTGTTGACATTTCGTAAGACCCTTCTTAAGTGTTCAACTAACCCTTTGTGCTAAGTTATTACCTACAATTTATTGACAATTGCCCAATTCTCCAGGAAATATATTGTTGGCAAACATTATTTATTATATTTTTATACAATAACTGTTTGATTATAATTTGAATAGTTTTCTTTAACTTTTCAATAATTTTTGCCAACAAAAGACATTTTTATCAGCAGTATGTTGAAAGTGTAAGTTGTTACATGGTTAAATGAAATGAGAATTTTGTACGTTGAGTGTCGATTATTTTTCTCCGTAATTTCACTTTAATGGAATTTAGAGAATAATGAAAATAACTGATCAAGATGCAAGTAAACGTTTGCTTGATAGTTTTGTTCAATAGTTCGAGCAATCCCTTATTGGCGTGCTAATGGTTTTGTTTCGTCTACCCTATTGTGTGTGTTGTGCGTGTCATAAGTCGAGGTTACATGGTACGCAAAAAAGAAAAGAACGTCTGTAAATACGACGCTGCGCTTTGTTCAGTGGCTACCGAGGAGCTGCGGCCCCTAGCTACCGTTATGTTCTGGCGACACGGCTGTTGTTACAGTTTAAATTTTTATTGACAGATTATTTCGTTTACTACAATTTTTGAGTTTTAACTTTCCCCCAAACAAAAAAAATACGCACATACCCCCAGCACTTATATATGCATTCCTACGTATATAACAATAATTTAATAAATACATACATGCACCTATACCTACTCACAAATTACAATAATACATCCATGCTCTTCACATAGACTCATTCAAATACATGATTCATTTACACACATCACGCGCGCGCACACACATACATACCCGCACACATACACACACACACACATACACACATAATAAATCAAGTCCTAATGACCTTTGAAGTGAAATATAATGAATCGTGATTTGTTTTCATATATGTCAGTATTGTGATTTTCTGCTCATGTTAAAAGCGACGAACCGACAATAAACCGTTCATTGCTTACATGCATGATTCTCTTTGGAGATTTCTTGGACACTATGTATCCGGAAATTATTGTTTCATCCGTTTCAGTAGATACTCTTGACGGGTTATTAGAATGTATTGAAATTATCAACAAGCACATGCCTTTCTTAACGCAGTTTCTTCCATTCAGGAATGAATAACATTCCCGTACCTCATATCTTGTTTTTCTTTTTCTGATGGCGGATCGCAGATTTTACTCAGTATATGCAGGAAAGATTGCGAACTTTCACTGTTCGCTGTAGCATTTCCAGAGCATGAAGTTCGACGACGTTGGTTGTATCGGATCAGTTGTACCAACATACATGGTATATACGCTTGCAAGAGCTAATAAAAAGCAATGGTAGTAATGTTGCTTTTACTAGGCACGTTTCAACATAATTTTTCTTTTTTTTCCCGACAAATTCAAACTTTTGTTTGCGATTGTTCAATTGTTTTTGGTAACTTATTTCTTTGTTTACAATCGTTTTTATAAATGTACAGAATTTTTTAATAAAAACGAAATCACAAACGCAGAAAAAGACATAAAATGCTACAATACTGGCCCAACTTGTAAAATGAAGATTTGAGATGAACGTGTTTAAAGTTCTCGCTGGCTGCTGAAAAAACTGGTATCGCGCGCGTAATAACATGGATTGTTGAGTACGAATTTTTAGAAAGCTTCTTATGAGATTATTATTATTATTATTATTATTATTATTATTATTATTATTATTATTATTACAAAATGCTGTAAAATAACGGTCATAACTTAAAAATCGTGTGTTTTGAGTTGTGCCAGTGTTGCAGACCATGAACTATATAGTCAGGGTAATTACCAAGTGGCCCGTGAGATAATGTGTTTCCTATCCTGATTTTATTTTGAAAATAACTTTGCCAAATTCTGACGGCAGAAGTTTGATTTTATTTGATTTATTTTGTTAAAAACGTATAAGGAAGAAGTTAACTCAGCGCTCGTTTCCTTGAGCTCAAGAATCCCTGCCCTATAGCCCAAGTTCGAAAAGTGATGACGATTGACGCTTTCCTGTTATATGGCAATTAATAAATTATATTGGAGGCTTTTGTTCCGGGCAACCTAGATAGTATTATTTATGGAATTTCCGTTTCCTTTTAAGAGGGCTATCGGGAAAATTATTCGTCGATTAATCTATTATAAATTTAATTAATACCTTTTCTCAAAATAAATGAGTCATGGTCAAATTTTTGGTTTCTTCATGGTTGTAGACCATACTTTTTAGAACATTCGGTACTTGGAATATTTATTAAAATATTTCGGCTTAGACTCTTTCTAGTGCTTTTCGTTTCTTCGGTTGGCTATGTAAGTTCATCTCGTATGTTTTTATCATTTTTGTTTTCTTCACCTCGCCTGCTGCCGTTCTCTCCTTCTCCACCTCCTTGTTCTCCCTCCGCACCGCCTGCAGCGGCAGGTAAAGAAGTTGCACCAGTCATCGGCGGCCGTAGAGAGGAGGTTGACCTCGGACGCTTCAAAACAAAAGACGCGAGCCTGCGCGCCGCAGCGCTCGGACACCGCGCGAGCGCCTGCACCTCCGCTTCTCGCCTGTTCGACTTGTCTGTCCCTTCCGTCGCGGATCGCTCTGTGCAAGTCTGCCTAAGTTTTGGCAGAATCGGGTGACACGTCTCTGAGGGCAGCGGTTTGTCGGGAAGTGTTTCCGAGAACATAGCTGGGCGGCCGCCGCGGCGACCTTCGCGACACGGCGGGCGCGGCGGCGGCGGCGCAGGGCCTGGCGGCCGGAGCAACAGCCGTCTGGAGCGGTGGCCGCGGGCCGAGGTGACTGATCATTGCTGTGACAGGTAATCTTGGGCTTTGGTTGCCAGTTATCAGTGATCGATTTCAGTCCGTCTCTTAAGCGAGGAAAGCTACGACAAATGGCGCCTAGAAGAAGACGCCCCTTTAGTTCGTAAGTACGTCTTGATTCCTGTTATGATTTTGTTTGGTTCAAGACGCACTTCCTTAACTCGTGTGTTTATGGGCATATAGTGATTTAAAGTGCTGTTTAAGTGAACGAAGTGTTTAAGCGTGATGTGAAAGAAAGAAAAGATCAAGAAATTTAGTTTCCTGCGACGTTTTATTGGAGTATGTGGAAGATTTCTTCTTTGTACAGAGCAAAGGTTCGTGTCTTCGCTATGTTTAGAGCTGCAAAGCTCCTGGCGCGGTCGCAGCACGTGTGTTGACGTGGGAGCGCGATCCCTCACGCCATCTCGCGAGTGACCTCGCAACTAGCGAGCAGGCGCAGGTGCGAGCGGGGGGGGGGGGCGAGGAGGAGAAGGAGAAGAAGAAGGAGCAGCAACAACAGAAGGCGACGAGAAGGAGAATGAGGAGACGCAGGGGGACTTGGGCGTTCCTTCCCCGCGCCGCTCTTCGGAGACTCAAGAGTCTTGCGGCGAATGCGAGAAGGGGGTGCTCGTTCGTGACCTTGGATCAAAGATCGACAAGGGCTGGGACATAGCGACATCGATGATGGCACAAGAGCGTTGTCTAATGTGATAAAACGGAGAGAGGTCAAGTGGATGTAAATTCTGGAGAACAAAGTTCAAGAAACTGTTTTCTTGGGATAGTATTTTATTAATGGGGACATTGTTAACAGTGCATTGTCCATTTTTGTTTGCACTAGTTTTAATGATTTGTTCATAGTATATCTGATTTTTTTCTGGAGATTAACATTTTCCAGTTCTCGGTGGCAGAGGTGTGTGTGTGTGTGTGTAGTGTGTATGTCGGGATTAAAAAAATCACTCTCGACTTGTCCTTAAAACCTCTGCATTGATACCCAAGTTGAGCAGAATCAATTGCCTTGTAACAACCTTATTGTTAACACAATAATTGCTGAACAACTATTATTTCGATATATAGTGAACTCCTGTCATTTTGAAACGCACCACTATGAGACCAACGCATTTGTGATTACCAGAAATATTTTTTTCGTTGTAGAAATTTTTATTTCAACATTTTTAGAGAATTCTTTCATGAAATCTTTAATCGAAGCGTCAAGTTTGGTAGTCCTTTGTGAAAGAACCAGAGGGGGAAAACGGGTCCAGTAGCTATCTCTTTGTCTATGCCTACTTGTGCTTGGCGCGTAATTGAATTGTTTCGACAGTAAAAACCTTTTGGACCTAGCCTGAAGTCTTCGTGATTTTGCCAACTATTTCGCGACTCTGCCGTGTGAGTTTATCTCTGTATACTATCTGCCGGGTGAGCTATCTTAGGTAATTTTTTACTTGTAAAAATTTCATATTTTTCTTCACATTTTGTCTTTTTTCTTGTGAACAGACGGGCGCGTTGTTTCAAAACTTGAATGAGAATCCGTGTCTGTTGTGTATTTTTGAATAAATTATTTTATCCCAGAAATTTGCACGCAAAGTTGATCCAGATCCTCGTTTTGTGATAATCTATATGCGTCGTGGCTTCGAGAGTTGGACTTTAAAAAGTTAGGGGATGGTATTCAATTGGTCAGAACCAATTTACCCTGTTTACCACTTAATCACATTTCCACATCAACATCGATTGTGCTTTTGAGGACTCTGTTAAACTAAAAAATATTGTTTAATGTGTGATAATTGTTTGCTCAGTATACAGACGTGGACAAATTATTAGCACAATAGTATTTAAAAGAAAAACTTTAGAATTGAAGAATTAGAAAAACTATAGAATTGAAGAAACTGCTAACTTATTAATACTTGGTGCGAGCAACTTTAGCGTAAATTAAGGCAACAATTCGTGTGGGTATGCCTTGAACGAGGTGTTTTTCCTCGCACTTCGGCCAATTCATCTTTATTCCAAACGGTAATGATGTTCTCCTTGAGTTGTTCCTCTCTTAACATGTTTTACCTTCACTTTCGTTTTTAAGAACACTCCATAGTGATTCTATTGGATTCATAACCAGACTATTTGTTGACCAGTCGAACACACAAATATATCTGGAATACAATTCACTCTTCGCAGTTGAGTGATCGATGGCAAATAGCACCATTGTAAATGAATATTCCATCCCCAGTTGGAAACCACTCATTCGTTGCCGGAAGCAAGGCAGTCTCTGATGACCTCTATATTGTTCGTTATTTATTTTACCTTTCACTACGTGCGTTTTACCCGGTCCACTCACTGAAATAAACCCGCAAACCATTACTTTAGTGGAAAACTTCATTAATTGCACCACATATTCTTTCTTGAAGGCTTCCTCTGGCCGTCTTCTAACATATTGGGGGCTGCAATCCCTTGCACAGATGGTTTAATCACTGAATGCTCCCTGAAACAAATTTAGTAAAAATATTTTATTTATCTTCACATTAAAACAGTAGACATACTTTTCCTTTATTTCTGCCACAAACTTTTTAAAGTTCGGGGGGGGGACGAAATTTTATTTATGAACCACTGCTGTGTTGACCAGCCTTGGTGCAACTTGACCCATTGGAGTCGTTCCTTGATCATAAAAGCAGTCAATTTTGTTTATTCCGGGATCGTCCTGCCTTTGAGACACTTTTCAAGCAGTCTGCTTCTGCCTAGAGTTCTTTAGTAAATTTGTACGCCGTCCTCTTGGACAACCCTTTGGAGTTGAGACGATGTTAAATGTCTATTTATGGGTACTTTTCTTAGCAAAAGGCGGACCAATAGGTTGGGTGCCGCCCTCTTTCGTTCACCTTTTCCTTTCCCTAAGGTGTGGCACACGCCACATTTGACATGACATGACACCTCACGTGACATATGCCACACCAGCTCCTACATTACGAGTAAGTTCAGTCTTGGTATTATTCCTGGATTGCAGTAACACTTGATCTCTGGTATGTTTTCATGAAGCTACGTCTGTTGCCTTCACCATCTTCGCGCTTTCACGAACTCTCGTACTATGAGCAACTTCGCTATCTGCTACCCACCCCGGGCGTCCCCACCCCTCTTCCACAGTTGAGGGTGGGTTTACGATGGGATCTTGACCTGAAATATGGATTAACGAATTGCATTGCAAACGGGCAAGAGCTGAGAAAAAAAAAAACAATTACGACACCCAAAGGCGTCCCTTTGAAAACAAAAATAATTTTAAAATGTCATGGTTGTAATTCCTTTGGATATGAGTTATAGAGCACATATTCGCTTAAATTAACGTTTAAATCGAGGGCTGCACATCCGATTGTGCACACAGCACTCCACAGAGTTATCACAATTTTTTCCTCATCCAACTAGTACGCTTTTACCCTTAAAGTTAAACTTTATAATATAAAGAATGATTTAAGTAATAATTTGTTCACGTCTGTATATGTAGACTTCTGAAACTGGTCAGCTATACAATAAAATTGCCGCTGTGGAATCTTCCTTAAGACATTTTAATTTCTTTAAGAATTTAGTTTTTTACTGCAGTTCTACGAATATGATACATTCATGCAACCACTCTTTATTTTCGATTTATCACATGGATCATATACCTTGAAATAAATAAAGTTCTTGCGAATTCAATTTCTTTGAAAGAAAAAACAAATTTTTAAAATCGAATTAAAAATATCTTGCGCAGGGATGTACGTCACAAACTTTCTTAGCGCATTTAACTCTCTGAGGACGTGGATGGTGATTAACTGATTCGCATTCATTTTCACATATTTTGACGAACTTATGCTTGAATCGTTTTACTTTCTATTATTATTGCAATTGCTCAAACTGGGGAATGTTCGGATGATATTTGTGTATGTAGCTAGAATGCGAGAAAAGTACACTTGAAAACTTCTTAATTGACATGCATAATTCATTGATTAAACTTTAGTCTTTTACAGATTTAATTAGGAGGTTGATGAAAGTAAAACTGTGGGCTCTTTGAAATTCGGTGATTATGGCCTGTCGGTTTACATCCGTTTGAGGAGTTCATTCATAGCGATAAATATTCTCAACTGCTTTTCGTCATTATTTGTATCAATTCTTACAATATGCTTTTTAGTGACGATATTGGAAGAATGAATATCACTCGTGAATACTCTTCCTACAACTACACGCACTACTGAAACATAACCTCCAACCACAAGCACTGAACTGACTTTGAGGCAGCTTAATACCGACCACGGGGGATGGGTTTTATTTTTCTTACTAGCTGACCCGGCGAACTCTGTTCCGCCTTAACAGTCGGTCCCATCTTTTTTTCGCGTCGCACTCACTGTGAGAAACTGTACTATCCTTGTTGCACTCGTGATAATAAAGCTATTGCAGATTTGTGTTTTTCTCTCAAACAAAGAAGAATTTCAAAAAACGCTCTGATATTAAATAGATAATAAAAAAATCTATTACGTAGCAGAGCGGTTTTTTTTGAATTGATTTTTGTTTAAGAGAGAAATACAAAGCTGTAATAATAGGGATCGGCTGTTAAAGGCAATAAATAAGCAGATTTTGGAATTTATTAAGTTAAATTGTTTATTAGAAAATGCAAATAAAAAAATTAAGTAGATTAATCATTCATTACTGTTCCTGTATTTTGGTGCATAGGTGAAGTATATATGGGTATAACGTAAGTATATAATAGGTGTAGTATATATAGATATAACAGCGAACGAAAAGCGGCTATCATTATCGCCTTCTGTTATCAGTGCGGCGTTACAACAATGGGTTACAACAGGCAACAATGACCGCTAACATGCGAAATCACGCGAAAACGTGCGTTCTCACACAGGAACGCTGTCGAACGGGATAAACAGTATCCTATGTCCGTCTCCCGGCCCTAAGCTTCCTGCTCACCAACTTTCAGCCAAATCGGTACAGCCGTTCTTGAGTTATAAATAGTGTAACTAACACGACTTTCTTTTATATATATAGATAACGGCGAACGAAAGGCGGCTATCATTATCGCCTTCTGTTATCAGTGCGGCGTTATAACAATGGGTTACAACAGGCAACAATGACCGCTAACATGCGAAATCACGCGAAAACGTGTGAAAACGTGCAAAAACGTGCGTTCTCACACAGGAACGCTGTCGAACGAGATAAACAGTATCCCATATCCGTCTCCTGGCTCTAAGCTTCCTGCTCACCAACCAGTCAAATTTGGCACAGCCGTTCTTGCGTTATAACAGTGTAACTAACACGACTTTCTTTTTATATATAGATTAAGGATTTTTCTTGTCGATGCATCAGTCATTCTTTATTCAGATTTGCTAGAAGTAAGAAAAGAACAACGGTGACTAATGAAAATATGCTAGAGTTGTATGCAGAAAAGAAAGTAAGGGCAAAACAAAAATTGTTATTATTTGAAAGAATAAATCGAAGATTACATTCAATCGCTCTAGAATAGCAACATTATAAAAATAATAACAAAATTTTGACGTACCTGATGGTTGTCAGAATTTCATGTTATAATTTGGCAAAAATAAATATTTTGTTGGATTACAAGAATTATGTTTAATATTAGGATTACCATCTTTATTCGATTTATCCTGTTAATATGAAGAATTCGGTTCCAGATACACGCTGTATCACGGAAACATTTCTTTGTTATGTGGCAAGGGATTACGGATTGAAATGTTCACCCTTATTTCTCAGAACGAACTCCATATGGCGTAGTACTATCTAGCCATTCATATTTACATATATTAGTAGTATACTTGAAGGTGCAGTATATGGAAAGTATAATATATCTAATATGTTAGGCGGAATCTTAGTATGTAAACGTAAGTCTTGTTTAAACCCCCTAGTAAATTATTTAGAGGTAAATTATTAGTAAGTGAAATTAATGTCTTTTGTAAATAAACTTTGTCACTTAAACAGTATGTCGGTTCGCAGATGCCAAATGCCTCGTAGGCGACTTACTGAATGTGAACCGACCTATTATCACGTATATGATTACGAATACTACGAAGGTTATATTTTAAGTAAGGTCCATTAATGAATACCGCATGCGATAATGTGCGCGCGTGAAAATGAGAATGAGTGGGCGCGTAGGCTTCAGGCCTTCTATTTTCCCCCCAGAATCCGACCCGTTTGCATGCAAGTCATTCGTACGCTTTGTAATGAGTCGTTGATATAAACAGTTGATTAAAATATATAGTGAGGCTTCAAACCGTTTAATAATATGTGAAACGTGGTTAAAATAGGTGGTTACAGAGGGCGCGAGACAGTCGCTGCGAAAATGGATGAGATTGTTGAAGGAGGGTGTCGAAAAAGCGTCCTTGGCGAATCGCGCTTAGGCCAGCACTCTGTAATTGCTGTCGATTTAAGTTTACCACTCAAAATTCACGCAAACCAAAGATGCATGATTTCAAACTTAACACTGCAGTTTCCACAATTTTCAACATCGCTTTTCTTTAATTCGTGTCTCAGAACTTATCGTTAAAGAAATTAACCATCCAGTAGTTTCCGACAATGAAACGATTCTCTACCATCACGGGCTGCATAGATCTGTGAGGAAGATACACTCAAATTCGTCTATTTTCTGGATAGATTCAGGTAATATTTTAAGACCTCTCATTTTTTAATCTCATGCCAAAAACATGAACTTGTTGCGATAAAAATTAAACCAAAATTCCTTCAGACTATACTGACTGTTTCTGCTGAAGTATTGCCAACAAAGTTATTTACTACTAGAAAGGCAGTGATATTCAGCGAAAAGAAGTGTGGTTGGTCAACATTAATATTACAACTTGATAACTTGTGGAACTCTGACATTTCCCCATACGGTGCGAAATTTTCATGAAAATCACGGATAGCTAAGTAGTTAATCTGTCTGTCTCAGCCTGCCCGATTGTCTGTCTCTCCCTGCCCGTCTGTCTGTCTTCGCTGCCTGTCTGTCCCTGCCTGCCCGTCTGTTTGTCTCTGCCTGCTGGTCTGTCTGTCTCTGCCTGCTGGTCTGTCTGTCTGTCTGTGTCTGCCTGCCCGTCTGTTTCTGCCAGCCCGTCTGTCTGTCGCTGCGTGCTGGTCTCTGTCTGTGTGTCTCTGTCTGCCTGTCGCTGCCTGCCCGTCTGTCTGTCACTGCCTGCCCGTCTGTCTGTCGCTGCCTGTCTGTCTGTCTGTCTGTCTGTCTCTGTCTGCCCGTCTGTCTGTCGCTGCCTGCCCATCTGTCTGTCTGTCGCTGCCTGCCTGCCCGTCCGTCGCTGCTTGCCCGTCTGTCTATCTCTGCCTCTGTCTGTGTCTGCCTCTGTCTGTCTCTGTCCCTGTCTCTCTCTGTCCCTGTATGTCTCTGTCTTCTTTTCTTTCGATGGAGAAGTATTGTATGATTGCTCGTGTTTTCTAAAGCCATAATTGTTATAATTTTCCCCGCCATCTAATTTTACCATGAACAACGTCCGATTCATTCTTTTCATTTCCCGCTGAAGGGGAAGAAAAAGCAACGTTTTGGCAATAGGAAATGAAATTTGCTGTGCATGCCCCTCAGTCTTTGCTTGAATACTTCAATGCCGCTGTTCGTTTATGAGGCGTTTTTTTGGGTTTGCTAACTGCCTTGACCATAATCAGAAGAAGCTGTGAGCCCCGCCCTGTATGCCTGCGGCGCGGGGAACTCGGGGTGTCAACTGCTTGGCGCGCCAGTTCTCGTGTCATTGGGTGGCATGACACAGCTGCGAATCTTAACTAGACTGCATGTGATTGATCTCTTTCTACTGGTCCGGTGGACCAGATGCTTAAGCGAGCTTCAGTTGTTAGTATCTGCAATCCACTTAGGATCCCTGTTTCTCCTTTTTACTCTCTCGTGGATGTACGTATATATCGTGTAATACGCATAATATAGAGAATGTTATGTAATGCTCAATTTCGAGATTTCAACGCAAATACACGATTTCCAGGTTTCAATGCAATTACACACAAATACGTACTTTTCAGATGTTTTTTTTTATTTAATTCTTTTTTCAAAAGTGGCTCCACATTTTTTCTTCAAATGTTTTGTAAGAATAGAGTGAAATACAGTTCTAAAGGTGGCATAGGTCCGATTTTCACTGTTAACTCTGAATTTTCGAAAATTGCAAGAGTTTGAAATTTTTTCCTTGTCTTCCTTCAGCTATAAAATTGAAGATACAGACTTTTCCGTCAAATGAAATGTGTTCTCCATTATTAGTCCTTTCAACAAGCTACATGTACATTATTTTGAAAATTTGAGTAGTTTTCGCGTAATATTGAATGGAAATACGCGCAATATTAAACAATATCAATAACAAAAATTACTCAAAAACGGCTACAATTTTTTTCTTGAAACTTTTAGTAGGAATAGCCCTAAATGTGCTGTATTTTTTTTAATTCCATCTTTTTTTGACACGTCTCTCACGTCGTTAATGGTGATTTGTATAAA
The DNA here is from genome assembly GCA_011170035.1 of Teleogryllus occipitalis. Taxonomy (NCBI): domain Eukaryota; kingdom Metazoa; phylum Arthropoda; class Insecta; order Orthoptera; family Gryllidae; genus Teleogryllus; species Teleogryllus occipitalis. Next base: position 125,124 of record BLKR01000411.1, read on the forward strand.
TGTTTGGATTTGTTAAAACAAGGGCTTCAAATCACGTCTGGTAAAGTTTCTCGAAAATTCAAAAAGTTTGGTGAGAAAAATAGCTTCAAATTTCGTATTTATAAAATCACTTAAAAGGCATTTTCTTACAAACGACTCCAAATTTTTCAACAAAAATTTCTCTATAAGACGAGGTTTTACTCCTTTACAATATTCCTAAAGTATTATTTTGGTTCTACTATTAGGAAAGCGAAAAATCAAGAGAATGTTTAAAAACTTATACTTGGGGCGGCGATAGGTGGCTGCTGGCAAGAGGATGAGGCGAGACCGAAAAGCTAGCCCAGACCAGAGAAGTTAGAAAGTCACTAGTACGAGAAAGTCTGCGCCATTGTTTAGCACTTTTTTTGGGGGGGATGAGAGATTAACCGGTAGTGTTGATGTGAGTGAATAGTAAGAGAATTGCATTAGTGTTCTTTTTATTGGAATTATTAATGTATTTTTTGTCTTTGAAGATACTAAATAGCATTTTATGGAAGAATCAGATGCTACAATAATGGGGATTTAGGAAAACATACAGTGCTTTTCAGCTGTGGATTATGCGATATATTCGCGAAAGGTATTTGCATCGCAAACCAGTATCTGAAAGAACATCTGCCCCATATCCTGTATTTTAACACATTGCTGACATCCTCGTTCACCATTCATTCAGGCTCTGGGCACCTTAATCGTTTGACGTAGAACGAATTACAAAAGATCCTGATTTGGCTGAGAATTTGAGAATTAATGTTTTTTTCAATAAATTATCGAATATACGAATAAGAAATGAGTATCTTTTGTTGAAATCAGACGCAAACGTCCATTCTTACACGAAACTGGCATCCGCAATGTGGCCAGGTATTGTAATTGTGCAGTCCCCGCAGTGGCTACCGTCATGTCAAACTACGATTTAAATGAGTCAAAACATCCCCTAGAAATGGTAGGATGTATTATAAAACGTATTAATTCGTCCATGCAACAATTCGTTCAAATGCAGTTTAGGGACGGGAGGTCCATTTAGTATTCCGGTGCATTACGTTAATTATGATTGAATTATATTAGTTTGTAAAGCCGCGTTGTTGGGTGTAAAGGCGTGTGGGCGGAACCTCCGAGTGGGCGAGGGGACTCGGAAAAGGCGCGGTGTCCAAGGCGGTACCTGTTGGGTGTTGGAGGGAGGGGCGCTACCGGCTGCCACGCACAGTCTTTTACACTGAACCAGCGACTGAAAGCGGCGCGGTGCCTTGGCCACCCATGTGTGGACACACACAGGCCGGCGCCGCCGCCGCCGCGTCCCTCGGCCGTAGAGGCCGCGCGGCTCGCGTTCCGCGGCGCGGTGCCGTGTTGCTGCGGCGCGCGCTGCCGCTCTTTGTTCGGGCGCCCGCTCCGTGGCTCGCCGCCGCCGCTCGGGCGCACCGGAGCCCTGTGAGCCCGTTAGATCGCCGCCGCCGCCGCCGCCGCCGCCGCGGCCGCCGCCGCCGCCGCGGCCGCCGCCGCCGCCGCGGCCGCCGCCGCCGCCGCCGCCGCCGCCGCCGCCGCCGCCGCCGCGTCGTCGCGCGGGGAGGAGAGTGGCGGGGAGCGCGGACGGAGCGGAGGTGACCGAGGCCGCAGACGGCGGCGTTGACTGCGGCGCACGGCGCTAGCGCCGGAGGCGGGGCCTCGGCAGGCGACAGGGGCGGTGTTCTCCACAGAGATCTCATTCACCCCGACGTGCCTCTTGTTTTCGTCTTAAAGTACCTCGATTTCTGAATCCGATACCACTGCGGATTCTTTTTTCCCTATTTTATCGTAGCTTTTCTTTTTAATGCGTGTGCTGGGGGTAAGGTGATTACCCACATTTTGATACGTGAGAGGGATTTTGTAGTGTTATGTAGTAAATAGTAAGATAAAGTTGTTTTAAAGACAATTTCCCAAACCCAAGCTCGAGGAGATGCATGCAAGGATCTCAGTCTTATTTTTGCAGAAAAAAATGACAAATCACTCTCTGAGAACCAGGGAGTGGTGATTCAGTGTGTAGGTAAACTTTTCCCCCGGGCTTCTGTATTATGCTTGTAACTTCGTTTCAAATTTCTTTATTCTGGTGCGCTTTTGCGTGTAATTTTTGGGTGTACAGTGGTTCCCAAGTTTTTACCATTTCGAGATAGTTGCAAGGTATTCTCAAGAAATAAAGAAAATCAAGTTGGCAATATTGCTAAAGGGTCTTTACGACTAGTTTGGGAAATTAAGCACCTGGAGATTGTCTCACAAATCTCACAGTAGTAGTTATTGTTATTCTCTTTTCGTTTCCAAAAAAATGCATCACTACAAAATTTGTCGATGCAAATATCTTGTCTCATTGAAGTTAAGGATAAAAATGTATTCAGAACAGGATTTTCCTGGATTCCCTTTTTTCTTTTTTATAACGTATTTTTGTATTTTACTTTCGGAAACAAGTCGTGACAATTTTCATTGTTTTCAAGGTTATTTTAATACAATATTATTAATACTATATTGATTTAAAAAACTGTTTTTGAAACTTCGTATTTTGAGAGTTCTCCGTTTGTACAATTAAAATGTTCCGTTATTTTACATGGTAGATACGGAATGTTTTTGAACTTTCCAATTGGAAATAGGTAACCCGGGAGTACTCCGGCAGGTCCAGAAAAGTTTTACATCAGTTTCCACAGAATCCATGCATTCGTAATATAGGTTTTCCGTGTTATTGCTTAAATGAATGCTGCTGTTATGAGTTGCAGGCCCAGTGATTCGTTCAAATGCTGCTTCGAGAATGTTGAAAGTTCAGAGTACGAACCATTGGGCGTGGCCCTGGTGAAAGGAGGAGGAAGAACCAGTAATTCCATTTGCCTCCGGATTGACGGTTCAGTTTATAACAAGTGGTACTCTATTTTCCAGGAAAGCCAGAAAAATAATTTTGTGTGAAAACTGTCGTGAAAAACAACACTAAAACGATTACATTACTTTTTTCGAACATTAAAAAAAAATAAGAGTTAAAAATTCTCATACTTCTTACGTCAGTAAGTGTACATTTGTTATGAGAAGTCACTGTTAAATGCCTTGCGAAGCTGCTGTACCCCTAACGCATGCTGTGGGAAGAGCTGAGAGGCCAAGACAGTTCCGGTCCCTGTAATGCCTATCCACGGTTTCTGGGGTGTCAGATTCCGACGTCTGCTCTGAGTCAACCGCGCGACTGAGTACACACTCGGAGGCCGGGTTTGAACCGACCTCAGGGGCAATAGTACCTTGTTTGCAAAGTTCGTGGAAGCAAGAGGTGATACATGCGTCTTTCGCATCTTTCATACGAAACTATTCCTTTTAGAATAAACTTGCGAAAACAAAAAAACGGACACTTTGGCGAGAAAGGCTATGTTCCGGCGTTCTTTTGGTGATTAAAAGTGGTATGTATATGAGATATTAAAATACACCGTTAGAAGCCCAAAGAAGATCAGTCGGAGGCAAGACCTAACGATCATGAGATTTAGATGAAATGTTTGGCAAGTTTGAAAGCAAACACTTTCAGCATACATATTTATGTAATCATAATATACAAATATCTTGCCTGAAGGGACAAAAGAACTTCATGATAAACACAGCCTGCGCCACCTAAAAGAGAGGACAAAGACGTGGCAACCGTTCGTGAATGGGAATCATATTAATACGCGAAGAGAAAACTTTGGACTAACGTTGAAGCATGTTGCGCGCTCGGAGGAGTGTGAGATTTGGCATAATTAAAGCGTATATGGAGGAGTGCACAAAGCAAAAATTTAGTTTTGTTAAGTGTTAAAAAGTATATGGAAAAAAAAATAGATGTACAGAAGCAACCCGCAACACGCTGAAATACATTACTATCGTACGTAACAAAGATCTGAACTCTGAGACGATGCGTTTTACAACTTTAAAACCTGATTTTTCGTTTCCCATACGGGAAACTTGTTTTGTTTTCTACGCGTTTTGTAATCTACAAAATGTTACATTTTAGACTTTTTATTCCAAGCTTAGCGTTTAAAGAAAAGGTTCTTCACTTCACACTTGCATCTGTGTACGTGAAAAGCTTATTATTAATAATAGAAATAACAATTGTAATAATTTTCGTACGGGAACAAAATTAGTTTTCAGAAAAGTTCGTAATGATGCTGTTTTTTCACTTAACATTGTACATAATCAAAGGCTTCTGGAGGCAGTATATTTGACAACTGAAGGACTTGCTGTCTTGGCAGTTGAGGAGACGACAAGAAATCCGCAACATAAAACAAAAAGCACTCAACAATGGTTACAATATTGATTGACAATCTACTCAAAAAGAAAACAATCTTCCTCAACCCTAAAAACGCAACCTCCAATTATTCCTACACAAACTCATACAAAACCCAACACTCACTCTCACTCTCACTCTCTTCCTCTCTCTCACACACACACACACGATATACCATCCCCTTCCTTATAACATTGTCACGAAAAATTGCCAAAAAACGCAATTTGACATACATTATACATTCAACACAGCAAACACACTTTCCACTCAATAAAGATCCTATTCCTTAGTCTCTACCATGTGGTGTACACCCCATTTCCTTTGGCAATTGCAATGCACAGTAGATTGGCTAATGCTGAAGATTCTTTAAACAAAGAAGCACACCTAAATGCTTATACACTGGAAACAATGCAATTACAGTTTGTCAGCAATCTCTTGGAATAAAAACATTCATTCAACGCAGTGATTTCAAAATTTAAAAAATTGTGAGCAAATACCAACACATAGTTAAATTAGAAGTCATAGAAGTTAACTATTTATTGAACAATCTTCAACAGACTTGTAAATGAAGATGGCCACCTCCTACGCACATTAACCCCGTCTCTCGCCTGTGTTCGCCACCCGTGCGTCCTTTTCTCTTGAAACCCTCTTTCTTCTCCTCTCTCCGGTGTAAGCTTCCTTTAAATAGCAAAGCAGTGCTCTTGACCGTCACGGTTTTGTCTTCACCGGGTCCCACAGCCACCCCAGAATCGATGTGTCAGTTTGCTCATCTGCATTTGTTTAGCATATTTACTTTATTTTATTTCATCATAGCATAATAATTGTCAATTTCAAAATTAACTTTATTTTACCAATATTTTATTTGTCTTTTCTAACAGTTATTTCACTTCGTAAATTTATTTCAAGTATTGTTCCTTCATATTTTTGTAATTCACTTTCGTAAATTTGAACTTCGCTTTGTTCAATTGGTCATAAATTATATTTGTTCACAAACATTTATGGATTATATTTTCTAATACTCAAATTGTAATTTAGATATTTTCTTGTTTTGTTGCACTGAAGATCGCTGCAATGTGGCCGAAACAGCTTTAGGCTGATATGTATATAACAAAACAACGCCTCGTAATTACTTTTATAAGGTTGCTAATACCATAAACACCGCATCATTTCCTACCACCAAAAAGTAAGTCGTGAAGAAACTCTCGACAGGCTAAGCGAGTGAACCAGCGGTCTGTCAAAAGTCGCTCTTTTTAAATCGAAGTCGAATCCACGTGTCCGGGAACTTCCTCGGTGGGTTGAAGAACGCGCGGTGTCGAAGGCGGCTTTGGCAGACGCGTTGACGGTCTGCGGAGACGGCGTGGCCCAGGGAAAGCGGTCGTGCGGTTTACGCAACGCGAGGCGTCGCGATGCAAATAATCGAGCGGGGCGCCTCTGAACAATGAAAGCTACGCACCGCTTTGAATGCATATGACGCGCCGCGTGGGATGCACGCCGCGGGGCGGCCTCGGGCACGGCGCGGTGTGGCGCGGCGCGGGCGCAGGGCGAGGACGCTGGCAATTGTGTGCGCCGCGCGTTGCGAAATGCGAAGAAAAAGAGGTAATGGGAGCGGGAGCAACGTGTCCGTCTGGCGTCGATGGCGAGCCAATGCACGCTTTGCTCGTGGAGGGAGGGGGAAGCAATTCTTACTATTTAGAAGAAAAAAAAAAAATAAATTATTTTTCTTGGTTACACGAAATGTTCGTCTGCAAAAGAAATTTAATCAGCCAGATTCTTTCAGATTTTCAATTCGTATCATCACTGTCAAGTAAAAAGAACGAGAATTGCCAATTATCTGCAGAGAGTGGATTAAAAACATTAAGAACTGGAGGGGAGGACGAGTCGAAGAGTTGATAAGTGAAGTGACGCACATCTTTGCGTACGAATACAGTTGTAATGAATCCTAAGTACACTCTTATGATTGTTTTCTTCTTCAATTTCCTTGATTTGAATATTAAAAAAAAAAAGATGTGGATATCATAAACGGCACCTAATGTGAATTAATTGTATCTCTGGGAAGGAGAAATAAATACTTTCCCAGCAGAGAACATCGTTTGGTGGAACTGGTGAGAGATGGTTATTTTCGGTAGTTTTCATGAGGTTCTCTAATTTCACCTACCTTTTATTCTTCTTTACCTTCATCATTCACAGTCATCGTATCATCTTCAGTCTGATCTGCCCAGCCGGTATCGTTGTGAACTATCTGTAGGACTCCCGAATCTATCATCGTTCTTCGCCAACTTATGTCGTATAAAATAGTGGATAAAATAATGAAAAGGACAGCTGTTTCGTTTTTTAGTCAAAGGATAAATATTTTTATATTTTACTGATACGTGAATGCTTATTGCCTTCGGTATTGAGTTCGATATTCACTGCATAACTTACCTGGATCGAGAGGATCGTCGTTTTGAGGGAAATATGAAAATAGTTGAATGTTGCTGCATGTTCTCAGGGAACTATGGGACGGGAATATGAAATGACAAACCGAGCCAAGTTAACGACTAGTTAAGTAGTAAATAAGTAAATATGAATTATTAAAATGAGGTAAAAAATGGAATCGTGTACCACGGGCGTTAACTGACTGTAATGATCTCGGGCTTTTTGTCGCCGGTCGATCATTTGAACCCTTATAACACTCTTGGTGTATAAATAACTATGACAGATAATGATGCCTCCGGCGAAATCTTGTGGGTGTTTTGTTGTTTCCGTTTACTCTGTTCCCAAATGCGAAATAGTAATAATATAAAATTCACAAATTTATGTGTACTATTCAAATGCTTTTCTAACTGGAGAGTAAAAAGAGAAGAAATTAAATCGATTATACGGTTGGCATTTGTAAGGCCGTATTGAAAGGTATTTCATAAAGTGTATGTGAAACAGTATTGAAACAGTACATCTACGCCGACGTATTTGGCGACGAAGGCGAGGTGCCCATCTAGAAGCCAATCTCAACATCAATTACGTAGCTCGTGTTTGGCTGCTGGGGGATTTAAATGCGGCGAGAGACGGCTTTGAACTCACGGAAGCCTTGAGCAGAAACGCGCGTTTGAACTATGGCATTTCATTCGTAACACTTCTGAGGAATGCAAGATCGAAGCCATTACTCTGCATGCTAATGAGAACGACTGTTATTAAATACCATATGAAACATGTTTGTCGATGCGAAAACACTACAAAGTAATATTAAGTATATGTGATACACTCAGATTTAGATCGACTTTAATGCCCCCGCCACCAAAGGAGAGTCGTGGAAAGGGAGCATTTTGAATTCCTTCCAATCGTAAAATACTATCGCTAATGGGAGGTGAAGTAATCGTGAAGTTCCGGATGTGCATACCGGAAACAAACCTCAGTTCAATCAACGAATGTGAATGTTGTATCCTTGTGAAGTATGTTTATATTTGTAAATGCTACAAAGTTATCTTGTTTCTAGGAAAGCATCCTGCGAAAACATCACTAAGTGTTTCACATGCTACACCTGTCAGTGGTTCAATTGTAGCTTGAATTGTATATTTTGACGTTAGGAAACATATTCTCTCAAATTTAGACGTACCAATCGGTCTAACAAAGACACATTGTTAACGAATCGAAGATAATTCATAATTTGTTCCGTTATTTCAATTAAAGATGGGGGATGACGTTTTAATTTCAAAAATTTCAGGGTGCGTTTTCAGTACTTAAAATAAAATATATGCTGTCTAACCAGAGATTGAAGTAAATGTAATAAACATGGTGGAAACATGGTCGACGTTGTGTTGCGGAGTGTTCGACGTTGTGTTGCGGAGTGTTCGACGTTGTGTTGCGGAGTGTTCGACGTTGTGTTGCGGACGTTGTGTTGCGGAGTGTTCGACGTTGTGTTGCGGAGTGTTCGACGTTGTGTTGCGGAGTGTTCGACGTTGTGTTGCGGAGTGTTCGACGTTGTGTTGCGGAGTGTTCGACGTTGTGTTGCAGGAGTGTTCGACGTTGTGTTGCGGAGTGTTCGACGTTGTGTTGCGGAGTGTTCGACGTTGTGTTGCGGGTGTTCGACGTTGTGTTGCGGAGTGTTCGACGTTGTGTTGCGGAGTGTTCGACGTTGTGTTGCGGAGTGTTCGACGTTGTGTTGCGGAGTGTTCGACGTTGTGTTGCGGACGACGTTGTGTTGCGGAGTGTTCGACGTTGTGTTGCGGAGTGTTCGACGTTGTTGCGAGTGTTCTTGCGTTGCGGAGTGTTCGACGCTGACAAGCTAACTTGACTTCCACAATCGATGAGCGCCTTTACCTTCCGATTAGCCAATTGTACTTCTTTAAATTTGCAATTATTCGCGTTCCTTACAATGGCACTCATGCTTTTCGACTGTCGCGGTTTCCTTTCCTTTGGGCAATCAGCTGAAATGTGACCAAAAGCGTCGCAATTGAAACACCTCTTACCCTTTTCTTTGTGTTTACAGTTGCTCGAAGTATGTCCGGTACCACCGCAATTGTAGCATCGCTTGTCCGCGTCCTGAGAAGTGCCCTTCGATTTATTACCATCGTCGTTCTTCTTGTCTTTCTCATCTGTATTCTTCGAGTTCCACTTGTGATCATTCTTGTTTGTCTTCTTAGTTTGGACCTTCATCACTGCCATCTCGTAATGTTTCAGCTTGACCTTGAATTCTTTTATGTTGTCTACTCCATATAGCAGAAGTTTCGTTCCTGAATCGTCTTCAATTCCGTCGATTATATATTGTATCAATGATTCGTCATCTATATCACCTCGGCTAGCAATCTCCCTCATGACGAGAAAGTATTCCTGTAAAGATTCTTCTTTTTTCTTCCTTCGTCGATTCAACAACCGATGAATTTCTGCCGTGCTTGTCTTAACATCAAACTCTTCCTTCAAAGCTTTTTTCAGGACGGTCCACGATGTGATTCCTTTCTCGCCCTGGATAAAAAGTTTGGCTAGGCCTTCGAGTGATTTCTTAGCAAAAACAAACTTTTGTAGACTGTCCCAGCCCATCAAAACAGCTGTCTCTTCGAAATCAGTGATCCATTTTTTTACTGGATATCCATCACTACCGTTGAAGGTCTTGAGTGAACCTTCAATATCACGAAAAGTCAATGAAAACTTTGGCTGCGTACGTACAGAAGCGACAGAGCGCGCATCATCACTATTATCCGAATCGTTTTCTTCCTCGTTGTTAATAGCACGCAGCTTCTGCTCAAACTCGAACGTCAACTTCTTCAGTTGGGCTGCCCTTTTGTCATCTTGTTTTTTCGGGTTGCTTAATACTCCTTTCTTATATTCGTCTTCTTCATTTTCTTCTTGCTTGATCTCGGTCTCGATTTTCGACGCCAACTGTTGCAGATCTCCCAGCATTTCACATATATCGTCGATCATTTCGTCTTTCGTCCCACTGTTGATACAAAGAATACTGCATATAGCTCCCAGATCCGCTTCCGAAAATGTATCGTGAATGAACGACTTTTTCATCTCTTCATCTTTAGATCCGGACTCGAACGTAAAACCGGAAAACTCTCTAAGCCTCTTTCTGTTTTTTCGATCCTCTGGCATCGTTTCAAAAATCAAGTTATGCAACGTTTTAATTGCTTTTACCGGCGCAGAGGTTATGTTCTTTTCTATTTGTTCGATTTCTCCCAATGTCGCCATCTTCCAAAAATTTTGCGAACTTCCTGTCGAACAGTCGGTAACGTCGATTACAATCGGTATTTTATAAAAACAGCCTCGTGGTTCAAACCTTCAATTGTGCGAACAAATGTATGGAAACAGCAAAAATATTCATACAATTTGTCTTATTTGCATCTACTCACGTATCTTCGAAATTACATCAATTCTCGTCAAGCTTTCGTCGGTGAATTACGTCGTTTTTTTGAGGTTATAATGACCTTCACTCGTCGTCTTATTCCAGCCTATCGTCGTCGCAACTTTGAAAACTGGCCTTCAATTGGAATCCCTCGTCGTTTATTCCAAATTGATCGTCGTCGGCTGGCACGTCGTAATGTTTTCAATGTTGCGAAATGGCGGCCGTGGAAAGTTCTAGTCGTTTCTCGAAATCCAGTTCAATCGCGGTCGAGCCCCCAAATTGTGGGAGAAATGGTAGTCGGAATAGAAATAAACTCGTTGTTGAAATATAAAAAGATAATTATATTCTTGAAATACTTGAAGAACAATACAAATAAACTATATCCCGACAATTCACAACGTGTTCATCTCGGCGTTACTTGCGTTCGAGTGACTTGTTTACGCTCGTTGTCAACCGACTTGGTCCTGCCGCCACGCCATCTTGCGCCTCTACCGGGAACCCCAAAAAATCCGCCTGATTTGAATCGGTCTCCCACATATATATATATATATATATATATATATATATATATATATATATATATATATATATATATATATATACACATATATATAATTTTGAAAATCAGCCATTTCCAAATCCACTGCATCTTTGTCATCAAAATCAAAGTGTTCGATGACATAGATATGGACTTACGAGAATATGAAATTAAAAATGAATTCTCTAGCAATCCCGATCTCTCACACTCTTATCTCTAAAAAGGTGATTTGATAAACTGCGCTACAATTGAAATGCTTTTAAATGTGTTGATTTTATTTCTAAAACTGAAAGAATTTCAACGCATTGTTGTAAGGAGGCATTAGTAAATGTCTGATATACATCGAAATGTCTGATTCACAATCTGAATTCCGTGGTAATTGTATTACTTATTTGTTTAGATCGTGGACAATATAATGCGCAATTTTTAATAACAGAATAGCAAAAGTAATTTTGATAGTGAGTAATTAAATTTCAGTTAGTTGTACGGAACTTCATCGATAAAACGTTAAACATGTACTGAATAAGTAATTGTTTTTGTCAGTCAGTGTCCCTTCTATTAAACCTTTGGAGTGTAAGCTAAATGAAGTTAAACTATTTTTTACGAAAAAATTAAAATTATTTTTGATGGTTAGAAGTAAAAATGCTTGGAAGGCCGGAATGTCATCAACTTGGAAATGAGTAGCGATGCTTCAGCCGAGGTATTCGATTAGGTTAACTGGTACGATGTAAATAGATTTGACACATTAGACTCGAAACTACTCACTTTCCCTTACTAGCTGTAGAAACTTACTATTAATAGTTTAGTTCTTGTTTATCATATCAGCTATTTGTCGTCAGTATAAGGTACTTCACCTACCTGAGCCACCTCGTGTTGGATAATCCGCACACGATTCAGCTTATGTCATAAGTATGCTTCGAAGCTGTTCCTACTTTGGACATTGTCCGTTATCCATTACAAATATTGCACTAATTAAACGACTTTATCGCAAATTAGCTAAATTCGGATCGGGCCGGCAATCGCAGACAAGAAATAAACTGTTTCTGGACCCTTTCAGTACCGTGACACTTGCGTGTTTTTGTGAAGCATTGTTGGGGATTGTTGGTTGTACCTGTGAGCGTCCAGTGGTTGCGTAGGGTGCTCGAGAGGAGGAAGAGAAAAGAGAAACGAACGCGCGTCGCGTTGCATTTCCGCCACGCATGAAAAAGAAGCGACAGGAAACAAAACCTGCGCCGCGCTGCCCGTCGCGTTGCTTCCTTTGCGCCGGGACGCCGTGCGGCGCGGCGCGGGGCTGGGCGGGACGGGACGGGACGGGGCGGCGCGGGGCGGCGCGGGGCGGCGCGGGGCGGCGCGGGGCGGCGCGGGTGGCGCGGGGAGGGGCGGCGCGGGGCGGGGCGGGGCGGGGCGGGGCGGGGCGGGGCGACGAGCGCTAGTGAAAGCCAGCAGCTCACCCGTCGTGGAAGGGGGGATGGAGCACAGTAGAAGGCGGGGTGGCTTGGAGCTTAGGTTGTGGTGTCCAGTCCACGATAGGGACGGCCGCCCGACTTCGCCGGCGAGCGGACGGCGGAAACCGAAAGGAGGGATGTCGGTAATGCAAACTGGAGGCCGGTAGCCATAGAGATGATAGAAACTAAATTGCTAGATGTGGAATGGGAGGAGGAGAGGACTAGCTGAGGGAGTTCCACCTCTGAACCGCTTCAGTCAGTTATATTGAAACAAGAGAGTTCTTTACGTAGTTCATCTGGGTTCTGCCGTTTGTCTGCCCCTGATCAAACTTGGCTTCGATCATCACTAGGGGGCGAATTTTGATGACCTAAAATGTCGCCACAAATGATCAATGCAGTGCTCTTAAAATGCTTTAAAAATGCACTAAAACCAAAGAAAAATTACGTAAAAAATCTTCTCGAAACCATTTCGGATGAACAACTCAAGCTGTTGGATACGTTACAGATGTATTCGAGGCTATTTCCGTTCGTTCGAGTGAACTCATCTAGCAAACTTTTGGTTTGCACTGTTCTTCACCGGGAAACCGTCGTCATTTGTTATCTTGAATTCGGCCGAACTGGCACTGATATACGTCACAAGAATTATATACTCGCAACGGCTGTCGAAACAATTTCTAAGCGAACAAATAGAATAGGCTACTGAGTAATTCTGTGAAGAACATTTGTTGCATCTGGTAAATATTATTTGAAGGAAGTACCATTAAAAATGACATTAAAATGGACGAAATCTGCAAAAAATGCATTAAAATTACGGAAAAGGTAGAAAATGACTTAATAGTAGAAATCGACAAAAAATGCAAAATAATGACCTATAAAAATAGGTCATTTCCTTTTGTCATAACATGAAATGATATTATTATCTACAAAGGTTATCAAGAATCTGGTTTGCGAAAGCGAAACGTTGAAGTGAGTGGTGATGTAGTGAATGGAAGGAAAAATGAGTGAAGAGGGTTAATGAGAGCAGATACGAAAATACAGGGTCGATGGAGTCTAGAAGCATTGTGTGCTGCGGAATCGTTGGGCGGACAGTTGCCGGTTGGGGTCACTCGAGGAAGCAGGAGGGGGCGTGGTGCTAATGGCATTGTGCTGCCTCAGTTCGCGCCTCTGGAGGCGGTAACTGATGGGGAATGCGGTGCGGCCCCGTTTGCACGAAGCGCCCACGAGCCGGAGTCAAAGCGGGTTTCTGTAGGGGAGCGGCTTTGTTCTCTTTGGATCTGCGGAAAGTTTACCTTCCACATGTGACAAACGCGAAGACATCAAGCTTTAAATTGTCCCTGGTAATCACAATTCAACTCTATTGTACGAGCTTCTTTAATAATTACTTAAGAATTTTCACATTCGTGGCTTTAAGCTTTGTTGTTCAGTTATTCCTTGTAGATGATTTGTTGCTTCATATGAAGATGTGTTTACTTCTTGGTTTATTCGAAGGGAACCCCAACGTTTGTACAACAGGAGGCCCTGGTTTCGCGTCATACGGTAATGAGTTGTTGTTTCATACGAGATCCTATTGTACAACTAGTATTTCGTAGTTATAATTACTGACTTTAGAAAGGTCAAAAACAGTGCTGACATATCACCAAGTTGTTCAAATGTGCGAACGCTGAGTATGTAATTCATTACCCAAATTCATATTGTATTTACTAAAAACTTACTATCAGTTGAGAAATTCATGTATATCTGAGTGTGTCGCTTGAGTTTCGTAATATATTATACGTTAATAGCAACTAATAGTATGTTAATAGTTAATTCTAAGTTAATAATTATTGGGAAGAATTTAACCTTTAACTGGTCTGCTAAAAAATGACGCTCCCTGATTGGTGGGACAGACACCGTATTTTTAAAATGAAATTTCGTTGAAGTTGAAATTTTATTTACAAAATAATCACGTGTATAATCATTTACACTGTAGGGGTAATATTTGTTACATTTAAATACAGTTTTCACAAATAGATTTTGCAATGACTTGTACAAATATATTTGACGTAAGCTGATGCATACAATTTTGTTTTCTTATCTGTTCTCAAGCACACCTACATCTAACTTTTCGTGATTGGTGTTCCTGAAGGTCTTCTAAAACGGTTTGCCTCCAAATTTCATAATTTCGCATTTCACGTGGCAAAACACGGATACGAGACGCGAAACGTGTGGTTACATAAGTGAACGCCCAAATTCCATTAGGCTTTCTACTGATTCTTTTTCGAAATTTTTATTGCAATACTTGAGAATGCTAGTGTTTACATCTGCTGTGTTAAGAATTACATAAAATATCACCTGGCCACCGACAGCCACCGCAACCGAGTTCGCCGAGCCACGGAGTAGTTGGCATAAAATTGATCAAGGGCATCTACGCGATCTTTGGTGTTGAAAACAGTGATCTTATTGGGCCTTTTGTTTTGTGGATCAACTTTTTATTTTCTCGTATACATACGTGTATTCGGAGTAATATACGTAGTATAGAGGAAGTTATGCATTGCTGCGAAAAATCGATTTCGAGATTTCAACGGAACTACACGTATTGGGATACCCTGATACCGGAAAAGTGTTTTTTGTTTTTTTAAAGGTCCGTCCGACCGTCCGTCCGGTGTATGTCAACAACACTAGCACCTAAACGTTTCGTACGATCTTTTCCAAATTGAAGAGACCCCTGTCCATTTGGCTCTAGTTGAAGCTTTGAAATTTTGAAAAACATTCTTTAAAATTTGGGGGTACTCTAAATGAAGTCCTCCCGGACATTTTCAAAATTTTCTCAAAAACGGCTCCAATTTTTTTTCTTTAAATTTCTTGTAAGAATAGTTTCTTATAAGATACTTATAAAAGTGGCATAGGACCGATTTTCACGGTTAACTCTGAATTTTCGAAAATTGCAAGTTTGAATTTCTTCCTACAACTACAAAATTGAAGATACAGCTTTTTCCTTAAAAATGAAATTTGGTGACTATAAATAGTTCTTTCATTAAGGTCATTTACATTTTTTGAAAATTTTAGTTGTCTTTGTGCAATAGTGCGTGCCATATATGCAATTTAAAAAAATTACAAAAACAAGATTCTTTCAAAAACGGCTCCAAATTTTTTCTTTAAATTTTTCGCACGGTTAGTGCTAAATGTACTCCATACATTGACATAAACGCCACGTGTGCTCTATTGTTTTATTTTTTTTAAATTACAAAAATATAATTGTTTTGACTTGACTCTCACGTCTGTAATATTTACATTACAGAAGATTTCTTCACATTATTGTACTTATGGGTACATGTGCTTTAAATAATATCCTATGAAGATTCTCGAAAACTCAAGTCTTCTGTTAAAATGAGCTCAAAATTCCGCATTTCCACAAACGCTGAAACGCCAATTTCTCAAATATGATTCCATTTTTTCAACTTTTCCAAAAGATAGTGCTAATTGCACTGTTTAATATGACGTAAATTTCTTTTTGGTGTATTCTTTTGTTTTTTCAAAAATTACTTTTTTTTTTTTTTTTTGTAAATCTCTCACACCGTTAATATGAACATTTCCAGCAATTTGTATCTTCTTCTTCTTCTTCTTCTTCTTCTTCTTCTTCTTCTTCTTCTTCTTCTTCTTCTTCTTCTTCTAAGGCTCTACGACCTGTGAAGTGAACGTCTTGACCTGCTCAACTATCCTTTTCCATTTTCTCGATTCTTCGACAGCAATTTGTATATATTATTTAATTTGTGAGTGAATGTGCTTCAAATGAAGTTTTTCGAGAACTCAATACATTCCTGTGGAAAGATCTTCAAATTTCACATTTACAGTATCGCTTAAACGCCATTTTCTTAAAAACGGCTCCAAAATTTTCAATGAAAATTGCTATTTAGTACGAGATCGTACTCTTCTTTAATATTCTTAAAATATTAATTCGATTGTACTATTAAGAAAAGGAAAAGTTGAGAACGTTTTTAAAAAATGTACTTTGGGCGGCGATAGATGGCAGCAGGCAAGAAGGAGCAAGACTGTACAGTACCAGTCCACACCGAGGAAATTAGAAAACTTTAGTACGAGGAAGTCTGTGCCATTCTGTAACACCTCTGGTTGGTCATGATGCTTTTTTATAAGAGAACAACAGACCAATTCACAGAAAACAATTCTAGAAAAAACACAGAATAAGTGAACAGACTTAAAGTATTGAAATTTACTGACACTCCTTGTCTGGTGGGGTCCACTCAGACATAATGAACAATAAAATATAATTACGTTGTTATTGCGGACAAAAAGCACACACGATCATCTGCCTGGGATCTTGAAAGAGAAATACCAGGAACCACAGCGCAATATATTAGTGCTTTTAGTTGCTAACTTGAGTTTATGACCCCCAGTTCACACAGACCAGTTAAGGGTTAATAAAAGTGAAATTAAAATTGTCGTGACAATTTTAGAGGGAGTAAAAGATATTTAAAAAAGTTAAATGACGTTTTCTTCGCTGATGTCCTGTGTCAGAAAATAAGCGATGTCTAGGGAATTCTCGCAGAACTTCGAGTCATCTGCATGTCATCGCATTCGAAAATTGCATTCTATGAATAGGAACGAAACGTATATCATAAAGGATCTACAGCTAAATTGCAAACAAGTGGTAGCTGTATAGTGATTGTACGTATGTATGTGTATGTCTTTTATTCTTGAAACTTTTAGTAACCGGTTTGCTGTTAGAAACGTCAATGTGTAAAAAAATAAATGTACGATGGTGTGTAAAATAACCGGTGAATATAAACGTTATTGAAAATAATATTTATGAAATAAAACTAATAATTTGAAAAGCTGTCTGAAAACTTGTGGGAAGGGAAGTAGCGATCAGATAAGCGATCAGAAACGGAGCTCACTCGTAACAGTTAACCAATACAATTATTTCAGTTCGTTGTAAATGCAGTCCATTTAACGAGCAAAACATTGTGTAAATATCCCTGTGGTATTTGCACAATATTTATTAATGCCACGGTAGGGGCGTTCTGCATGAATTACTGGTGCCGATGAGAAATATGAGTAATAATTATTTGTAACAATAATTATAAAAAAAAACTCTGAATGATTATGTAGTTA
This sequence comes from Teleogryllus occipitalis, assembly GCA_011170035.1. Lineage (NCBI taxonomy): Eukaryota > Metazoa > Arthropoda > Insecta > Orthoptera > Gryllidae > Teleogryllus > Teleogryllus occipitalis. The sequence goes on from BLKR01000411.1 coordinate 142,292, forward strand.
CAAATTTCATTGTCTATTTATTCACGTATGCCATATTTAATCCTAAAGATGTCAGTCATTAATGTGAATGCAGACAACAAAATGTGTATTTTTTACTTTCTCGCTACTGCTTTCGCAGTATTTCTTAATGAAGTGTGTTTATTAGAAATATCTGAGTTGGCCAATGCGCCCATTGTTGCCAGCGTCCATTGACTGAGATATGATATAGACAGAAATTGCGGTTTAATAATATTACGTAACCATTACTAAGAGCGAGAAAGTATGGGCTGCATAGCACTACTAGTTTCCGTACTACTATGGACTGCGCAGAGTTGTCATTTCCTCGGCATTAAATATTTCGTTTTTGATATGAGGTAGATCTTTTGGAAAAATCTTAGTCCGCGTTTCGGATGAATCGCCTGCCCAATTGGTCAGCAGCCCGCCTGTGCCTCCGGAGAAGCGACTGCCACCGCCGAGACGGGGACGTTCGCATGGGGCCAGCTGACGTATGGGAGCAGTGCGTGGGCCCTCGCGGCGGCGGTGATGCCCGACGCGCGCTGTCGTCGTCGCTGTCGTATCTCGGGCCGCCGCCGCTGCGCCGCGCCGCGCCGCGCCGCGCCGCGCCGGCCCGCGCCCGCCCCACGCGCCCTGCGCCTCCATTGGCAAGGCCGCGGCTATTTCCAGACAAGGTCGAGTCGGTTTCCGTCGCGTCGAGGCGGCGGCGGCGGCGGCGGCGGGGCCATCCTTCCTCGGTGGGGCGCGCGCGCGCTCACTTCCCGCCGCCCGCCCGCCCGCTCGCCCGCCCGCCGCCAGTCCGTCTCGCCCGCCGCCGCGCCGCGCCGCGCCGCGCCGCCTCCGCCGGGGAGCGTTGGCCTGCCGCGGCCCCGCGGACGCCCCGTTAGCGGCGCGGCGTCGCGGTGGCCGCGCTCGCGACGCCGCGGAGGGCCGAGGCAACGGCTTCGCTCCCCGCGTGTGCCAACGGGGAGGGATTCGGGACATCCCTCTGGCTTGGGAGCGCGATATTTTGAGAGAAAAAAGGGATTGAACTTGGGGCAACTACTTTGTGGGCAAACGATGTTTCTGGCGAGAACGTACGAAGAGACGGCGACATGACGGCTAGCCAGTGAAAACTTAATAAAATCACTTTCCGTATTTATGTTGTATAAGTTCGGTTTAAACCGAAGTGTACGATGTTCATCTTACTCTTCTGTTAGTAAAATTTTGTTCAGCTTTCTCTGAATTTTGAATTTTAATTCATACGACCAAATGATAAGAACATTATTAACTTCTTTGCTCTTAGAACTATATTATATGAAATTACTAGCTGAAGTTCCCTGCAATACTCTCGTTTTAATTAATCACAGTTTTTTTAATGGACTACAAAAATAAATGTTTTCTTGAAAATTAATGTATTGTATAGTGTCCCCCCCCCGTTTCCCTGACCTTCGATTGCCCGTACCCACCCCGTCTTGCCGCATCCCGCATCTTCCCCGTCCCACCCGCCCAGCTCCCCCTAACCCTTTTTGCTTTTCTCCGCCCCAACTCCCTCTGCAACACCTGCCCCGCCCACCTCCGCTCTGCCATGCGTGCTGCGATCATCGGTGCTTTGGCTAGCTGTAAACAGATGCATTGCTGCACATTTCCTGTGACAGAGCACTAACAATTGGACCTTAAATTATTAAAAACTTAATTACATTATCGAAATGAATCAAAATACATTTAGAAGAAAATGTTATGGGCTTCGAGAAATGTTTCATTCACGAAAGTAAATTTACTCACCGCTTACGGAATATTCACGAAAAATAAGTGTGCACACTTAAATTTTGCTTTTAAGGGGGTATGAAAAGGAGATCGGTGTAGTTTACTGAAATTTCACGTAGGCAACTACTTTTCTCTTGTAACATTTCATTAAGATCGGTATAAAACTGTAGATTTGTAGGATAAACAAACTTCTTTAAAAAGAGAAAATAATAATTTGAAAAAATGTAGCCTGAGTTTTGCCCGATAAAAATTTCTACCTTTCAGGGAAACCCGCTTCAAAATCGGTTTAGTCGTTCCAGAGGTTACCCCGGACAGACAAAAATCATAATATGGATCGAATTGGTTTTTAATTTAAATAAGCTTATGAGATTATGTAATGACAGTTAATTTGAAATCAAAGACAGTCTAATTTTATTGAAATATACAACCAACTTTGTAAATTAAAATTTAGAATGGAATATGGAAGCGGTGAGGATAAAATACTGACAAAAAAGGCTCGCGGAACAGTAATATAATTTATTGATATACAAGATATACAATATAGTATACAATTTTTATTTTTGATACCGTATGGTGACAGCAACGAATAAATGCGGTATTTGAAATTGGAAATGAGTTTGGATAATTTCGTCCAGAAACATTTTTTAAGCAGAGCTCAAAAATAACTTGTTAAGTAACGTTATAAATATTTGCCTTCTCTAACATCGACGTTGCAATGAAATGTCTGCCATTTTCTTGTAATCAGCAACTGTCAAATTGTCGTAGTTGCTGAAATTATTGTGATATTACCTGTGCTTTCCGAGTTTTGTTACTGTGCGGAAAACGGAGAACGCTGAATAAGAGAATTCAATGGAATGAAGATAACCTAATACAGCCAAGTGGCATCGCATTGCGAGATCGACTTTAGTTAGACTGATTTAGTTTCGTATGTCGTTCAGTATCTTCCGTAATTGATTCACAATTCTTCTATAACTCGGTGATTTATTTCCAGGAATACAAACCTGAATCTCTCCACTTACGCTGTCTCTACCTGGTACTTGTCACTAAGAGCATATTTTTGACGATTCGATGACCGCTTATGCTCTTTTTAGCATATTCGCAAGCACACATTATGCTCGCTTAAAAATAAAATTATAACCATCCTAATTTGTTGATTATTTTATAACACGTGCAATACGTAACTACACACTTCTTTGCTGATTAGGTGTGCCAGTTTTTATTCCGAACTCTTCTACGTAATTTTCTTGATTTTAAGAGCTGTAGCATTGGTGGCGTGCGCGAGAGTTGCGATTGTCATGGGCGAAGTTATAATAATTGTGTGAGAGAGAGATTATACTGGTTGCGGTCTTAGTGGAGGTAAGATATCAATGGACCGTGATGTACCATCAAAATAATGACGTAGACTGCTAACTTTTATTTACAAGCGAGGTACGTCAAGGTAAGTGTGGTTTCACTCTCGCAAAAAAAACAACAACCAAGTGTAGAGAAAGTTATCTAACGTTAAAGTGGATAATTTTTACTCCTTAATGGAGTAAATAATTTCGTGACCTTTCAGGCCGAAGTGCTGAGTCGGTACAAGCTCTTAGCCCCCTCGACCATCCAGGTCGGCTTTGTGTCTTTGATTCCGAAAAATTGGCTTATGGCAAAATGTATGTCTGTCCGTGAACAATGCTAACGGCTTAACCGTGAGAACGTTTATTACTAAAATTTATATTTCCTGATCGATCTGGCTGAAGTCGCGGCTCTATGAATTTGAAACACATATATTGATTTTTGGAGTACTATTCATAAAATCTCAACATTTTCAAAATTTTCAAAAAATTACTTAAATTTTTTGCCTAATTTCTTTTAGAGGAAAAGTACACTTACGAAAATGGCGCAGATCCAATTTCTTTTAAATCCCAATTTTCGAAAATTTCAGAATTCGTTTGAGAGTGTTCCAATTACTAGATTATGGAAAATAGTCGTTTTTCCTTGATGAAGTCTGTTGTTCAAAATTAGATCTTTAAGTCTGATTTTCACTTTAACAAATTGTGAATTTTCGAAAATTGCAGATGTTCAATTTTCTTTTTGAACCGTCTTTGATAAAGAGGTTCAGTTAAGAGCTTGCGAAACATAAGCACCCGAGTTCGAATCCTAGTCTGCGGATGAATGTGAAGCAGAGGGAACTGCAATCACGTGCTTACTCGTGTTTCAAAGACCCCATGCGCAACTCGATAAAACAAATATTTTTCAGGTTATTGTCTTATCGCTTTTCTGGAGTCGGGGGGGGGGTAGGTGTATGCTCCCTTTACCCCTCTCTCTTTCTATCACAGGGTATTGTAATTGTATCCGACATGTGTTTTGCTAGCCTTATTGTAATTGTGTTTTGCTTCCTTTTCATATTATACAGCCCTGAGGAAGGAAATATATTTTCCGAAACGTCGGCAAACAACCATGTTGTAAATTCTTTTTATTTCTACTGACCAAGCCCCGTTAACCTGCCTTCAATATATCATCAATGATCGTTAAGAATTCTTCACATTTTACTATCTGTAAGATTTGCTTTCTTATCCTTTAAAAATGATCTTTTCTGTCGAAAATGGTATAATTAAATAGTAACATAAGATTTTCTGTGGCCCTAGTAAGCTTGTTTTCCTTGCCCGCGACCTTGACATGTCTGGTCCACATTGTTTTATCAATGTTTTCCATAAAGGGCGGTACGCTTACCGCAAAATGCTACTTTATCGTTCGATTACCGGAAAGCAAAACTTACCACCCAATAAATAGTGAACCGTTTCCGTGCATGAGTGCTAAAAAAATTTTAGACAACAAAATCTTCGGGAAGCCTGATCTTATAACTAGGGGGCGAATTTTAATGAAATGTCTTTTTCTTATTTTTCGCTTTAGAACAGTAACTTTTAGTACAGAAAGTCATTGTATGTTATGACAAAAGAAAATGACCCATTTTATTGGTCATTAATTTTCATTTTTTGTCGATTTCGCTGAGTTCTCTCGAATGGAAGAAGCCTCGATTACATCAGTTACGTATCCAATGAACAACATTGAGTCGTTCTTCCGGACTGGTTTTGATGAGATATTTTACGTAATTTTTCTTTGGTTTTAGGGCATGTTAGAAGCATTTCAAGAGCGTTTTATTGATCATTTTTGGCGATGTTTTAAGTCATCAAAATCCGCCCCTTACTTATAGCCTTGCCATTCCATATCCTGAGGCAACTCAATAGCGATCCGTGGCTCGTTCTCGAGGAGCAGCTGCACGTGCGATTTAGTTTCAGTACGAATCTCGCATGTCTGCCTGCGCAGCACTTGGCCGTGGGAAGCGAACTTACTCTCATGGCGAACGGCTGTTCTCCCTCCTCCCCGACGGGTTCTCGTGGGTAATGGAGTATTTGTTTAAATATACTACGGAAGCTTTTCCATTTTAAAAAATGAAACTTGTTGACGGTTAGGTATATTAAATGAGAAAACGTATTTTTTAGGATTATGGCTCAGCATTGCAATTTTTTTGAAAATTCTGGTAACATTATAAGCGGTAACTCGGATAGTACTTTTATGAAACGCTTGTCTTTGTTATATCATGATTTTACTTCAAGTGTAAGAGAATGTGGAAATATTTATCGTTGCTCGTGTAACTTTATCTTAGCTGGATTTAATTTCTAGTAAAAATTACGAAAGTGATTCAATCATGGCTGAAGAACCATTTGGGAGTATTAAGAGAAAAATTCCACCCATGTCTGTACACTTGTTTGTGTTAAAAGAATAGAGGAATTAATCGGTGATTCACTTTGAAATCCCCTCAAACGCCCGGAGATGATGAGAGTCGTTTAAGAGAAGAGGCGACTTGCGGTATTAATGAAGTAATCTATACAGATGAGCTACTAAGTCAAGAACGTCAGGCGGATTTTTCTGTAGCCTTAAGCTGCTTGCGCGCGGACCGCGGTAGAGGCTCGGAAGCGGAGCGGGCAGGGAGAGAGTGAGGGGGGGGGAGATGTTGCGCCACGCTTGTGGGCGCTGTTTCGTAAGCGCGGAGGAGGGCGGGGGCGGGGCGAGGACGGGGAGGCACGGGCGCGGCAGCGGGCGAGGACGAAGGGTGAGGGCTCACGTGAGAGGCGGCGTTGGCAAGGGCAGAATCTCACGGGCGGTGAGGGCCGGCTGACTGGGCAAGCGGGAGGGAAGGTTGCAGAGCCCATGGGAGGGCAGCGGCGGCATCGCGAAGCGGTGGGAGATGACATTCAAGGGGGGGCTCTTTGCGCGCTCTTCATTCATGCGCCGTGACCTGGGCGCCTCTGCCTCCTCCTCCTCCGCCGCCGCCGCCCGGAGCGCGCGGAGTCAATGGCCTCCGCGCGGTGAAGGCCGTCCACCATTCAGGTAACCCCGTCCCGTCCCGTCCTGCCGGTCGGCCGGCCTGACCGGCCGCTCCCCGCTGTCCCCCGCGGCCGCCGTCGATGGGGGTCCTCCTCAGGGTGTACCGCTGGCACTGGTCTGCATTCTGGGGGCCCGGATGTTGCGAACAGGTAGCCAAGCTACAGATTAGGTGGGTTGCGTCGTTCTACCTGCTGTTTTCAGTCCTGACAATGGTTTCAAAGAGGCTGGTGGTGTAGGTATCTTGTTTGTATTTTCCAAACACATACTATCTCTATTGTATTTGGTGACCCCAACAAAACGTAACTGAATAATCATGGTATGCAGATTCCTGTGTGCTTCGACCACTCTATTGTACTCTTTGAAGAAAAGAAAAGAAAAGAGTGCTGTGTTCTTGAAAACCCAGTATCAAAACGTTGCTTAGCTTGTTGCGTTTTCTCAAAGCAAGTAAAATTAATTTTTTTTTAAATTTCTCTGTTATGTCCCTGCATTTAAAGACCATTCTCTTCATATTTTAAAATAAAATTCTATTGACTTTTTGGAAACTACACGCAGTTCACAACTTTAGCAATTTCGTACACAGTCTTTCTTAGGATCGCAATGTTGTATTGCTCCGAGACTGTAGGACGACTCCGCTCGAAAGCCGGTACGCGTAGTGACGCAAGATTTGTGTACATCAGCAACATTTTCGGAAGTCTAGTGAGAGCGCCTGTGCCACGTCGGAGTTCGTGCGTGGGGGTTGGTTGAAAGGAAGAAAGGTGTGGATGGCTGGGGCTACCAGTCTCCTCATCTAAAGGCGGCTCCATTCATTCGTTATTCGGCGAGTAGCAAGCAACCGCTCGCCAAATCCCAAGTAGTGTGGATGAGGTCCTTGATATTTGCCGAGTGACGAACATTCGGTGCTCGCCCTGCCCCAGCGCCTGTCGGTCTTTTGGCCACATCAAAGGAAGCGAGCATTTGCCAAACACATCAGCTGTTCGGGACTGGGCGAGCAGGAGCTCACTGCTCGGTAGATGCCGAATGTGTGGAGCTGCCTTTAAGACGGCTCCACACATTCGGCATTCGTTGGGCAGCGAGGTAGTGCTCGCCCAGTCCCGAACAGCTTTCATGCTCGGCGAATGTTCGCTCCCTTTGATGTGTCCAAAAGACCGACACGCGGTGAGTAGGGCAAACACCGAATGTTCGTCACTCGGGAAATAGCAAGCAACTCATCCACACTATTCGGGATTCGGCAAGCGGTTGTTCAGTGTTTGCCGAATAACGAATGTGTGGATCCTCCTTAACAGTAAGTGAATCATTCACACTATTCGGCGAGCGGTTGCTCGCTGTACGCCGAATGCCGAATATGTGGAGCCGCCTGTACAGTAAGCGCCTGGGCTGTTGCGCCGCCCCTTGTGGCGTTGGGCCCCTGGCCGCAGCCCGCGACGCACGGCCGCGCGCGCAGCTGCCTACTCTGGAGCCCCGCCCCGCGCGCCGATTCCTCCTCGTCGCATCGAGCTCTTCTCCGGTTCTATTCCGAAATGCGTGCGCAGCCTAAAACAAGATAGGGACAACTGCATTCCTGTGCCCCCTTTTCCATTAAACTTTTCTATTTTCATACGACATTTTTCTAGTCAATAAATGAAACACTACAGGGAGAGAGAAATAATGATTTTAATGATACAATTAATCAATAAATTTGATTTTGTGTTGAACCATTTACACGGTTGCCGCTTCCCTCGGAGAGCCTCGCCCCCATATGTCTTAAAGCAGCTCTCCAAATTGTTTAAGGGAAAATCGGGGCTATATTTACTAAAATAAAGTGCTTTATTTTGTAGGTCTGCAAAGCTCCTTTCTAAATTTTCAGGCTATCTCTGCTCCCTAAGCGTGCACCTATGTCAAGTCTTATTTATATACTCCTAAATTTAAAATTAATACTATACGATAAGAAAGTAATTATAAACACTGTTTGAAACCTTTATTAATATCCACCCGCGTTTTCTTGAGCCCTCATTGTTCCAGATGTGAAAGTAGTGGGGGTTGGTTATTTTGACGACAGGACTCTTAACAGCAAATCTATAGGTGTGTTTTTTTTTCTTTTTTTTTTTCTTTCTTTTTTTCTTTTTCAAAATAGTTTCTATTGCTAGGGAGCGAACATTTCTGATTACCAGATTTTGTGAAAAATGTTCGTTTATATCACTTATTCGTAATTCAACTAATGTTAGTAAAGAAGTGTGGGGAAGTATTCCAGGGGTCAAGGAAACGTGCGCGTATATCACGCATGCGCCAATTTAACAGCAAAAGAATAAAATAACAAAGTCGACGAAATACAGTGTACGCGGTTGATTCACTTTTATCTCGTGGGAAGAGTTTAACAAGTCGTCGGATGGCAGAGTGTATCGGTCGGTCAAAATTTAAGGAATGTTTTGATAATCGTCAAGTGAAATGACCTTGGTGAAACGTTAATTTAAAGTTAAACGTGTGTTTTGTGAGCACGTGAAGAATCAATTAAGATTTTTCTCGTTTATCGATGTCACATGGTGCTAAGTTAATGATTACAGTTAACAAATGGAGAAACAACTTAAACGGTCATTGTCTTCATTTTTATTATATTCATTAGAGATCACAACTAGAGCCTATATCTGGGGATACATTAAATCATTCGATATAGTTCTAAATTAATACTATGCAAGAGTAATTGGAAAGTTCGAAAACACATAAACATTTTAATATTTTAAAAATAAAACATAATTAAAACTGATAAAATGAGATGATTAAATATTATCTATCCATTGAAACTGTGTTAAGCCTAGAAGACAAAATCTCTCTTCTGAAAAAAAACCGTAAGTCTTTAATAGAATTTAAATGAGGGAGAAAACTATTATGATCCTAAATACTATTACTGAACAACTTTTTAAAATCGTTGTTGCAAAATCGATTTTGTAATCTTCAAAATTCTTAAAAATTAAGATATGTAGGATGTTTCAAGCAAATATGAAGAATTATTCATTCCGAAAATTCAAAAGTATTATTAAAAATGAAAATCTTAACTTGATATTAAGAGTACTTTTCAGGCAATTCATGTAATCTACAGTTATACTCTAAAGTGGTGAGAGCTGATTAGTAGGTGATCGGCAGCATGATTACTAGGTATTGAGAGCACAGTATTCATTTTTAAACAGATATTCCTACTTGCGTGTTGAGAACTGTTATTCACGGCAGAACCGACATTCTCCGAAACTGATCTCAGGAATCCGGAACTTCAAACCCTGCATTGGCATCAGGTTCGAGATCGACTTTCTGGCTGAAAAAAATACTTTCTAAAGCATTTCACGACTCTGAAAATTAATTTGTAACATATGCTTCGTAGAAAAACAAAAATAATCGGAGTTTTCTTTCTTTTTTGTACAAATTTTGTACTCTAGTTCTCGGTTGTGAAAGAAAAGAGCGGGAGTAATTTAGTGCGGTCATCTAATAAACAGAAAAAAAATGTGTTGTAATCTGCAACCAGAACCTGGAAAAAAACTTGAATTTCAAAAAGCCAGATCGCGGAAATTCCTTAAACAGCGGGCTCTTGACGGAATTCGCAATTCGTGTTCTGACATAGACACTTTAAAATAATTTGCGCTGCTAGGGTTTTTAAGCAATGAATCGTGTTTGACAGTGTGGTGTAGTGACAGTCCCACATTCCTCATGTTCGTGGAACTACACCTTGTGCTTATTCAGTGAGTAAATTTCTCAGTTAAAATTCTCGAATACAAGGAAGGGTCCAGGATGGACGGACGGACGGACGGACGGACGTTTTGCCGTCAATCAATTTTTCGGTATCAAGGACCCACTAAACGCTGATTCTGGCTACACCACGTGATAGAGGATTTTTTTCTAAATGTAACAACTTGATTTATCCACTTACGCGGTACCAGGACCTGTAATAAGAGTTTTTCTGCCGAGAATTCGCCGTTGTTTCGCGCAATATTACATAACTTTCTCTTCTTAAAAGTTCCTTCTTAAGCGCGTAAAAATAGATTTTCTAAACTCTCATTTGAGAGCAACTAACATAATGTTTTCTCGCTTGGTAGGCACCAACAAAATAAAGTGAGATCTGAATTGCGCTGAGTACGGAATCCTAGTTTCAATCCTAGTATTAATTTTCTCAGAGTACATTTGTAAGGAAATTGTTTTGATGGAAATTGAATCCAAAGGAATGAAATAACGTCTCTTTGCATTCATTGTACACTACTCTGAAACTGAAATTTTGATTTCTTTTACATCTACTGTTTGTGTTTTTAACGAAAAGAACAGCACCATAAGCTATTCGCGAAAGGTATCGCGACCTTGCCTGCATTCCTTTCTTGTCGCGTAAACTATATACAAGGAAGCGATAAAGTTATCTACACGCAGAGATACTGAATTTCTGATAACTGTTTTGAAATTGAAAGACCGAATGTGCTTCAAATGCTTCCTGTATATATTTTTTATGTAACGTCTTTCGTATTAAGTCGCCAGTCAGGACAAAATTGAGATTCACTTCGAGTTTCTAAGAGAAATATTTGTTACTAGCTAAACCCGTTGTGAAAAATTAAACCTTAAAAATTGTTACCTTCATCTAATGTTATGTAATTTCCGTATTTCTTTTAGTTCACCGTATGCTACAACGCACACCAAAACACACGTGAATAATGGTGGGTTCGCGCACTAGTCTCCAGGAAAAGCTTTTGCTGCTCGCCGTAGAACTTAATAGTTCGGGCGCTAACTGCAGTTTCGAAATGCATTTTTCAAGAACAATATTTAGAGCAAAAATGTTTGTTTAAAGTAGTTTCTGCGCCCGTATGGACCGTGATTTTCAATTTAAGACAAGTTCGAAGTCAATCTGTCCGGCTGATTGTTCTCCCGAAACATACAGAAATATTATTAATATTTAGGTGTTTGGTACGTATTTCGTCAGATCTCTCACATATCTCTTTATATTGCTTCATGTTTATTTTAAGGGAAGATTTATGAAGACTAGCAGTGCATTGAGTTTGAATAGATCATTTCTCCCATTATTAGGAACAATTACGTAATATATTTGCAATTTCTACCCTATTATTACTTCAGCAGTGACTTCGAAAAGGCCAAACCAGTTCAAACGAAGCTCCTTCGGTGCAAATAAGCAATTATTTCGGTAGTCAAGAACAGTAGTGATTTTTATTCTACAAAAGAAACAAACATGAATAAATCTCAACTCTTTTACAGCTGGAATATAGATAATAAAGAATAATTTTACACAAACTTACCTTTTTTACAGGGAAGTGAGCTTTCAGTTTTTTAATGCCATGATAAACCTTTTTTAAAGTAAAAGAAGTGTGACAATTAAACATCCAGAACTGAAGGCCATCCAATACATCGCCGTATATATGAAAGTGTAAAAATAAGGTTACGAATCTATCGCCTTTTAAAATTTAAATATATCTGGGACACAATAGAAATTAATTCTTTTAAAGCAAATGCATCATCACAAATTCAACATTTGAGCATCGTCTCGCTGAGTGAGATGTAGGAAATATATTCAAACTTTATTCGTAACCGCATATATATGTATGTATATATATATATATATATATATATATATATATATATATATATATATATATTCTTCCCGAATATAATTTATTTAAATGTTACATTTTATTGAATGTAGGGCCACTGTAACATTAAGGTGAAATAAAGCAAGCTTCCTTACCGTTCCTTCCACATCGCAACAATGAGAAGAAAAAAAATCAAGCTGGGCTTCGGCACCCTCCAGCCGTTTAAAGCAAATACAGAATAAATGGAATATTTAAGATATCATGATTTGTAGAAAAAGTTCTAGTTTAACATAAATATATCATTGAGGGTTAACAGGGTATTCAGTCCAATGTCTGTAAAATACTGTCTTTTTCGTATATTAAGTGCCATTACCTCAAACGAACCGCGGGAAATTCGAAATTCCAATTTACTAATTACTCCATTTTAAAAAAGAGTCCATGAGATGTTTTAAAGATCTGATTATTTAAAACACATTTCATTTAATAAAAAGTTTATATCATCAATGTTGTAGTTTGTGATTTTTGTTACAATTTGAAAAATGCAGACACCCGAAAATGGAACCAGTGCTACTTTTTTTACCGTTCTTTTCTGCATACGAGGAAAAACTTAAAAGAAATGATTCTAGCCGTTTCGTGGGAAAATATTGGTTCAAATGTTGCCTACATTTCGTGCAAAGTTACGCAAAAACTACTCATATTGTCGAAAGAATTTCGTGGTCTTCGCTTATTTCCTTTATTGTTTCTTATCTCGTCGATGACTTTCAGCAAACAAATAATGGTGTGCCAATCAGCCTTCACTGTTTTGCGATTCTCTAATGCCAGTCACACCAAAGAAATAAGCGATAATTTACTTCGAAGCACAGTGTGAACGGACAAGTTTTGTTGGTTTGAGTTCCTCTTGATATACCCAAAAGGTGTATTACTTTTTAGTTTCGGGTTCGTAGGAAGAAATTCAAATTTCGTCACGAGTAACGATACTGTAGACCAAATTTGACATGTGTTGAATGTCTTAAGCATTTCTTTACACCAGTTGAAACGACACTGTGTTTGTGCTTCAGTCGGGTTGTGTGGAATCCAAAGGCTACATAGCTTCTGTACGTTCAAATGTTCATGCAAAATCGTGTATATTGCTTTCATCTCAATTCCCAATGATGCTTGAATTTCTCGGTACGCCTCCCACATGGCGATCTCCATGAATCGGGTCTCGCACAGCATCATAATTAGTTGCAACAACATATCTTGTAGGACGACCCTCACGAAATTTGTCAACGAGTGTGATGCGTCGATGCTGAATTTCTGCAAACCACTTTTAAACGCTGCTCTTGGATGGACCTTAATTCCCAAAATCCGAATGAAGTCGATCGATGCATTGTTTTGGTCTCACACCATATTTAAAATCAAAAATCATTGCATGGAAGTGTTCACATGAGATTTCCATTTTCACACCTACTTACTTTCTAAAAAATGCTTTGTCCAAAATACTATATCACTTTGGAACGGATTATTTGTTGAATTATGAGTTAAAAATTTCAAAGTTTACTAACGTGTCAATTGAAGAACGCTCACAGGACACATCCTACTAAATTCCAGAAACTTTTCCAGCAACCTTCGTATATGGAATAACATGTCCTATTTTTAAAAATAGTCACAGGTACTTCAGAGTTTATACAGTAAAAGAGTACACAAAGCTGTGGGAAGTGACCAACATATTGAGGTCAAGAACATTACATCAACATAAATTGGAACATTAGAATATTGTCGTCCTTTGTAATATAACTTTCTTTCTTGTTGGGTACAATTGGTTCTGTATATTTAATGACTTTTGGTGTATTTACTTTGTAAATTCCGAGTGATTGGGGTAGAAATACCCCGCATACGTCGCTTGGTTACAACTAGATTTCGTCTGATGTACATCATTGTCCGATCTGCCAAAATAATAGTTCTACCCAATACGAACGCCACTCTTCCAGTACACATTCTGTTCGGTACTGGAAGAATGGCACTGCCCTCTCTTCAGAAGTTGAAATTTCTCAACCAATGTTTGGTGTAAAATGTTGGCCAGAGCCTCATGTTTGGGTTATCGGAAAACTGTCAACGTTTACAGAAGTATTGTAATTGAATAGCGTCTGGGTTTTTACCTTCATGTTGTAATGGAGGTAGCCAAGCACCGAGCTTCATTTAGTGCCAAGTTTTCCTTTTCGGGAACTACAGTTTTTTTTTTTTTTTTTTTTTTGTGCATTCTGAGGGAATCCGATGGGAATCGTTTTTACAGGCCAAAAACTTCTGCCTGAGGAAGACTTGCACTCTTACCTACTCTTAACATTCTACTCGTCCATCTGACTTAACCCATTATTCACTCTCGGCTGAATCCAGGTTATAGAGATTTGACGAGTTATATCAATCAAATTGAACTACTGGGTTGGTATAGTGTTCTTTTCTAATTTCTCAAATGCACTTTTCCTAATCCACGTCTACGTTAGTTTTCGTAACTGTCTCTACGACTTCAGTACATGACCACCCCCAACTCCACTGCCTAGTTACACCGTGGGGGATCTGCCTAGGTCAAACCATTGGGCACATGCTACCAAGAGCTACTTGTAATTCACTGTGCTAGGAAACACAAAGGTCCATCGCGGCATCTTTTTTATATTTAGCCAAGAAAATCTTCAGGCCTATTTCAGCACTTTTCCCGAGTAATGATTAATGAATGTTAAAGATGTGAATATGCCAGGTTCGGCAGTATTTAAATACTTGTATTTGAAATACGTATTTTAAATACATTTTGTATTTGAATAACTTATTTTTGAGTTTTTTTGGACATTTATTTTAGAGATTTATTTAAATACATAAAATAGGTGTATTTAAAAAAGGAAATACTTAAAATACTTCAAATACAGATGAAGATAACGAGAATAGTTTCTTTGTGTTTGATTCTCTTACTGAATGAACCTCAATGAAAAAAAAATTGAGGCCCCTTTCAGCTGTTAAATTTGAATTCTCTTCATTTTTAATTTATAAGTCCAAATCATTAAAAATGCTGGACAATTATAGAACCAAACATGCGTTTATTTCTTATAACTAGTCCCGACAATGCCCTTTTTGCCTATTTTATTTCTTTGAATGTAATTTTAGACTACTTACCCCATTATGACTACCTCAGAAATTGCTTTTGCGAGGGTTTTTATAATATATATTTTATGCCTATTTTAGAGATAATTGCCTAATCGAGCGTTAAGAGTCTCTAAGTTCCTATATTGAATTTTCCTCATTTTAAATGGTTTGTTCACTATATTTTGTTTTCTACAATATTTTTTGGAGAAATAGCTGAAGGGTATTTTTTTTACCAAACAAGTAACAACCGCGTAAAATCTGCCAGGACGTTCCCCGATCGAGAAGCTCATTGCCCTGTGTGTTCTTGCCTGTAATGCGTCGAGCAGGGACACCTCTTAGAGACGTATTGAGAATTTGACACCGTGCGGGTTACCTTCTCTACTTCGCCTCGCCGATGAAAAATTATTGTATTTACTGTATTTTGAGTATCTGCCGTATTTTAAATACGTATTATTTAACTATTCAAAACCTAATATATTTTGAGTATTTTTTTAAATACTTATTTACGGAGTATTTTGGCGAAGTATATAAATATTAAATTTAAATATATTGTTTTATTTATAATATATCATCTTCCCTAATATATCACCTAATTTAAATATATCACCTTCCCTCGGGCAAGTGAACACACACCCGTGTATTCCTCATATATCTGTCTCTACCAACGTTATACTGATTTGGCTCGGAAGATTTTGAAGTAATGCATCCGAAACATCTGGAATTTATTGGCAGTGTTCTTCCGCGAAATAGTGTAAATTCCTCAAATCCTGTAATGGATAAGTTTATTTTAATAATACTTGATATTACAGTATAAATAGGAAAATAGTTATGAGGCAGCGAATGACAAAATAGGTTAATACTCATGTGGATATAATAAAAACAGCGCAGTCTGTAAATGACTTTTGAGTCAGTTTGGCGCATGTTGTCACAAGTATGTAACAATAGTTATTTGTTATTTGTATATCCTAGGGGCGATGATAATTTATCTGCGTTCCTAACAACGAACTACGTTGTTTTCAGTGTCTTGCACCGACAGCATTACTTTCGTGACTTATGCAACATCATGTATTTATCTATTTAGATGGGCTCTCGCATTATTTTAAGTAGGTGCTATCCGGCCTTCCAGTATATTTAATTACAACAGTGTACATTTTGATCTTCCAAGCTTGTCGACATGAGTGACAAAAACAACGTATTTCCAGTGGGCTAAGAAATATGTGTTGCCCTCTCAGATCTTCCGTGCACATTAACTCCCAATTACGTCGCCGTGAATGTGGATCCTAAAATGCGTTTGAAGATAACATAATCTACATCTGAAATCCTTATTGATCTTTCTTTGAATTGTTTACGTTGAAGTTCGATGCGACCTTGGAGCGTGAACACATTAACTCTACACCGCCACATTGGCAGTAGTGTTTCATGCATTGCTAGCCGTTGACCTATAGGCGCGGTGGGCGCGGTGTGGAAAAGTGGAGGACGGGTGGTCATCGGTGCGTTGGCCCGGAAGTTGCTCTCGCGACTGATAGGCGGCGTTGCGGCGCGCTGGAATGCGGCAGAGGAGGAAGCGGAAGGAGAAGGGGCAGCCGGGGGTCGGAGAAAGGGAAGGCGGCGGGAGGCCAGGGACCGGTTACGCGGAGAACCGCCCTCGCCCTCTGATATCGGTTCTTCTAGCACTGAGCTTGCGGACACACACACACACACACACACACACACACACACACTCACACTCTCTCTCTCTCTCTCTCTCTCTCTCTCGATCGTGTTCTCTCCTCTCTCTCGCTGCCTCTCTCTCCCTCTCCTCCCTCTACCCCCTCTCTCTCCCCTCTCCTCCCTCTACCCCTCTCTCTCCCCTCCTCCCTCTCCTCCCTCTACCCCCTCTCTCCCCTCTCCTCCCTCTACCCCTCTCTCTCCCCTCCTCCCTCTTCTCCCTCTACCCCTCTCTCTCCCGTCTTTTCTCTTTCTGTCTTTTATCTCTATGTCTTTAAAATACTTTCTTTCGCTCTTTTATCTTTCTCCCTCCAGTGACGGTTATCGTCGAAAACTGAGGGTCACGGAATCTTCGGAATCGATTCGATAAATTCCTATTGAAAGCATTCTTCGCTTCGCTCGGACGACTAACTCGAGTCGTGAATGAATCACCTGTAGTTGTTATATAAACTACTATTTTAATATCTCGTCCTTAACATTTAAATTGTGGGATATTTTAAAATTCACTATTGAACCGTTCCACGTCAAGAGTTGACTCGACTTCTTTTAAAATGTACGATTTTTTCTTAAATCTGGATATCAAAAAGGAGATGTTTTTTTATTTGCCTGAAAATTGATTATTTGTGTAGTTATTCACTAAATATGACCAATTGTTGCTCTGAATGTACTTAATATAAACATTCCTGGTTTGTTTCATTTCATACTTTGAAACGTAAGTTTTATTTCTCTGTATATAATGTTTTTTAAAAGAGTAAATATTTCATTTAAAAATGTAATTAAAAAATTAAAATTTCTATATAAAAACGATGAGATGCAAATTAAAAAAGTTATAGGCGTATTCCTTGTTCAATGTGTATAAAACACTAGGAAAAAGTGGGCTCTCCACTCATACTGTTCTAAAAAATCAATTGTAAATATGAGGGTGCGCTTTGCCTACCCATGCACTAACGAATTGTGTTCGGTCAGTCTTTGATCCAAGTGCTGAAGAACTACAAAAAGAATGACCGCTTGCGGTCGGATTTAAAGAGTTATTAGTACATCAGATGTTCACTCTGCCTCCAGAATGGATGGGGTGACAGCGAAACGGATTCAAACACGAGCCATTCCCCGTCAAATCGCCCAAGATTTGGCATTTTTTTAAAAATGTATGAAATTTCTTATTAAACTGGACATCAAGAAAAGAGATTCGTGTTTCTTTATTTGCCTGAAAATTGATTATTTGTGTAGTTATGCATATATTAAATTTTGGAATTTACGCGTACTTCGCAAAATATGATTGATGCTTGAAATGTACTTAACATAAAAAATCCTGGTTTGTTTCATTTAATACTTTGATACGTACATTTTATTCCTCTGTAAATTACTTTCTCAAAAAATAAATGTTTCATTAAATAATTGGAATTCTTGTTCAAAAATGAAAATTTCTATATGAACTCGCTCAAATAAAAATTTGAAAAAAATAGAGCCGTATTTATAGTTCAGTTATCTAGAAAATGCAACAAGAAAAAAGTGGGCACTGAACATGTACAGGTATAAAATCATCTATTGTAAGAATGCTGGCGCACGCTTTCTCCCGTGCACTAACGAATTGTGTTCGATCAGTCTTAGATGCAAGTGCCTAAGAACAGTAGAAAGATTAACCGTCTGCCTGATTTGGGTCTCAAGAAATATTAGTAAGTCATATGCTTTTCCTCGCTCATACTGCTTTTCCTCGGGTCAGCGAAACGAATTTTACTGCTTAGTCCCATTGCGTCCTAGCGATACGGTGCCTTCCGGACCTTGTTCGTGAAATACAAGAGACCACTTGTCAAGAGACATGAGTATAATTTTCTGAACATCAGTCGCAATACGCATCTTATAAAGAGAAGAGTGTTGGAGTTTGTTCCGTGAATCGTGTGTACACTGTGCAACATGAGTGGCGATCACCGTATGAGATACGACAGATGTTTCAATCATTTTAATATTTCTGATCACGATTTTACAAAAATAAAATCTCCAATGCGCGTAAACCACGATTTACTAGGGAAACTTGGTTCAGAGGAGTCGTTAGATGGCGAATTTGTGATTTGTGTCGGAAAAAAGGAGTCGACTTCCAAAAAGGCTTTTTATTAGTGAAGAGAGCGTCGAGATCAGTGATTCCCGTGGCATTAACGAAAGTCGCAGAACGTCCAGTGAATATACTGAAAACAATGAAAATCGAGGAAATGACAATTTAAGCTCTTCACATAGTTGAAGTGTCTGCGAAATGAATGTAGAGGAGTTAAACAAGACTTTAATTACAGTAGGAGAAACCCCGTCAAGAAAAGAAAATTGCAACAAAAACGGTATTCCAATGAGAAATTTCAGAAAAGTACAAGTCCTATCTCAGGTATTTTTTTCTACACTGAAGATCGTCTGACGTCCATTGAAAAATCAGACATTAAAGATATTATTAAGAAGCTTATCAATTCCTTTACCTCAACAGATAAGTCGTTGAAATTCAAATTTTGACAATTTTTTAAAGTTGGACATACAATGAAATTAAACGACACTTCCCAGTAAATGAACGTATGATAAAAGTGGCTAAAAAGTTGGCTGAAGAAAATGGAATTTTGTCCAGACCCGAAAGTAAATTCGATAAGCATTAGAACTGTGCATTGTGACGAAAGTTCAGGAATTGTGAGGTAAGCGACTACGTATATTTGAAGTGAGTTGTGAGGGACCAGAAAATTTCAAAATGTCATTCAAAACGTGAGTCAAAATCAGTCCTTTTCATAACCAAATATATTGTGAAGTTGCACCACCTCAAGAAGTACTTAAATTACTACTTCATCCAAAGAAACCGACGCGTCGACCAGAAACGAAAGAAATGCGTCTGTTGCAGCAATCTAGTTCACACTAGTTCGTGAAAAAATATTTTCTAAAGTTACTGAGATCCCACTGATTTTTTTCTGGAGTTGATAACAATTCTCTAGTGCGTTTATAAATATTTTCACATTCACACTGATTACTTTTGATCAATTTTGTAATATAGTTTTGGTCCTCCATAATTTGTTGAGGGCCTCAACCACATTAATCCGGCATTGAGTGTGCATCTAGATCCCTGTCGTTAACCGAACATACGCCAAGAAGTTGGGTACGGTTGAGTTTACTTGTGAGGGATTACGGGAACATCGTACAAATTTGCGGAGAAAGCACAATATTAGCGGAGAAGAAATTAGTGTATGCTTCTGCTAACACAGGAACTTACTGGCCTCAACAGCGTATTTTTTTTTAAATGTAACAGTCCTTTTTTAAAATATTTTTTTCGAAACCTTCTACTTTCGGCATCCGCAACAACTGTTCCCTTTTCTGGTCTCTTGTTCGACATATTTCCAGTCCTAACAATCTTCCCCCACCGACGGGTCCTTTCCGCCTACTCGCACTGTGACTCATTGGCCGCTTGAGTCTACCTTGGCATTCCTACATGCCATGGTTAGGAAGCCCAATCGAAAGGTTAATACTACAAGATGTGGGTAGACATTCACATGCATATTCTACAAGTACACTCGCCACACCCAGCTAATCATGTACATTGTACAAGTCACCAACTGTAGAATGTCAAAGGATGTGTTTGGGTTGAAAATGGATATTGAAATGTAGGTCTTCATCTCTATATGAGTGAAATAGAAGACTCTCTCTCCCTCTGACTGTCTCTCTCTCCCTCTATCTCTTTCTCTCTCACCGTCTCTCTCTCCCTCTATCTCTTTCTCTCTCACCGTCTCTCTCTCCCTCTATCTCTTTCTCTCTCACTGTCTCTCTCTCACTCACCCTCACTCTCTCACTTGCCATCTATCTATCGACTGAGCTAATATCGGTAATGGTTAAACAAATTTCCATGAAACGTTTAGAGTATAATGTATGTTCTGTCAGTTTTTTTAAGTTTATTATTATCTATTAGCGAAGAAAGTTTGTTTACACGAATCTAAATTTTTATTTGGATGTTAATGAAATTTTGCACACTTGGTGTTTAAAACAGAAGTAAAGTTACTGTGTCAGATTTCGTATCGCTCCGTCGTTCTCCACGAAGCCCCCGCCCTTCCTCGCCCCGCTGCCACCAGCTCTTCCCAACACCGTCCCACCCCACCCCACCCCACCCCACCTGCCCTTCCCCTCCCACTTCTTGACCCCTCTCCACCTCACTCCACATTGCGTTCTCCGCCCCGCCTTGCCCCGCTTCACACCACTATTTGCCCCGCCCCGCCCTACCTCGCCGCACCCCACTGTATACTGTGCACTCCGCCTTCCCCGCCCCGCCACGGCCCGCTTCGCCCGCCCGCTCCCCACCCCGCTCTCCTGCCCTCAACACCGCTCGCCACTGCGCTACGTCATGTGGATAGAAACTTCTCCTTTGTTTTGAATGTCAAGTGTGCAAAATGTTATTGAGATTAGAATAATACTTTATATAAACTAAGTTTCTTTATAATGCAATGCAAGACTCAAATTTCGAAAAGATACCGTCAAAATCCTCCACCTTTCAAAGCATGTGCCATCGAAATCTGTTTCGCCGTTGCAAGATTAGCCTGAACAGATAAAGGAAAAATAAATAAAAATAAATTAAGGGATTTTGCAGCACATAAATAACCACATAATAGAATTATTTTGAAATCATAGCCACTTAAATTTTATGTAGTTGAATGATGTTTTCAAGTATTGTTTTATTTCTAACGCAATGAAAGTTCACACATTTGACTGACAAAACAAAACGAAGGGGACTTACTAGGCGATATTTCATAAAAGTTAACCCCATCCTCATCCACCCCTTAAGGCAGAATTAAAGTACACGTACTTCGCTTTCTCGCGAATATCTCGAAAACGGTAAGAAAATCGGCGGAAGGGCATCGGAATTTTCTGAAATTCTATAAAATGCCCTCGTAAATCCATTCAGATAGCGCAAGTAGGCACAGGGTTATTGAAAATTAGTTTTGATGGAAATGGCCAGGTAGAAGGCGGGAAAGGGAAGAGCAGGACTTGGCGTTCCTGGGATGTAAATAAAATTACTTGTATTATACTCTGTAGACAAAATTATTTCCTTTTCTTGTCTTATTAATGACGGTGATAAACAAAAGGCCGGGAAACGTCGAGCTCTTCCGTCAGTTTAAAATGAATTCCATTTCAAGGCAATTTGGTGAATTAAACGCAAAGAATGTGAAAGTAGACTCCATGGTAGAGCCTGCATGACATTTTTATTACAATTTTTAAAAAAAGCCAAAATGAAAAGAAAAGAATGAGCGTGTGTAAACGGTGGTAGAATTACACCTCTCGGAGTGCAGACACAAACAAGGTGCATTGGAAGGTGGAAGGTGGAGGGGCGGATGGCTGGGAGGGGCTGGGGGTAGTCTAGCGCGTGGGGCGCCTTCAGCCTCCCGCCCGACCAGGGCGCGCTCCTTGTCTGCCCGTGAGCGGCCCGCCCTCGCACCGCCCGCCCCGCCCCGCCCCGCCCCGCCCCGCCCCGCCCCGCCCCGCCCCGCCCCGCCCCGCCCCGCCCCGCCCCGCCCCGCCCCGCCCCGCGCCACGCCGCTCTCCCCGCGACCGACATTGAGCTGCGGCATAGCTGCGGCGTGATTTGTCGCGGCAGCCTCTACACGCCCTGCTTTGTTCGTGTTCCTACGCGCGCCAACGCGGGCGGTGGAGGCGGCGGCGGCGGAGGCTGCTGGCGCGACCGCCGTCGCCGGCGCTGTCGCTGCGAAACCCCGTGGCCCGCGGCGCTACCTCTGCGCCGCGGCCCTCATTGTGCGCGTATGGTAATGGCGGACGCGAAACAAAGGAGATAAAGCACAATTAATTCAAAGCGCTGTGCGACGGTGCGGACGCTGGCGCCGCGCCGCCGCGCCGGCGAAGCAGCGCTTCCAGGGCACCGCGTGGGCCTGGAGACGCACGCGCCCACGCGGGCGCCAGCACCGGCGCGGCGCCGCGTCACCCCGCCCCTCTCCACCCTCCCCTCCCCTCCCCTCACCGCACCGCACCGCACCGCACCGCACCGCACCGCACCGCCTCCCTGGGACGGGGACAACTCCGCACCCTGCCCTGCCCCTCCCCGCCCTCTCCTCTCTCCTCCCCTCCCCTCCCCTCACCGCACCGCCTCCCTGGGACGGGGACAACTCCGCACCCTGCCCTGCCCCTCCCCGCCCTCTTCCCTCTGCGCCGCGCCGGTTTCAGATTTCGAGGTTAAACGTTGCAAAGAACCTGGAACGCCTCTTCGGTCCTTTGGAATGACAAGGTTCCAACTGACTGACAACAATCGAAGAAAATAAATTGTTAGTGTGGCGAGGTTCTATGTGACTTCTACAAGTAGAGCATACTCGTGCTGCATCAGCGGACAAATAAGTACTGTAAAAAATCACTAATGTAGGTGCAGAGGTGACTGAATGAGTTAACGAAACTTTTTCATCAAATTAATCGAAACGACTGAAATGTTTCTGGGGCCTTGCCGTTCCGAAGAGTTGTCTCAACTCTTGTCATTGAGCTAAGCAATGGTTGCGTTCACCTTTGATGTACACCAAAGTTCAAAATCCTTCTCTCTTAAGTACCTTTATTCCCCTGAAATTGGAAATTGTTGTATTTTTTAATACTTCAAAGAAGGTTTTTAAAATAAGTTTCCTTATTTTTCAAGTGTGTGTTGAAGATGCTTTACTGTTTGTTATTGTTGATGCATCACATGAACAGAATATTGGAATATATTTTCATTTGACATGAAAGTTATAAAATACTTACTGATTAGATGGTAGAAAAATGAACGAAAGATCATCGCAGTGCTGTGGAATATCAAATTTTTCTTTTATGTCTAAAGGGAACTTCAGAATTGAATTATAAATCCAAAGTAACGAGGACCTAACATTTTGATTTACAACAAATATACGCAGATAATATCTGAAATGCCGATCACATTATTCTCTCAAACACAAGTTTTCGTATTCTTCGTCAAATCGTGTTTAGATATCGAATACAACAATTTTTATATCGCAATATCTTGTTTTTTAAGTCGTCTAAAGAAGTATACAAATCTTCTGAATGTGCTTACATAGAACTGTTCTAAGCCATGTTTGAAATGTTCAACCTTTTCTTAGCAATTGTAAAAAACTCGCATACTGCCTGACTTGCTCGTTGTAAATATAAAACGTTATGACCACTGCATTGTTTTCTTTATAAGTCTAGGCGCATTTTTTAAATTACAAAAATTTATACTAATGTTTTAAAAATACAGTAATCATCAATGAGAAATCGTTCAACAATGTCCTACAATTTGAAGTGGAAACTTGTAAAGAAAATTAAATGAAATCTAAATGAATATAGTTTCAAAAAATAAATATTTGGGGATTAGATTGAACTATTGAACTTTTGTGACATAAAGTTTAGAAATAGTAAATTACTAGTGTCCTGCAGGCAGCGTTGTTTTCTTCCAATTTACATACATACATTTATTTGAACTGCAATTGGGTATGACCCGGTGGCAGTTAAATAACAATAATTACAATAATAATAATAATAATAATAATAATAATAATAATAATATAGTACAGTACAAGCTGAGGATGCAATAATCATACTGTCACTAATATTAACTATTATAACAATTATTTCAACTCTGTCGTGATATCCAATAATTATATGTTGGTGATGCTAAAGTTTAATACAAGCTACATAAATATTGGCTAAATTAGACTAAAAAAATTAAAAATACATTGATCGCGTTCACCACACTGCACTGCACTGCACTACACTACATTGTTTTTGCTTTGAATTACACAGACCAGCACTTCACAGCACTTACTCATTTAATATCTGTTACTTTCATCTTGTTCTAAATTATTTCTAAAACTTCGGACACTTAGAGGAAAAGCTTTGAAAATTGCTGCAGGTAAATGTTCCAATCTTTAATTGTTCTATTACAAAAGGAAAATTTCCCAAGATCTGAATTTTGTTTCCTTGTTCGAATTGTGTGGGTGTTCTGCACGCATTGGAAATTAGTAATATACAAAGACCACTCTTAGTCTAGTAGTTGCTCGAAAGCGCGTCAATTCTAATGATATGAAAATGTTACATAGCAACATTGTGTTTTCCACATATTTTAGCCTTTAGTCTGCTTATTAAAATGATGTGAAATTTCAAAATTTTGCGAGACAGAATTGCCTATTAAAAATATTTTCTTCGTTAGCCAAGCTAAAGTATTTTAGGGTTTTGGGGTATCGTTATAAAAGCAAATTTATTACGTAGTCATGGTTTAGAAGTAAATTATTTCCGTGATGTGTTGTATCAGTTGATGAAAACTAGTTTTGTATTGGAATTATAGTTGGTAAAATAAAAAGCATGCGAGTATTTGTCAGAGACTTTGCGTGAAATATTTCACGTCTTTGTTGTGTTATCGGAAATGCCGCGTGGGACTTGTGAATGTGAAATAGTGTGAATGAAAGAAGACGCGTTGCCCAGTTTTTCGCCAACCTTGCGCAGAAATTTGCGTCACTTCTATCATCAAATTCCGATCAGAACAACCTTTCGTAAAATCTTTTCATCGTCTCTTCAGTTTCATCTTTCTTCCAACACGCACTCCTTTGCGTGACACACACCTGCCGTGCTTTCGCAGCAGGCTATAGATCGCGCCGCACCACCATCCCTACTATAAAAGTCCGTACATTTGGCAACGTGCGCGCTCGCGCGCTCCTCGGCGCTCGCCGGCTGGACCTCTCCTCTTGTCTCCTCATCCTCGCCAAGGTCACGCCGGTCTGTTCGCCGCCTGGTTTAGAGGTCGCCCGCACCGGCGCGGTGGCTGTCGAGAGTGGGGAGGGGGACGGACTGGCGAGGCGAGGGTGGCGGGGACAGGGCGTGGGCGGGTGGGCGGACGCCTCTGATACACGGGCAATGAAGTTGCGTGCGAGTCATCCACATTCCTTGGGTGAAATTAATTATAACTCCTATCAACATCTTTTTGCTATTTTTTTTAAGTCATTGTGGTAACATATTTATTGGAATGTTGACCAATTTTCACTGAATTTAGGGCGTAAGATATTTTAGAATATTCGATACATTTCGCGAAGCATGTTCAAAAGTATCGTGTAAAATAACCAAGCAGGTAACTAACAATTATTGTATTACAATTCTGAGAGTTGTTTGTAGTAATTACAGACACATTGTTCGTGCATTCGATTACTGTTTTCCACCATAGTGAAGTGGAAATGATACTGCTCTCTGTTTGTACAGTAAAAAAGGTAGTGTTTATTGCATATAGTTAAAAAAAAATATTGTAGGAAAAGTTAATATTATTGCATTTTTGATGTCTCATACAGTGATGTAATTAACTCAATCGGTCGTAGTGCGTAGTATCGCTTATTATTTTATTAACAGAAATGCTTACCCGTTCCTTGTCGTATGTGGTTTTGTGTATAAATTAATTTTCGTGCGAAAACATCTAATTGTTTAAATAATTAATGAATTATGTGTCCACTGAAGATTCCGTTTGCTGACTTTTACTTAAGCTGATTGTGTTTTTGAAGTAAAATTTGTCCACGTCGAAAATTGGCTACTAAAAGTACGATGTGTAACGTGTTGAAAAGTCTGTTTAATATTGTAATAGTTAATGTGTGTTTATAGTGAGAAGAAACTAAAATGTTTGACCGCGTAGCGCAGGTGTACGCAGTGAAATTTATAATTTACGTATTGCCGTAAACATTTCGTTAATAAACTGTTGTTTGTTGTCATTTTCTTGTTGTTAAGTCGTACCGTTATAACTATTAATTGAAGCTTTTCCCAGTTTAATGTTGGTATTAACTGTTATTTTTTCATTTTTTTTCTAGGTGAGTTGCTATTGTGCGTGATACATGCCTCAAAATCCACATTTCACTGAATGCCTATTGGATTGGTGAGTATACGCAAGTACACTGTACGTGCTCACACATTGTTCGACTATGCATTTCTTTGTTTAAACATTCAGCACATTCGTAGTGTACCGAAGGGTGGGGTCCTGGGGCTTCAGACCTTTCTCCTCCCTCAGAGACTAGTCATAAACATTGAAAATATATAGCTTTTTCTAATTTTCTGAACAAATGAAAGTCATTCAATGTATAAATTGTTTACGTTATAAATATTCACTATAAGTTACCAAAAATATTATATTCAGCAACAGTGAAAAATTCTTTATAAAAACTGACAAGGCGATTATCACACTATCTGCCCCACCCCAATTATTTTAAAAATTAATTGTATGCATAAATGAAAACTATGTATCCTTACTGTAATAATTTAAATATAATTTTATTAACATGTTCAAGAAACATGATTCAGTTCAGTTACAAAAAAAACGTGCGGTACTGGAAATATTATTGGTAGTTTTGAATTATAGATGTTTAGATTTAGATGTATAGATTAAGATGTTTTTTCTTTATACATTTTGTCGTTTTATTTCAAATTATTTTGAATTAGAATTACGTTATTTGCTGGTGGTATTTCTCTTGTTGACAACCCAGCCTTCTGCGATCTTGTTGGCAACCCAGCCTGCGATTTTGTTTACTTCTTGACTTCATTTCGTACAAAATTCGTACTGTGAACAGTTTCCAAACACTTTCTGTGTTTCAGCAAAGTGTGGCTTCCCTATTGTCATCTTTTTATTACGCTTCTAAGAGTTTTTTTTTGAACATCCGATATTGGCATTGAATTCGGTTAGTATTGAAAACAAATCATGTCAAGGTAATAAAATGAAAACTCGCTTAATTTCCCAGCCATAAAAGTAGGGATAGTAGGGAACGGAATTGTGCTTAAATAGTGCATTGAAATCGTAGTGCTATGGTTTGGAGAAAATTATGTCGAATTTTCCCCGAATGATACATTCTTTGTTGGTGTTGTCGACTCGACTTCTTTTTTGCTAATCAGTGATTTCAATACATAATTGTGGTCTGAATAATCAGACAACTCTATTTGCCTTAGGATTTATTCTTTTATAACGTGTACGTGAATACGGCTTGCGCCCATTAGTCACCTACCGGAAGTAATTTCACTTCTCCGATGATTCTACACTAATGTAGAAAATAAAATAAGTTTTCCTGTATAATTTTCAATAATAAGTTCACTTATTCACTGGGATAAAATATATAAGTCAGCAACGAAACAATAGTAACGCCGTCCTCTAAAGAATTTTCTTGTATTTCATTGCTGGATAGGAATACTGATCCTGTTCCTATTTATTGAGTTTGAAACTCCCTGTTACAGAAATTAATTTTCCTTCCGCTGTCTTTTGGAACCCTGGAAAAGTTCTCCAGAAAACTTGATTTTAATCGTATTGCCTTTCTCCATTGACCATAAAACGAAAGATTGAATATTTTTAGGTTTACTTAATACTTACTTTCCTTTTTAATTCTATATCTGCTCTGGGAGGAAGTTCTATTTTGTGACGTAGTAAAAGATCCAGTTCAGTTCGATTCCCTTGCTCCTAAGAGGGCGAGAGGGCGCCCCCAATGGCTGCTTCACAGGAGGGAGGGAGGGTTGCCAGTCATCGACTTTTGTGGGCATTCCCCGTGCGTCGACTGCAGTCGCCGGCCAAACCGCCCGCCCGCCCGACCTGCCTGCCGCCGTTGGCGCAGGGATATTCGCTGGCGACCAAACCGCGCCAGGTGAACCGGGGCTTTTCCCTGAGAGACGCCGCCCAGGGTTGCCTGGGCGCTGACCGCCTGGGGAATTTGCTGACTGCGTTGAAGTTCCCAATTTGTCCTGTGAATCCTCTCTTGATGCAGTAAAATGACTGTCCATCGGTTGGGAAATCTCAAAAAAGAATCCTTAATTCAGTATGATGACGATGAGTCTTTCAATATCTCTCGTAAAACGGGCTGTTTATGTTTTTTGTTGTTTTGTATTGAACGAATACAAAGTTTTGTTTTTGTTCTGTGTACATCGAGCGCTCACGTTCCCCGTAGACCCGTGATGAGCATTTCAAGAAGACATCCGCGAAACTAGTTTCATAATATCGTAATTAATTTCCATTAGATAGTAAGATTTAATCTTATACTAAAATCGACTGTACAGTTTTTTGTTGCTGAAAGTAAGTACCTTAACCCTTTGCTGATGCTTTGCCGTTTACAAAGAAGATGGTTTCAAAGTACTGTTTTTAAATATTCAATTGTGAAACTGTCCTTTTCGTAAAGTAAATAAACAAACAAACAAACAAATAAATGTATCTTGGTGGCAAAGGCTCTCTGTCTACTAAGGCGTTTTATCTCTCTATATTGCTTTGTACCGTCTAGAATGCCGCTTAACGTCAGACGTAGTAATGGAGACCATCTTGAACATCGCAATATAATATGGAGTTACATCCAAACCTACTTCTAACCTGATTTAGCACTTTAAATTACATTAAAAGTTGAAAATAATTTTCCAAGAATAATTTTGGAAGACTACAATATGGAACTTTTTGCAAGTAAAATGTTGAAACACCCATAAAAATTAGATATTTCCTTAAATATGGAAAAATATGTAGTAAATCGGGACATATAGACAAATATGGATAATGAAATGGGCTTCAAATCACTTCAAAAAACCTCAATCGTAAACATATGACAAGAAGTTTGATCGTATCTAATGAACAAACAAATATGTAATTGAATTCAAATCTGTACCCTCTCTCAAATTATCGTACGTTTTGTTAAACAATGTGGGGGAATTTCAGAAAATGAATTTGTTAGCCACTCCGAAAATTTTACTATTTTATTCAATCGTGAATGCGTATTCTTACGAAGTTCTGAGACATGTAAGGAGGGGTGAAGTATCATTTTTCGCCAATGAATGTATAGGAAGAAATTGCATGTAACGGAGATGTAGTATGTATTTGCTCCAATGTTTGTTAGGCAGTCTTGTATGCAACTACTTGAAATCTCCTGGACTGCGTCAGAACGTGACCTGCCGAACATTTGTGCATAGGAGGTTGCCTCAAGATCAGGGGAAAATGTCACATGTGCTATAGAAAATTTCCTATGACATGTTCATTAGCAAAAAGTGATCATTTACTCAGATATTCTGAACACATTGCAGAAGATTAACCATACACTATCACTATTACTCACTTCCCAAACGTGTCCAAAATAAAAACTGTAGTCCTCCGCCATCGTCCAGTTGTTAAATACTCTCGTTAAGAACTCTTCCACTCAAGTTGATCGAAAAGAGCTATTCGATCCCTCCCCCCTTTCGAGGCGATCCAAGAGTAATAAGGTCCCTCTCCAATTGCCGTCCTAATTTAGTTCCTCTCAGTTACTGGATCATTGTTCTCCTCTTTCCTTGTTTTCTTATTTTTTTCTTTTTTTTATTTGCCTTCACGCCTCCAAAACCGTCTTATCCTCTTTTTTCTCAATTAATGTCTTGATTTTCTTTTGGTCGGTCCTTTCTATTTCCGTAGTTCATTTCTTTCTATGTTCACATTAAGGTACATTACATTCTAAAGTTACCCGTCTCTCTTCATGCAGTTTACATTTTATTTATTCTTCCCCTAGCCAATATTTATTTGCTCCTCTGTTTTCGAATTTTGATTTTGTATTCTTCCCAGGTATACTTGTTTTTAAATATTCTGGCTTTAAACCTTCCTTCTTGATTTGCTTATTTCTGGCATTATAATTTTCTCTCGTCTCTAATTTTTCTCCCAATTCACCTCTATTTAATTTTTCCCTCCATTTCTTGCATTTGACTGTGTCTACCTCTTCTTTCCAAAGCCTTACAAATTTCTGATTCTTTTCTTTGTTCTCACTCGC
Source organism: Teleogryllus occipitalis (assembly GCA_011170035.1). Taxonomy (NCBI): domain Eukaryota; kingdom Metazoa; phylum Arthropoda; class Insecta; order Orthoptera; family Gryllidae; genus Teleogryllus; species Teleogryllus occipitalis. The sequence continues at coordinate 172,494 of BLKR01000411.1, forward strand.
GTGTCAATTTACTCTATTTTAAATTATTTAAAAGGTTTTTACTCTTTTCTATAATCTTCTCTGTCCTTTTCCTGTTTTTCTTGCAAACATACTTGACCAATCTGTCTTCGTCCATTCGTATTCTCTTCTCAAATTTTATCACTGCGATACTTCACTTTCTCATCAATTTCTTTGATAATAATTCTCTCTTTACGCCCACACCTGTGATGTCTTTCCTACTCTCTCTCCAACTTTTTCTTTTCATCCCAACGCCAAATTTCCATTCTGTATCATCCACTTTATAAATGAATTCGAACAGTATCACCCATCTTTGCTGCTTTCCATCCTTTCGTTTTCAGTTTTTAATGTGTTTCGTGTCTCCGTCGATTTTCAGTGTAAAACCGAAATATTTAAAAATAATTAATTTTTTTCTGATTCTTTTCCCCTATTTCCACCACTTTTAAAAAAATATTATAACCCCGTATATTTTGTAGTCTTTTTGTATTTTGAAATAAATTATAAATATTTCAACCCTATCCTTAATTTTTAATAACGATGAAATCATGGCGTTTAAGAAAGATTCCTTTGCGAGAATAGTCTTATTAGCATTACGTTCTCTGGAGCGATTCGTACGAGGAGATACTATGATGATGGTGGCGTCCCCGACAGTGGCGAATTTTCGATACTTTACAGCTAGATCGAATTCAGGCGCTGTCTGGAGGAGAATTCTAGCGGCCGGCTTCTCTTATCAATACCAGATCAGTGCTGGAGCAGTCCTTTAACAAACGGGCCACGGACCGCTCGCGATCCTGTTTTTCCCAACCTTGCCCTCCTCCCCTCCCCTCCTCTTACACACACGCGCGCGCGCGCGTGTGCGCGCACTTCCTCACATGTCGGGAACATAGTGCTTGGTAGGAACGGTGCGTAGAGGAGGAATTCCGCAATCCCTGTAAATCGGCACCGGATCTCATGTTCCAGCTGGAGAGGAACACTTCTACCTCCAGAAATACATTAAGCACTGCACGTACGGGACTAATAAACACAGCCGTTGTGCCTGGAAACTCTGATCAACACCCATGGGCGCCTTCTTTAACTAATAAAGTGTATAATACACCCATAATAATTAGGAGGCAAATGTGTTTCCCTTATTTACTGTTTGGTAAGTTAAAAGCAGCGAATATTTTGAATTTTGTTTCAGCCCTGATTTAAAATATATCAAACTGTGATTCTTAAGATTCATGATGGCGCCTTTATTACGATAGTCATTGGTTGGAAGATGATTTTAGAAGTTGGACAGTACGTGATATAGATTTTCCTAACTGAAAAACCTTGCGAGGTAACAAGCAGTCTTATCATAACCACCTTTGAGGGAGTGGCTACGATACTAGAATTTAAAGGCGAAATATTGCTGTAATTCAGTGTATGTGCCGCGCCATCTCGTACTTAGTCCGTTTTTTAATCTATAGTTTGTCAATCATTGAAAATGTCTGTGCATTTCTCCAACGTTTAGAAAATAACATGAAAAGGGAGAAGTTTCTATAAAGACTTAATAAGCGCTTACGTCATTGTGAATAGAGTAGTTTTTTTTATTCCTTTCACTAGGATGTAGGTCGATAATGAGGGGATAAAATAACAAACTCTTCCCCCTTCTCCGTCCTGCCTGAGGCTGGGATCAAGTTCTTAAGGTTTCTCTCGTAGATTCAGCTTGAACATGGAGGAGACAACTATTTATTGAGCTCCTGAACATAGAAAACCGGAATGAATCAGCGTAATTTCGAAGAAGCGTGGTTTTTCTGTATTTTCAATGGTGGGATTTCTTCTAGAAATCAGAGCGGTGCCAAAGGCAAAGTAGTTCTCGATAATTAAAAATAAGTACAGTAAGCATGGTTTGTTCATCTACACGCATTGCCGAGTTGTGGAGGAGCCTGAAAAGCGAGGTGCGTGCCTTCCGGCTGCGCCGCGCCGCGCCGCCGACCTGTGACGCGCTTCGGTCGTCGTCGGCGGCGGCGGCGAAGAAGCGCGTTCGTGGATGCGTGCGTGAGTGCGAGCCGCGGGCGCTCAAGGTCCCTGCCGCCGTGCACGTGTGGGCGCGGCGGCGGCGGCGGCGGGAGCGAGAGCGAGGAGTGGCGTGGGGCGGCGCGTCGGGGCCGTGGCACCTGCCCGCGCCCGCCCCCCGCCTGCAGCCATGAAACGAGGCGCGGGCGGCGAAGTGCGCCTGTGGGAGGGGGCGGGTGGCGAGGGCGGACGCGGCGCGCGGGCGCGGGCGCGCTTGTCCGGAAGCGAGGCGTAGCTCGGCGACCCGCCCGCTGCGGTACCGCTTGCTTGCCCGCCAGCTGCTTCTTCCACGCCGCGCACTCACTGCTGCCGCCGACGCCGACGTTGTGCGGGCACGCGCGCACGACAAGCCCCGCGTCGTCGTCGTCTGCCGAGTCATGGGCGGTCTCTCTCGGAAGAGAGCGCGGGGCGGGATGGGAACGCTTTCCACGCGGCAGCGCTGCACACTCGCAGTCAGGGTGGATTTCTGGAGGAAGGCTCGTGCCAAACACCACCTCACTTACAGCCGCGTATTTTTTCCAGAAATTATTTTTAAACCGTTAGTGATGTTATAAATATATGGACGAATGTCTTAATGACGGTTAACTGTGTCTGCGTGACGGAATTAATTAATTAATCAATCATCTGCGGATAAACGAATAATTTTTACTTCTTTAAATATAAAGCAAGGTTAACTAAATAATTTCCCGATGTAATATTCTGTTGTAGATTGAATGGATACAAAATAATAGACTTTAGATTCATCCATACGACTTTGAGATCTTTTTCACTTTCGTCGGCATTTCATTTAACGCGCCATCGAACCGATATGACCGACATTTGTCTATTAGGTATTGTGAGTAAAATAGTAATGTTATAATATAATGCGTCACATACCCTTTTTACGGAAAACTACAAAGACAGTCAGTGAAAAATTTAGTTTCTTTACATTAATACAATTCGTATTGCGCACAAAATATATTCCAGGGACTTTGATTTAGCATTCAAAAAAACATAAATTTTAACTTGTTAATGGTAATTCCGTGCTGCTGGATAATGGTGTAAAATCCACCACATTTTATTATCGGAAAAGGAAGTTCAAGGCATCACCGTATCATTTCCTACAATTTCTGAATTTTGTTCCTTTTACAGGAGAGGAAGCGAACGGAGTGTACGGTACGTTGCGGACGTTACGCAATCGTCTAGGTATTGTGTTGCGCCGTTCCAGTTCTCCTTGCTCACAATTCCCGCTAGGGGCTTAGACGTGAGTTACTGCGAACTTGCTTTGAGAAGGGGAGAGCTCACTGGCGTCGCATAGAGCAGTTTGATCGATGTTTGTTTCATTACGAAATCTTTGCAAGCGGTGAAAATCCATAGCACACATGTAAAAGCGTTTGAAGCCGCTTCCATTCTTCGGAACTTGCCATTAAAATACTTGTTCTCTTTTAGTTAAATTAGTCTTCGTGAATGGAGAAAAACTGCAGGTTCTCCCAACCGATCCACGCTTGCGCCGGAGTTCGTTATGAAACTTGAAAAGGCTTTTTATATAATAAATGTCTACAAAGGCGTGCGCATAGGGGAGGGGCATGAAAATTTTGAAGGGATCTTGTCGCCCATCATAATAAAGCATTGTATTTCCGTATGTTCATTCCGTGATTTTTCCCTTATTTAACATGACAATTTGGAGAAGCATTTTAAATTTGGATAGGAAGCACTGCAATACATTGCAACTATGTAAATAGTTCGCCATAAAATGTATTTAATAAGTCATTAAAGTTATAATTTCATTTTCCTTGTATGATTTATTTATTATCTAGTGAAATATGGCATATGTAAATAAAACAAATAATGGAAAAGTCCCAGAAAAATGCTACCTCCTCTCTTATTTTAAGCTGCACACGCCTATGAATATCTCTTATGAAGAGACCATGCTGTCTTCAGTTTGTGAAACACTAAAGGGTGCACCACCTCCTATTAGACGGGGTTTAGGTTATTCACTTCTGGTTAAAAGTTTTGAAGACTGTACCATGCTTAAACTTTTAGTTGCCACATTTCTTTGTAAATAACTAAAAAGAAATAGCTGGCGACACATAAACCGAAAGTGTTTTGTTTGTCCAAGTTTTGATGCTGTCATTAATAGGGCTCCAGGGAGGTCAGTTGGAGTTCATTTCGAAGTAAACACCAAGTAACAGAACGATATTACAGCAGTACAATACAAAGAAAAGACGTAGTGACGTAAAATTACGTATGCGTGTCCGATGAAAGCCTTTTATGTGATTATCATCACTGGTAATTTTCTTGACATCAGCGTATTTCTGGAGGGCGGCTGCACACTCGTTCACAACAGTTTCTGCGTCTCAGGCAGTTTGTTGACAATTTCCATTTAGAGTTGGTATGGATCGATTCATTGTACTTCAAGTGATACAGTGAATACGGAGCATACATTTTTCTTTTACTACGATCTATTATTATTATGTCAAACCATGTTTGGGTAAAACTAATGGGTGCTTAAAAATAATTCAGATGTTAAAATTGTTCGCATGACGATAATGAATGTTAGGAACTAGAAAATTGATAATAAACAATTAAAACAACCCTGGTCGAAGACTAGCATGTGTCTTGCGTTATCCGCTCCCAGCAAGCATTGGCCACTGTCGAGCCAACACACCTTGCGGCAACGGCGGCACCCGTCCCGCCCCGTCCCCGCCTCATCACCATCCCTGCTCCGCCCTATCCTACTCTACCCTCGTCGCTTCCCTCCCCCGTCCTGCCCCCCTCCGGCCCCGGCCCCGCCCACGCCCGGCCCCGCCCACGCCCGGCCCCGCCCCGCCCCCGCCCCGCCCCCGCCCCGCCCCAGCCCTGCCCCAGCCCTGCCCCCGCCCCGCCCCAGCCCTGCCCCCGCCCGGCCCTGCCCCCGCCCGGGCCCCGCCCGGCCCCCGCCCGGCCCTGCCCCCGCCCGGGCCCCGCCCGGCCCCCGCCCTGCCCCGCCCCCGCCCGGGCCCGCCCACGCCCGGCCCCGCCCACGCCCGGCCCCGCCCACGCCCGGCATCGCCTCGCCCCGCCCTGCCACCGCCCTGCCACCGCCCTGTCCCGCCCCGCCCTGCTCCGCCCACGCCCGGCCCCGCCCCGCCCCGCCACGCACCTGACCGCGTCCCGCCCGGTCCTACCTCTTCCCCGCCCTTCCTCCACTGTAGGTCTTCCGACTCTTGCCTACTCCTTCCCCGCCCCGCCTTGCGCCATGCCCCCCCCCCTCTCCCGGCGTTCGCTGCGCGCGATTGGCCTCTCGCTTCCGCTGCGCTCTCCCGTTGAGTCAGCGTGTCGCGAAATGCAGAGGGCGCCGCCCCGCGGGCAACGAAGGCTTTCCCCAGGAAACGCCCCTCCTTTTCCTCCTTCCACCCACGGCCTCTGCTCTTGGCGTTCAGGTATCTCCCTTATACGTTAAGCACTTACATATGGATGTAAGTGGGCGATTTTTTCTCAAATTTTTAGTTGAGTATTCTCTTGGTGCTTTGTTAGTCAGGGCTTGTTTCTAATGTCCATTTTAAATTTACGTAATGTGTTCCATTTCGCATAATGTGAAATTGAATTAAAGTTAAATTCCGCATTTAGTTGCGTAAGTGAAGGCTTACTCATTTCTTTCTTCAAAATGCTGGAATGAATGTTAATTGTATGATTGAAAAGAGGGTTTTCTAAGCAGAATATCGACCAAAATTAGTTTCTACGAATGTTGCGAGGTGCGGAGATTGTTGGTGTGTATTGGGAATGAGTCCCTTTTCTGGTCACTTATCTGCTCATCAAAGTAGGTAGCAGATATGATCGGGGGAAAATACCCGCAACGCGTTTGCTATTTTTAGGCAAAATACCAAAGTGATGCTTATTGGATTCATGTCACTCCCCACTTCAAATTAAATGATGCGGCTCTTTGTTAAGTAATGGAATCGAAAACTCGTTACTTCTACCTTCTCTTGCTCGTTCTATCGAAACCAGTGTTGTGAAGTAACCTTGGGTCGTTGGATTTGTATGTGTTAGAAAAATGTTGGTAGTCCGGTAGGAATTCCACTAATGTACGAAATATGTGGAGGGAACTTTAATATTTTAAGTGTTTCGTACACCGAGATTCTCTGAATGTATAGTCTCGTCCATGCGACAAAATGATAGGTTGAAGACCAGCTATCGACAACCAGCGTGCCGCAGACTGAATATGCTAGAAAATGCTGGATCATTTTAACATACTAAAATGTAGTGGTGCTTCGATGGAACTAATTGTTAACATTTTGTATAGAAAAACAAACAAACCTTTATATAATAGGTAGTAACGAACTGAAGAAGATAACCGTAAATAATGCCTTAAGAGTTATTTACGTGATTAGTACAAAGTGAGTTAAAGTGAGAAGTTATTAAAGTGAGTCTTTGGAGTACTCACGATACACTTCAATTTTATTAGTATAAAAAACAATGTGATTTTTTACCAATGTAGTTTTATTCTAAACTTGATGAAATCTTCCTTACATTACTTCTAAAACGTTTGGAAACACGCTGTCTACACGAAATTTCGAAAGAACTAGCACCGTTTGTCTTCCTCCAGCTTTTTAAAGCCGACTTTATGTATGTACTCGTAACTTTTTTGCTAATATTTAATAAATGATGTGAAAAGGAATTAAAATGGATGTCAATTTCCTACTAAATGCACATTTAATAATTCCAGTGACACAGCATAGAATAATTTTTATGATCAAAATTGAAAAACAGTTTTAACGTGAAGAGTCAGACCAGAGAGGGGAAGGAGTGGCGAACGGGCAGGGTTCGGTGGAGGAAATTAAACTGCTTTCATTTTCTCTATGGATACAATTAATTCCTTTTTCTTTCTAAAATATTGTGAAAAATGACTAACTTTGGGTTAAGTATTTTCTATTAATTACGCTAAATTACATTGTTTTTTACGATTTCTCAACATTGAAATATTTGGTTGTTATTCGGAAATTCAGGTATTCTAAAGTATGAGGCAAAAGGTATTTATTCTGGCTAAAATTGTGGTGCAAGTAGGGATGTAAATAACTACAAATCATCACAATTATTAAAATCAATTTTTGGCCTAATTATAAAATTTGCATCAACACTTCATGTAAGGAAACTTATCTTTTCTTTGTAATCTTTCACAGGCCCACCTGGTGTGATGACGAATTTATTTCACTCTTTCTTTCACGACAATGTCTCTACGAAAAGCTCTTGTGGACTCCCATGAATCTTAGAATGGTATCAGTGACTCGAGATTATAGTGTCGTTCTTTGCACTTGTGCATTCGCTAGCACTGAGAAGGATTGCATCGAATATCGTATACTGAAATCTCTGTCCTCAAAAGAAAAGGGATCGAAGGCCATAGTCAAAAGGAGGATGGAATTCCTCGTGAGCGAACAAAGCCTTTCGGAATAGATGAGGGAAATAAAACATCTTGACTGGTATCATCTTCCTTTCTCAATTAGATATTAACACTGTCTACCCTGGAGCCTCCGCTTGTAGAGAAAGACCCGCTTGTAAAAAAACCGATACTGTCTTCTTGTAGTCCAGACTTGCTGGTTTCCAACTTGATCGAAATCGGCCTCAGGAGAAAAAAGGAAAATAATAATAATAATAATAATAATAATAATAATAATAATAATAATAATAATAATAATAATAATGTTTGCCAAACTTCCGGACTCTAGTTATAATTAAATAAGTATTAACAATGTTTTGGTTAATAAGGTTATAATTTTATATTGGTAATTAGGCTCATTCCATTTTAATAAAATGAACGTTTTCTAAAACACTATTTTACAAATACGTAGAAGTGAAAGAGGAAAACACTTGTCTAGATTTTATGGTGGATTTTTTTTCTGAGTTGATGTAAGAACATGGAGTCGCGTTATTTCATTTCAGCGTGAATTATTGGTTATTTAATAATTCATTGATCTTTTGTCAAAAATTGAAAAGTTTAGAAAACCTCTCCCGTGTGAAAAATTATTTAATTTATCCTGCTTTCGAAGATAAAAGACATTTACTCCTTTTTGGAATAATCCAAATAACCATTTTATTTATATTGAATAAACAAGTAAATAAATGTCTTTATTGGCGGCAAGGCCCTGGTCATTGCTTGTATGCTCTTCCGCCTGGACTCTCAAAAGTTTAATGTAATACATAATAGATCGGAGGCCATTCAAACTAATACGTGAATTAAATTATTCAGCTTTTTGTTAATTTTGTGATGGTGCAATTACATTCATTGGTTGCGTCAGCATCAGATCGAAGTTATTTGGCGATATCCTGAAGATGTATTTTCTTCTCAAATAAACGTAATTGGGCTGAATTTGCAATACGCATTAAGTGGAAAATTATATTTGCAACTAAAATGCATTAACAAACTATGTAGCTTTTTGAATTGCACATCCTTTGGGTACTTTGTTTAGTTCCACAGATAGTTTCGACAGAAATGACATAAATATCATTTCGGTGTCACTAAACATGGAAGTTTGTTGTCTGTAACATGTACTATCATTTTAATGCAAAAATGGAAAGTTATTGAATACAATTAGTGTGTTAATAATAAAGAATTTGTTTTCCATAATTTTTGGTAATATTTTCTATTTCATAGTCGGAAACTACACGCTAGGCAACGCAACTATCAGTGTGTCCAACATTCCTCAGGTGCCCTTCTACTCGTGCTAGCATTCACAGATAATGATCTCTCGCCTTAGCATGTGGCGTATAATATACACCGTTACGGAATACGGTAGGAATGCCAAGGCGGGGGCAGCGGGCTCTCGATCGGCCGAGGGTCACGGAGGCGCCGCGCTGGGCCGGGCCGGCGTCCTCGCGTCCCCGCCTGCCTCTCTGCCCCCTCCAGCCCCGCCCTCTCCCCCGCATTCCGGGCGCGGGCAGGCAGCAGGAGCGCGGCGGCGAAGGGCGCCGTGGGCAAGGCCGCCCCAGCGCGCGGCACGCGACGCGCCAGCCAGCCAGGCCAGGGCGGCGTGGTCGCCGAAGAGGCGCACGCCCGCGCCCGCGCCCGCACGTCCCCTGATCGATAACGCAACCACCCCCCGGCTGGGGAAATCCCGCGACCCGCGCGCGGGGCGCGGCTGAATCACGCGCGGCTCGGGGGACACCTAGGCGCGGAGGGTGCCTTGCTGTCTGGCCGGGAACACGGGCGAAGCGCGGGTTTATTTGCAGTTTTGTCATTGGCACGTACGCCCTACTCTTAAGTTGTTGTTTACAATTGAAACTAAATCACAGTATTTTAAACAAATCCTTTAAATGGAAATATGTGTAGGTAGAAGAGGCATCGATTGCTTTGTATTAGACTGTACCACGTGGTTTCTCTGTTCGTATTAATAGTGTCCTATTCTACTTGTGAGTAACGTTCATGAGCTTCTTTGATATTTCAAGATTAACGATTGTAATTATAAAGTATTATTTATTCTGCATCTGTTCAGTTAATCCATTATTGAACGAATAAACTTCAGACCCAACTGGCAATTTCAGAAGCTCAACTGGAAAGATACTTAAGTCTACGGAATCCCAGTATTGTTAATTTTGTAATTACTTTGGTTGTTTGTTTTTCATAATCTGAAGTGTTTTCATGTCACTCATTCGTTATTGCGTACAAGGAAATGTCCAATTCTTCGTGATGATGTCCACGTTGCGTAGCGACGTTTCTGCGTCTCTTTAACGCGAACCTCAGGGCGTGGGCGCCGCTCGTTTATTTGTTCCAGTCAACTGTCTGGAGGACGCGCCTTCCTTTCTCTGTGGCTTAGGGGCCCGCGTGTGTGGAAGTGCGCTGAATGTGCGAAATAGCCGAGCGGGCATTTCCACAGCAGGCGTCGTTGCGCGTCCCTTCGCCGTCGCCCGGTGGGCGGTGTGGCTCACGCAGAGGGCTGCGAGGCGCGGGGCAAAGGCGGCGTGCGGCGCGGAAGGTCAGGGCCCTCGCCCCTCGCCCTCACCTTTCCTGTCTCCCTCTCTCTCTCGCCTCGAAATGTCCTCGCGTCGCTATCGCTCTCACCGACACCCTCTCCCCCGCTCCGTCGCAGCGGTGGGCCAGTCGTGCGTCGGCCAGGTGCACTAGGGAGCGAGCGTGCGCGCGAGCGAGCGGACGTTTTCAGGATGGCCAGTACGCCAGGCATTCAGCTCGAAAGGCAGGGGAGGCAACGTTGCCTAACGGCGGCGGTGGCGGCGGCGGCGGCGGCGCTCGGACGCAATGCAACCTTCACAAGGTGACAGGAGCGCCGCGCCGCTCCGCTCCGCTCCGTGCGGGCGCCGCCAACGCCGCCGACGCCGACGCCGCTGCCGCCAGCGGTGGAGCTTTGATGGCGGCGCTTTTCGCGGCGTTTTAATTTCACGGTGACGATGGCGGCGGCGGTGTGAAGGCCGCGCGGTCGGGTCGAACCAGCCACCTCCCGCAGCCTCGCGACGCACGATACCGTGGCTTTATCAGACGCGCTCCGCGCAGATAAAGAAAAGTGCAGCGGGCGCGAGGGAGGGGTGGGAAGATCTGCGAGGGCGGTGGCGGCGGGGACGGCGTAGGGTGACGCACCGGGCGCCGCCGCTGTCGCGCCGAGTCGGCGGGCGCTGGCGAGTGCAGGCAGGCCGCTCCTGCCGCGCCGCTCCGCTCCGCCACACTCCGCCTCGCCTCGCGCCGCGCCGCCCGCCCCGCTCCGCTCCCCGTCCCGTTCCGCCCCGCCCCGCACCTTGCCGCGGAGCGTGCGCTCGCTGGCTGCTGGCGCGCGGCGGCAGGTTCCGCCTCCGGTGAGCGGCGCCGCCAACCTCGCTCGCCGGGCCCGCTCTCGCTTCTCCTCGTCTCGCCTCGCCGAGTCGCTCGCCCGCGCCCGGCCGTCGCGGACGCACCGCGTGGTTCGCCCGCCCGTTCCTTCTGTGCGCGTCCGAGATCGCGTGTTTTCCGGGCAGTGTTTGTTGGGCGCTGACGCTGCGCCACGTGTGGGTGTTGGTGACGATTTGGACGTGTGTGAAGAAGTCTGCCTGATGATCGTTGTGTTTCCGCTCCACACGGAGGTTGGGTGACGACGCCGTTGGGTGTGCCCGGCTACAAGAGGATACCGATGGACCTCGTGGTTCTGCTGAGATTTGCGTGCCCTGCCGCGATCGGCGGTGATGAAGATTGCGCTGGCGATCAGGAGAGCGGCCGCCGGCGACGGTCGGTGGCTTGCCCAGCTCTGCATCCGCTCTCGGTGAGTGCTCGCCCACCCCGCGCTCAACCCCTCGCCTTCACCTACATAGCCACCTGTTTCGCCGCGCCGTCGCTGCGTTCGCGTTCACTTTTACGGCGCGTTGTGTGGCAACGGCCGGCGCTCGCGGGGCATGGCGTCCGGTTTTCGTGTCCAACGTTCTCTCCCCGACGAGAGATTTGAACGAGACACACTCAGAATACTTGGAACCGGGACAACGGAGGCGGGTTGAGAAGACGGGGCAGTGACTGAGCCAGTGGGCGTTTAGAAGAAGGGGTGGCGGGTGCGTTGAATGGCCATTGTCGGGAAGGGGTGGCGCGCGCGGGCAGCGCCCTGGGCCCGGTCGCGTGCCTCTTGGCGGAGGCGGCGAGGACCCGGGGCCGAACAGGTGGCCGCGCGCCGCCTGCAGGTGCGCTTGCTTCCGGCCGCCGCCACCGCCGCCTCTCGCCTTTCGCGCTGCGGAGGCTCTGATGCGCCCTAGCTGCCTTCCACGCGTGCTGTTTTGGTGAATCACGATCGTTTTGTGGATTCCGTTAAGTCGTATGTTGATAGGTACTCGGAAGATGCAATTGAAGTGTACATGAATTAAGAGGAGTGGATAAATTTCAGGAACGTCTTCCTCCATGCATGTAGGCACTATCGCCTCTTTATTTCCTCTTGTCTCCATTCGCCAAGTATTGATGGTTGATTACAACTAACGTTAGCTGTGAACTTCTGCTTTCTGGTTCAAAACTGGCTGTGGAATTGATACGATGAGATTCTTCGAACACCACTGTCATTCGTTGAACCTCCAAATGTCATTTACGTGAATAAACAACACTATCTTATTCCAAAATATGTCCAACAAGATTCTTAACATCTTCAGATTTTGCGCTGTATTGGTGCGACTCGCGAAATGCCTAGTGCTGTACCTCGCATTTGCTTCTAGCTGTTATATTTTTTACTCCTCGTTTGCATTCATTTCTTCGAGTCCTGGCGTTCTCCCGAACAATTCTTGAATGCTTTTTCTTAATTCTTGATTCCTCTATCTCTCTCTCCTTGTATCAGCAGGTAAACTTTTAACTTACGGGCGTGTAAAAGATGACCGTGAGTGAGCCGAAGTGCTTCGTAGCCGTGTGTGTGGACAACCCAAATACTAGGCGTGCGTGATGGAGTGGGGAGGCAGTTCCGGGAGTCCGCGGTGGACTGGGGCTCGGGAGAAGAGTCGTCGTCCGCCCGCCCGCAGCCAAGGAGCGGAGCCGCGCCGCGCCGCGCCGCGCCGCGCCGGTCGGAGGCGGCCCCGCGTGCGTGGGGCGCGCCGAAGGGTCACGTGATCGAATCCGGGTCACGGCGCGAGCGAGCGCCACCCGAGCGGCGCGGCGGTGCGTGGGCGACCGGTTTGGTGGGCGCAGCCAAACGCGCCCTCCTCGCCCTCGCCCTCGCTCTTCCTCTTCCAGCCTCACGCCCCCCAACTCTTCGTCATGTCCCGCCTCCTTTGTACTCGACTCTTCGCAACTCGATACTCCCCCGCCGAGCGAGAGTTACGCGTCAGTTACGTGACGACCCCCGTGACATTGACCTCCTTTACGCACCATGGAAAGGTTTCTATTACAGTGTCGTAGCTTTTCGAGGTCAGTTGTGTATTGTTTATTTCGAACGTAATTAGCACTGGGTATATGATGTCTGTAGTTATGTTTCACTTTTACTTTTGTTTTGTCGCATTAAGGGTGGTTAGCATCATTAACAGTTCTTTGTTTGTAAACTTTTTTTTCATACTTAACCAATAATCGACTTCTGATTAGTAAGGTTTCGAAGACATTTAATTCCAATAATTAGACTTTGGACATTTCGTAATGAAAATTTGCAAAGACCAAACGTTAATCTATTAAAAATGTGAGATGAAACAGTTTTCCAGTTACACAAATGGATTCTCGCCAGTCACGCACACCAGGAGTAGTCTGCTTCTCCTTTTGTTCGCTTTTACTGACTCCGTTTCGGAAGTGTTGAATGCCTTACTTCCGTCTATTTGTAACATGTACCGCAATTGTTTTCTGTTGCTATAATTATTTGTGTGTATCTTAATTACTTCTGCATGATTTATTTCTATCTATCGCTTGTTGATCTATTCGATGTCATCCTAATTAAAGGAAGTTTCAAGTAAGATGTCTACGAACTACATTTAGCGTTATTTGAAAGAATAGGCCGTATTTGTAACTTGGTTTTGGGAGTTTCGGTTTTGAGAGGAATAATCGGCAAGTTATTGCATGGTCGACGTATTGTTTTGCGGCTGGGATAGAGTTACTAGTCAATATAGTCAGTAGAATTTTCTCATTTGTCATAAACTTCCTATTTCATTTTCCAATTTTTGTGTTGCGAAACGAAAGAGAAAAACGACCGTAGTACATGGAGATAAGTATTGCTCCCTGCAGTCTTGGTGTCTATGTATTGTTCTGAGTGCGAGAAAGGAATCGTGAGGTAGTAGAGGAGCTCGTACGTGGGATGTCCTCGGAGAGGTTGTCACCGCATCGCGGCTTAACGGCCTGTCTTGGCGCACCGTTCACCGCACGACTTTTTCCCGCACAGTCAGTACATGTCCTGCAAAGTGCACCGTGTAAACATCCGAACGTACGACTTAACGTCTGAATCGAGTAACGCGGAAAAGGCAACTGGGTTAGCCAAAGTTTTCGCCTCTTTTCTTCCCTTACTTTTCAGGAACTCTTTAGGTGCCATTAAAAAAAATTAGGGGAAGGGGCTTCCACAATTGTGACAATAGTGAACGAGCTTGTGTATGTATGTGAGGTAAATGTTCTCACACATTTTGGTAATTATATTATTAACTTCAAAGGATAAATTAATTAATTAAACTCGAATTTCATGCTGGAATTCGTGCGTAGTATTTATTTTTTTCAGTAAACTTACTGAATGTTTCTTTTTAATTCCGAAGCCTTGTTATCGCTTAACATTTATCATAGTTCATTTTTCCTCGTCATTTTTGTGACAAGGGGTGGTGCTTGCTGAGCCTAGCAATGTGGTTGAGGGAGTGTACTGGAATAAAGCTCTTTTACGTTTTCTTGACTAGGCAGTTCTGAATGAATTGGTAGTGTTGTTTTCCATGAGATTCCGTATGTATTTTCCAATTTAAGGAATGAAAATATTATCTTAAGCAATGTTACAGTAACCCTCCTTTTACTCGGGCTGAATATTTGAAAGGGAGGAGGTGACTTCTATGAGTCATGATTACAGCTACAGTCTAGAGACGAATTATGTGATATGTATGAAAGAATAAGTATAAGAAAAGTACACAAGTGCGCACACACACTCTCACACACACATATATACATATTGAAGGTGGGACTCAAACCCACGGCGTAAAAAAGACAATGGTAAGGCATTCATTCTGTTGGCGGGAATGGAGCCCGCGACCCTTCGAACGTGGAGTGGGCTTTCGTGCTTCGTTGGTGCAATATCTAATGGCGTCAGCCACTCGTACCGGTTTTGAATACAATGAAAATAATTGGGCGTTAGCAGTGCATTACAAAAATACTCAGGACTGTCTTATTACAATTTATCGCCTAAAACTGAAATTTCCATCATATTCAGTAGTGCTCTGATGAAATATCTTGAGATTTATCCGAATTGGATCTCTTGTGCGGTCAATATGCTTGATATAACACTGATTATGGACTAGTTGTTTTCTATTAATTGCATTGGAATGTTTTATGTATCCATGGAATCCATTACTTTTTTTAGACTAATAATCTCCCCTTTAAGCAAAGAAAGATAGTTTAAAACCTTGGAGCAAATCAGCATTATGGTTCTGCCTTCCAGACCAATTGACTTCCCAATATTGCTTGTTAACGTACATTATATTTGATATACTGAATGTGCTAACTTGCTAAAATGTGTCAATACTGGTGTAATAACATCATATTTATTGTACTGAAGTAAGAAGTGTATGATCCTGAGTTTATTAATTTTTTTAAAATTTCATGAGGTACTTTTAGTATTTAATCTTAAATTATGTCACTGTGAATTCGTAAGTCGTAACGGTACTCTTTTTTGCGAAAATATATAAAGATATTTATTGATGGATCCCTAAGAGCAAAAAAGCCCTTTACATTTCTATGATATGTGAGTTAGATATTTATTTGACATTCGGTTTTGATTATGGTAACAGTACAACAGAAGAGGAAATAATTGAATGGTCCCTTCAAATATGATAAATATTTTTAAAACTAAACCGATCTGACGTCCTCTACCCGGAATCGTGACGAAACCTTAAATAGAGACAAGAAGTAACAGAGTTCCTCTAGATCATGCCCACGAATCAAGACAAAAAGGATGGTTTTGAATCGTGTGAAATTAAACATTCCGAAACATAACTTTTCATTTTTGTTCTTGATTTGATTCACGTTCGAAAGCACAAAATGAGAAACCAAATGTGTTCGGAAGCCTCATCGCTATCGGGAAGCGCGATCACGCCACTGTTCGTTGACGCGACGGCAAGCGGGGCGATAAAATCAATGGGTGGCGTCTGGCTGAGGTGTGCCGCCGCCGCCGCGGCGCTTGTTCAGCGTCGAGCACGGCGGCGGCGGCGGCAGTTGTCTGAGGGGAGGGGCGCTCGGGATTCGAACAGTACCGACGCGGCCTCGTCCCATTTAGCTCGGGCTGGGCGCTGGGTGTTGTCTTCTGCACTTCTGCCATGCATTACTCGCTCCGCAGATATTTTCGCAACCGAATTCGCCTAATGTTTTGTTTACTATTTTTGCGTTTTTTCTTACTAAACTAGATTGACTTGCGGGTACAGATCATGCAAAAGTATGTCCGATTAATTAAAATTCGGAGAAAAGACACTCACACTACATGTTTTATGTTGTAGAAATCACATTACAATCTATTTGATTATTTTTCCAGTGGAAAATGGCAAGGGAAGACATGATTCTTAGTTCATACAAATTGCCTAGACATTGTGTCCGTGCTTTCCTCATTCTTGTGCACTTGACGCTGTGCTTCATATCGCCATAAACCTTTCGCCAACTAGTCGTAAGCCAATGAAAGATTTTTTCCCTCAGAAACCTGCTGTATTGGTTTACACTTGTACTAACTTGCTGAGTCACATGTGGAGAATGTGCCAGATAAGGCCGTCATCGCCCGTCTCCTAATTAAAGAATTTCGAGGCATTGTCTTGAATCGCGCGCTTTCTAATCTTCGCATCTGGAATGCGCGAAAACAATGTCGGTCGCTTTGCGGTGATTCATGGGCGATTTTCATCGGCGGCGTTTCGAGTGAAACCAGGTTATCGCACCTGTCGCGGGCATCGAGTGCGCGCGATAGCAGGAGACACACTTCGATAGCGCTCTTTGGTGTCGCGCCGCATCTTTGCGTTCGCGAAGGACGGACGGGCGGGCGTCTCTGCCCGGCTCCGCCCCGCCCCGCCCTCAAACTTCCATATCTCTCGGAGGAGAAGGGAGCGGGAGCGGAGGCAACACGGGGGTAAGAGCGAGACCGGGAGACAGGGGTTGGGCACGCAGACACACCAGGTTTACGTATTGATTTGGCAGTGTTCTTTTTTCGACAGGTGGTAGGTTCTTGAATCATCTCTCACTAACCTGGTTTAAAAAAGCAAATAATCATTAGTGGAACCCTTGCGATTACATCGCACAAAAGAAAACTGTGGAAAAGTTGCAATAGAAAAGTACAATATAGGCACTATAAGAAAAATCTGTAACCTCAAAAATATTGTTTCAAGTCCGTTCTTGTTCTCCAAGACTAATGCACTGAGAGGAACATTCTGGAACCGTATAATCCACAATCACTGTGAAAATAAGAGTTAAATATGTTTCTGAAAATATAATTGAAATGTTTTTATATTTACCGAGATCTGTACACGTATTGAAAGTTATTGTGAGTTGTAGTAGGAAATCCTGCCATCCACCTAAACTTCAACACGTATACATTACATTACACTGAGGTGACAAAAGTCATGGGATACCTCCTTGTGCCCGGAGAAGTGCAGCAACTCGGTGGCATGGCTTCAAGTCGTTGGAAGTCCCCTGCAGAAATATTGAACCATGCTGCCTCTACAGCCGTTCATATTTGCAAAAGTGTTGCCAGTGCAGGATTTTGTGCTAACTGACCCCTCGATTATGTCTCATAAATGTTCGATGGGATTCATGTCGGGCGATCTAGGTTGCCAAATCATTCGCTCGAATTGTCCAGAATGCTCTTCAACCAATCGCGAGTAATTGTGGCCCGGTGACACGGCGCATGCGCCTTGACATCCATAAAAATTCCATTGTTGTTTGGGAACATGAAGTCAATGAAAGGCTACAAATGGTCTCTTAGTTGCTGAATATATCCATGTCCAGTGATCGGTTCAGTTCGACCAGAGGACCCAGTCCATTCCATGTAAAAGGGCCCACACCATTATGGAGCCACTACCAGCTTGCAAAGTACCTTCTTCACAACTTGAGTTCATAGTTTCGTGGGGTCTGCGCCGTACTCGAACCCTACCGTCAGCTCTTACCAACTGAAATCGGGACTCATCTGGTCAAGCCACGGTTTTCCAGTTGTCTAGGGTCCAGTCGATGTGGTCACGATCCCAGGAGATGCGCTTCAGGCGATGTCATGCTGTTAGCAAAGGCACTCGAGTCGTCTTCTACAACCATAGCTCATTTAAGCCAAATTTCACCGTACTGTCCTAACGAATACTTTGTCGTACGTCCCACATTGATTTATTCGGTTATTTCACGCAGTGTTGCTTGTCTGTTAGTGCTAACAACTCTAAGCAAACGCCGCTGCTCTCCGTCATGAAATGAGGCCTCTGCGTTGTCCCTGGTGAGATGTTATTCCTGAAATTGGTATTCTCGGCACAATCTAAATACTCTGGATCTCGGAAATTTTAATTCCCTAACGATTTCCGACATGAAATGCCCTGTGCGTCTAGTTCCAACTACCATTCCGGGTTCAAAGTCTTCGTTCCCCTCGTGCGGCCGTGATCATGCCAGAAACCTTTTCATTTGAATCACTTATACACGAGTACCGACGAAAGCTCTTCCATGTACTGAGCTTTTATACTTTTTGTACGCGATACAACTGCTATATGTATATAGATCTCTCATGACTTTTGTCACCTCAGTGTATAATCATTGATTGTATGAAGGGACGCATGTGTCAGACGATTGTCCGACATCGCGTGTATACACACTCGATCATCCTAATTTTAGACACTTATTGGTCTTCGAACTTGAGCAAATCGCTATCTTCGCTTCGCTAAATTTGAGGTTATCCTCACACGCTTACTCTTGTCAATCGACGACGAGACGACGATTCTTATTGATTGATTGATTGATTGCAACTGGCACCTTAAAATGAAGCAAGACAACTATTGTAGTTGGTCTTCGACGAAGAAATGAACAAATGATGGCAAGTAGACTTTCTATTAACTTGAAGATATTTCGAGTTCGTACCATAAAACTGGTTAAAACAAACGAAAACACTCGGATGTTTCACTAGATTTTATTTGAAGACATCATGAAATTTGGTTGAGTAGGAAACTCAAACTTCTTACTAAACGAAAAGTCTTTATTAGTGTTTTAAATATTTAAATTTAGAAATACAGAAATGTAATAGGATGAAATAATGTCAACACATCAACATACCTAGAAGAGGCGTGATAGCATGATAGTGGTGGGAGAGAATGACACAATCATGTAACTTGCTCGAGGTTAAATGGACAATGCTCAATTTCACACGATTTATTCCCATTTTGTGTTTTGACTTAACAACTTGTGTGTTCACAAAAAGGTTGCAAGTCATGGGATGTGGTCAGGTAGGCATCGTATAAAAAAGTTTATTCGAGTGTGCGGACGATTCGGAAAATGAAATTCCATCTACGAAATTGACAAGTTTGAAACACTGAATCAGTCCTGGATTAAGGACATAAAACAGTGAAATACTGTTCAATAATATACAATATTGTCTAAATATTGCTAACCACTTCACTTATAATCCAAAAAAGTGTATATTATAATATTCCATCCTTTGCAACACCAGCAACCACGACACTCTTGAAAAGTTCAGTTTCGCGCCAGATCTTGTACGAGACTGAACACATATGAACTATTCAAGGAACCTCTTAGTGTCTAGAACCACAATTTTAAATTCGCCTAGGATCTCCGAAAATGTTATTTGACAGTGCTATAGTTTGGAAATTTGAAGTAAAACTAATTTTTCCTTGAATTCCTGACGGACTTCGTAGACACATTTTGTTTTTTTGAGTATTAATATGTATGAGACATAAGAACGATCATGACATTAAGTTCTATCGTAACGATTTTTTTCTAAAATATTACTATATATCTTAGGTGGTCAGCGGCTACTTCATTTATGTAAGTTTCATTTGTCTTATAGAAAATGCATCTGGAGATCAGTTTAATCGCATCACATTTGCAAGTGATGTAGTATATCGATTTTTTTTTACATGAGAGACAAATTATTCATTGCCCGAATCAGTCCATTCATTTGTGAAAGTGTCCTTAGTTACAGAGAGTAGGAGAAACAAACACAGGCATTTAATCAAAATACATGTTTTTTAAAATGAAAAGCTATCATTAATTGATTTTGATGATAGAATTTCAAAGTATATTATAAAAATCTTCGAACCACTTCATGATTGATACTTCACTCTTCATGATTGATTCTTCACTTCCTTTTGAAAGAAGCGATATCTTATCTTTTACTCTTAGAATTCACAGGTTACTTTGTTTTGTTAGGAATTCAAGATATTAAATATTTAAACTTGTAAAAACAAAGTATTCAAAGCGCGTTGCCAATCAAACTGTGCGCACCGGAGTTTTTATTGCAGCTGCACAGATTTGCTTTCTGTCTTTGCAATTACTCCTGCAGCAGTTGTGCATGTCTCAATCCATTGGCACAGGAGGTGACCTCCTGTTTGCGAACGTGCGGGGGGGTGGCGGCGGCGGCGGCGGGCGACGGCTTGGGCGCGGCTGTGGCCGCTGCCACCGCCGCCACCGCCGCTGCAGGAAGCCGAGTGAGATTCCTGCGAGGCGAGTCAGCGCGCCCGCGGAGGCCGCTTTTGCTAGTCACGTGGCCGCGCTGGCGGCGGCAGCGACGACGACCACTGAGACGGGGGCCGACCCACGCCCGACCCGGCCTTCGCGTGCTCTGCTGTTGTCCTGTCTCGGGACCTCCGCAGTCCTACCGCCGCCCCCCGCCCCGCCCGCGCTCCAGCCCTGTTAGCGAACTTCGGCCCCGTCGGCATCCGCTACTGGGACTCAGTCTGATCAGTGATCAATTCCCACGACCCATGCATTAATCCTCAAGAAAATAGCATTACACCTAATTACGTACATAGGCACTTTTGGCTCAAAACTGGTAGGTACTCGGTCTTGTAAATAGAATAATAATGAAGTTTTACTTGAATAAGCAGCTTTCGATGGCTTCGCAATCATCATCAGATTATCGCGTTCAGATCACGAGTTCGAATGATCTAATATCAGTGTTTCGATTACACTGCTGGTGATATTAGGCATTAAATTGTACGGATATGTTAAATAAGCAGTTTATTGTCATTAAAAATGTAATATGATTCTAAAGACAATTTATTATGCACGAATAAAAAAATATCGGTATCGAATTAAAATGCATCCTTCATTATTGCAGTTCTTTTCCAGGAATGTTACGTAATACTGGAGACGATGACATTATTGAGAGGGGAAATGTTTATTGGGTAGTATTGTAATATTCATAAAACATGAATTGAAGTTAGATGGCGAGGGGGTGCCCGTTCTGTAGTGGATATTCTCTGCAGTTTCTTACTTCTGTTCATCTTACAAATAGAAAATGCATCATATATGTTTTTTCTCGCCTGGAGTAAAACTTGTTTACCATGTGTAAAACATTTTTTTCTTTCTCCATTTTGTTCTGTTTCTCTGTCTTTCTCCCTCTTTCAACTAACCTCTTCCCATTTTACGTATTGTCTCCCTTCTAATATTATCTTCGAAATGTGTTCGTGTTGCGTGACGAGCGTTTGCAAATTAGCTGATTCTCGTGAAAGGTAATGAATCTTGGGGGTAATATGACTCATAAGTACTCATATGATTGTGCAATGTATACACGGAAACGGATTCTCGTCGCCAGATGTAACGCAGCTGCCCATGCGTTGCAATTCACAAACGACCTTCACGTTCCGACAACTCAGGGCTCCTTCACCGCCCATGATTCTTCAAAGCACACTTGAGTTTGGGCACGTGCAGTCGGAATTTTCGGCAAGTATGAATAGTAGTTGTAGTAATAATATTGATAATATATAAAAAAAATCAATAATAATAATAATAATAATAATAATAATAATAATAATAATAATAATAATAATAGTACATTGTACGAAAATATATATTGTACGATATTTAACCATTCAGGCCCTTCAAAATATACATTTTAAGTCATTGGAGAACGATACTTTCATTTTGAAGTTTAATCATCTAATGGAATGGGGTTTTCCTGGGATTTTTGTTTTGTTTTTTGAAAATCGTGGAGTTTTTGAAAGAGCAGTTGTGCTTATGGATTATTTTACGTTTTACCTATCGAAAATCTACAGCACATAATTACCTTCAGTGGGTAAGATTTGTATACCGTAGAAATATGCTGGATGCAAAAGAAAAATAGGGCCATTACAAACAAAATAACGTGCACATAATATAAATTTCTTACCAAAATTTTGTCTTCCTTTTTTTTTCAAGAAATGAATTGTTTATTTTTCATTCCTCTCCGTCATTTTTCTGTCTTCTATTGTCATATTATTTTCTATATCTTGTGAGTTATTCGTGTCGAATTCAAAGACTTACTTTCGTTTTTGTTGGCGTTATTTATATCATTCCCAGCCATTTTTGTTTTTTTAATTGTTGGTGGTTGGCGGTGTTCGTAGCTTCCTTCCTGCGTGTGGTTCGTATTCGGCCCGAGCAGCCGCCACCGCGCAAGTGCGTCACCTGCTCGCGCTGCTCTCCTCCTCCTCCTCCTCCTCCTCCTCGGCGTCCGCGCAGAAGCCGTTAAGCGAGGCTCGAGGACCTCTGCGCCGGTTCCCCGCGGATGCCAACGTGCTGCTGCTGCTGCCGCCACAGCCGCCGGTGGGCCTGGGTCCCCGGCGTGTGGCGGCAGAGGGACGAATATCTCCGAACTCCGCCGCCGCTGCAGCCGGCACGAAGTGCTGCACTCCACTCCAGTCATTCGCCGTGAAAATAAACCGCGACTTGGCGGAGAATGCAGACGGACCGGGCCGCGGCGGCGGCGGTGGCGGCGGCGCGCGGGCCCCCCGGTCGTTGCTCAGACCTTGGGCAGCTCATCCCCTCTCCCCTTTCTCCGCTCCGGCTCCGCCCCGCCCTCCGCTCCCTCCTGCTGCCGCCGCCTCCTCCTCTCCCGTGGCGTCGCGACGCGCCCCCGCCTCTCGTCCGCGATACACGCAAGTCCAACCCGTAAATCGCCACTCCGCGGCTCGTACGCCAAGTTGCGGCGCCGAACCGCCGCCGCGGAGAGGTTCGGAATTGTGACGAGCGGTGCGAGGCAGAGGAGTTCAAATGTGCCTAGCCACGCGTCGATCGGAAATTGACGGCGGATTCTTAGGGCTGCGTCTCGCATCGGTATCACCAGAAACATATGTATGTGAAACGGTTCTGTGTGTACCATTTGATGTTAGCAGTATTGTGGATAGTAGTACCGTATTTTCAAAAATATATTTCATTTTAAAGTGTAAGCACTTGGCTTTTACGTATATTATTACTTAAATCATATTTTTCTGCGCCGAGTGTCAGGGAGGTAAGTTCGTTTATAACTTCAACGAAATGTGTGCGTGTTTAAATGATTACAATTAAAGTATGTAATTAAAAAATCAACCCCCTGGTCGGACACTTCAGTAAGTGTGCTTCATTCCATTCGAAAACAAAACTTCGTGCGGCGTACATAGTCTATTGAAAGAATGTTGGACGTTGGTTGCGATTTGCGCGTTGGGTTTGCAAATGTCGCCGCCCGGCTCGTTGCCCAACGCAGCCGCGGCGTTGGGGCCCTTGCCAAAAGCTCCAAGTTCACTAGCGCCGTAACCGGCGACGGCGATGGCGGCGCTGGCGCCGTGGCACGGCGGCGCGGCGGTGACGCGGTCGGCACGTCGCCTCGTTGGCCCCGCCCGCCGCCGCCGCCGCCGACCGCGCCCCCTCCTCCCTCCTCCCGCCCCGCCCTGTCCGTCCCCCGCCGACCCCGTCTCGTCTGGCGCTGCCGCGCCGCGCCGCGCCGTGCCCGTCGCCGCCACCGGGGTTTCACGCCAGGCGCGCGGAGACTGTTCTTGCGAAGTTCTCGGTCTACTGGCATTTCAATCGCTACGCGAATTGGGAAAGAGACGTTTAAAAGATTCCCTCCTGCGCCAAGAGGAACACTAGCTAGCTATCGTGTCTGCGAAGTTTCTGCCGTACTAATGGTTTCACGCCATTACGCGGGCGCTGATACGTCAGACATGTGATGTATCAATTGTTTGTGTATTGTGTGGTACTGGTGCATCTTGCTGTAAATGATTGATACTTGGTTAATCACTGTTAGGAAAAGGCATTATTTGTAATTTTATCACCGAGCGTAAAACGTTGTGTGTAAGTAAGAGATAAGTAAATCAAATTAGAGAAAAATAAGAGCATAAAAAAATTCAAAAGTTCGGACGTATGTTTCTTATTGGGGTGCATATTCAGCGTCAACTGAAGTTTTAACATCAGATTGTCGAAATTATGTTTTCTCCTTAATTTTCAGATCCCTATAATCTCTGTTGAGAGGGCTCGTGAATAAGGTTAAATCCGTCTTGTACTAAATGCGATCGCTTCACACTGATCTAACTAAAAAAAAAGAAAAGTTTTGGAAGAAAATCAGATAGCCAAGCTTTATATTTATTGATATATTTATTTTACAATATTTTCCATTCTATTCTTTGATTCACAAAGTTGATAGATGCGAATTCAATAAACTCACTGGAATGTTTTTTATGTATCACAAATGGTTATCTTCATAAATCTCTGGCCTCATTCATGCATTGTGAAAACTCCGTCATTACATTACAAATTACATTATTTTATTATGTCATTGTATTTTAAATTTTCGTTTGCGCATTTTCTAGGAAAAGTGATAAAATGTTACAAGTTGACCGATATCCTTGACAAATTTCTTTCTGTATAGTAGGATTATCATCTTTCCAACATTGTTAGTGTTTCATACATAAAACTAAATAACGGATATGTGAGGCAACTAGCTCTAAATTGACATAATATGTAATAGCGATTGTTGTACTTCCATTTTTGCGCAATCCTTGTGAATATATGCTTAAAAATGGCATTTCGAGAAAATGTTACTCTCGGATATAGACCCTTTCGCATGGTCCCTGGGTTGAAGACATCAACATATTTTCTAGCAGACGTAAATGAATATGCAAATATGGCCACCAATTGTCATTAGAAACCTGCGTAACACTATTTTTCCTTTTTATAAACAGTGGTCAAGAAAACACCTCTTACTGAAATTTTTATGTAGCTGCCGTGCTTGACTTCTCAACTTTTTTTTGAGAGAGACTGATGTTGCCATCTTTCGACGCTTCTTCTAAAGAGAAATTGTGTTCAAGAGTTGTGCGATTCGTTCAGTTGATGTAACTGAAACCTTCGAAATGAACACATATTTTAGATGAACTTGGCTTAAAATGATCTCACCATCGCCTCTCTATTTTCTCGCATTACGTCCAAATCTTCCATAATATCACATTGCGTAATATGCTGCAGTCATTGAGAAACACCTTTCTAGTAAGTGTCCACTATTTGAAAATATGTATTATTAAACACATTGCGTTATAAACTAAATTTATTTCCCATATTTTTACTAATCTGAAATTGGCTAAAAGTCAAAACAGTTTGAATCTAGAAATAAATCTGATTTCAGCTCCTTTTAGTAAAGGACAAGCGCATCCTGTCGCACAATTGTAGCTGCGGTGTCTTCAAGGAATCGTTTCGATTATGGGCGTTTGCTTGAAGATGAAGTAAAAAAGGCGAAACACCGAAACAACTTCAGTAATACAATTAAGTGATTACTATTGTTAAGTCGTAAACTCATAACAATAATAAAAATGGTATTTTGCCAAACTTCCGGGCTCTATTTATCAGCAAGTGGTAAATGCATTGCGATATAGGCAATTTCAAATGTCAAATTAAAAAGCTGATTATATCTTTAGCCAGTGGATATTCGAACATAGCATGTTTACTTCGTATGTAGGTATATAATACAGATTTTGGTATTTGGATTGTTTTTAAGCACTAAAAGTATCAATGTCAACATCAAAAAACTACAGAAATTTGACGAACGATCCATGATAAATGGTAGTTTGATCACGTCATTCCTTCGGAGCAGAACTCGTAAGTTACCTTTTTGTATTGTAGATCAGCTTAGTAGAATACTGCATTGTATTTTTTAAACGGCCCATTATTCTTGATAGGAATTAACTCTAAGAGAGAAGTTTCGTTTGTTGCAACATTTTGCCCCTAACTTGTGCTCAGTACCTGAAACAAACTTCAGAAAAATGATATCATTAACTTTAACAAGTCTAAGGATTAAGAGATTCATTCTAAATGAGCGATCCAGGGCGGCCAAAATTATCTTATGGCGACACTTCAACTCCAGTATAAATGCCCAGATATTAGAGATGTATTCAAATTATTACACACAGTATTCAGTTTTCAAAGAATTTTATTTATCGCACAGCAATTACTCTGGACCGTTTACGTACTTACCCAAATTAATTATAATATTCCATCTTACACATTTGCATTGATTGAAACAAATTTCTCAAATTCAATAAATAAAACGTAGATTTAAATGAAATAGGTGCATTGTAATTTAGTACATTCTAATTTGTTTTTCAAGAACAGTCACAAAAGTTAGTATTTAGTATGAAATTCTTTATTTTTATCACAGAGTTCAGTCTTTGCGGCACGCTTTCCACACGTTTCATGCACTTGAGCGTTAAATTGACGCTAGTGAGCCATAATAAATTGATTTACTCAGTTAACTGATGTTTGCACTTGAGCGTTATGTCGACTTACTTTCATGCACTTGAGCGTTAAATCGGCGCTAGTGGGCCATAATAAATTGATTTACTCAATTAACTGATGTTTGGGTGAAATGTTCTTCCTTTTCAGCTTATCCTTCATGAAGCTCCAAAGGTTTTCTATTGGATTCACGTCAGGACTGTATCCCGACCATGGAAGAACGCTAAATTCCGTTCCCTAGTGATCACTCTTGGATCGTTCGTTTTCTATTACGCGTTAATGATCCCCTCCCTCACTTATGTATTTTGATGTCACTGAAACTATCCCGTCCTAGAAAATATGCCTCTTGGTAGAACGCTAAGTCATCGATACAACATGATTAAAAGAACACTCAACTTTTGTTCGCCGGTATATCAACCATAATATTCCTGTTTTAATAGATACGTCCACGAAGTCGTGAAGCGAGACCTGCCCATGTACCGGACCTAATCTCTCGTTCTTGTGAGAGCTCATGGCGAGTATCGTGCGTGCTATTCTGTTCTGATATCTCGAAAACGTGAACATCACTTCACCTGACGTCTTGGAATGGAGGCCGAAGCATTCGCACGTGTTTGTCAACGAGTGACCAGGTAGATTATTGGTTGGACGCTTCATTGAGGGACGGATATGAGGGGCACGTCGATCATCAACTCTTACTCCAAATGTGCATTGGTATAGAGTTGAACGACGGAGTTAGGAAATAAATGTTGTATCATCGGCTCGGCATTTCCGGACAAGTGAAGAACTTTTTGTTTCCTCGCTCTGCCCACTCACGTCCCCTTCTCGCTCTGCCCACCACTTTCCTTTCCGCCACACTGAATCTGGTTGCAACGTTGTTTTTGAGCCATCTTTTACAATGTGAAATAGAACCTTGCATTTTTTGGAAAATATAAAATATTGTAGTATGAAACCATTTAATTTAACTTAAAGGTCTTAAATGGATGACGGTGAAGAATTAAATGGTCTCATTAATTTTTTCTATCGTTCAAAATATTTACTTTTCAAATTGTTTATTATATGACAAACACAATAAATAACGTAAATTGCTGAGAACAAACTTTTTTCATGAAAAGAGATTTTACACTGATTTAAAGTACTATTTTTTTACTGAGTCATGCCTGTCCATTATTTTTAAAAAGCGCAACAGTATTTCATACACCTTTTAAAAATATTTCTTGAAACTTTTCCAGGCAGTACTCTATTTACGGACCCTGCACCCGCCTCTTGCAGGCCTATTGATTAAGACTGCTCTGAATGCTCTGCACCTGCCTAACTGCCGCCCCCCCTCCCCTCCCGCATAGGCGGTTGTGCCGCCCCGCCACCGCTCGAACCACCACCACCACCTCTGCTGCCGCCGCCGCCGTCGCCGCCGCATTCCTCGGCCTTTCCGGGGGCCCAGGTTCGCCGCCCGCGGCCGCTGCCGCCGCCGCCGCTTTCCCTCGGGGCGCGCGGTTTCTCAATCCGCCGACGCGGCGGCTGCGGCGCGGCGCGGTGGCGGTGGTGGCGGCGGCGGCGGTGGCGGCGGCGGCGGCGGCGGCGGCGGCGCTGCGGGCCCTGTCCGCGCGCTTTCCCGGAGCGCTGGCCGCGTGCTGGCGCGCCGACGCTTGCTTTCGTGCGTGTTTCGTCAGCGGCGAGATGCGCCAGTGTGGCGAAGATACCCTCTACTTCGAGGAGGCTTAGTTTCAACGCGATCCTTCACAATGTAGGAACGGACGTTTTATATTTGAGGGAGATTATTAATTTGGAGTGGCATTGCCTGATAAAAAATGCAGCGTTTGGCGGTGTCTGGAACATGATACAAGGGAGAATAGTTCTCACTTCCCCAGTTCATTTCTTTCTCCAATTGCATTTAATTTTTTTAAATTTTAAGTTTCTCCAAAATTGTTTGTGTATTTCCTAAAATTATGTAATTTAAAATTAACATTTTAGCTCCGTATGCGAAATGATGGGATAATTTTCAGGACGCCGACATTCCGTTCGCAACTTCCAAAGAAACGTCCTCTCCGACGCCGTCTGTTGCAGCGGCATTTTCATTGTGATCTGTCGGATTAAAAAACTACAACTTTAAACAATGAATTTACACTATGTGGATGTAGAATACAAATTTTGGGACGTGAGTGTATTTTAATCATGCTGCACATCTTTGCTAAACAAAAACACTATATAAAAATCGGATATACGATTTTCTCTTGCGTGTTGCAAATGATGGTTTTCTCAGCAGTAAATGAACATACCTATATTATAGCCATGGATATTAACACAATTGCGGGCTTCAGTAATGAGGTCAGTGTTTCTCGACGGTATCGCGTTGATGTCTCGACATTTAATGAGCAATCATTCATGCGAGAATGGAATTCGCGACATTTAGGATTGTGGCGTTCAGTCAGCACACGCTTGCCCCACCTCCGGCCGGCCACCTGAGCCGCCAAAGATCTGGCACAACATCCCAGTACTTTACCACCTCTAAGCGTGCTTAATCTTGTTAAATGGTTACGGAAACTGTATAATTGTGTGACATTCTTATAGTTTCCTTTGTATTGTAGCTCATAAATTTCTCTCTAAAAAGGTCTATTATTTCTATATATTAGTTTGTGGGGTACATTATAAAATATTTGTCGACGGACAAATTGTAATCACGTACGTTAGAAGGATTGAGGTTGATATATGGAAAACAAACTCAATGCATATAAATATTAAAAAATATCGCATTTACATTGATCGTCTCTACTATAACAAATTGGTGGTAATTTCATATAACGGGGCAGAATTAGTAATTTCTAAGACGCGGAGAAATTGAAAGAAAACTATACAGCTTCCGGTGTGTGAGGTGCCAATGATTTCGATAGAAACCTGCGAACACGGGAAAATTACAAAAACGATTCAATTTTTGATTCAAAAATGCAAGTTTTTGATGGTGTTTATTCCGCTTCTTCTGACGTCATGCGACAGCAAAGGGAGATGCCCCTGCCATTAAGTATGTACTATTCTATAATGCGCTATGGAAAAGCATAGTTTTTTTTATATATCGTACTTGGTGTGTTAGAATGGATTTTGGATGTAAAGAACTGTCGTATGCACAGTACTGTACTATTGCAATATTCGTGATTTGTCTTAATTTTTATTTTTTATTTAAGGCCGCATCAACATCTAGGTCATTAGCGACCATTATTGGAGTTAACGTTGTGATAACTGTGAATATGAAACGTTACGGTGATACGGAGTGAAAGGACGAACACAAATACAACCATGGCCGAGTCGGGTCTCGAACCCGCGACTCTTCGGTCCGTTATCACTACGACACTACTGCCCTAGCGATCTCGGCCACCGGATTGGCAAGACTGTTTTTGCTAAAATATTTAATGTATTGCATTGTTATACGGGAGTGTTTTGTTTGTCGTGTGTGTGTGTGACTTTTTGAAAAAATCTCTTGTGTGGAATTATTTAACAGAATTATTGTTGTTGCAGGTCACTAACATGAAGTAATTTTTTATCATCCTGATTTTATAAGTTTATAGGTCAGCCTGTAGCTGAAAGAGCGTGACTGCGTTATGCTCTTCTTAACAGTCGCTTACCTACAATATGCATATTCCGGTACCCGAAGAATACAAATAAGAGGTGTAAACGGTGGACCCCAGAATAAATTGCTATATAATTGAAAGAAAGTTGGATGTATTTAAAAACGAATACTGCATGAATTAGTTTCTAAATAAATTACAATTTCTTTCTGTAAGTTCGTTTTAAAATATTTTGGTTTTGAGGTATGGCAAGGTCCCTGATATTTGGGTCATTTTCTGCAATTGCGATCCTTTCCGCGGAGACACAGGGTGACGTTCGTTTTTGTACAATGAGTTTAATATTTTACAATGTTGATTCAATTAAACTACTGGAAACTGAGATTTCAGCTTGGTTATGGGCAACTTGGCCGTGAGAGAACGCTCTCAAAATGATTATGCAAGACGGCGGTTTCGAATTGTTTAGTAAATATGTGATAAGCGTTGAACGACGAAACTATAACTTGAATTTAGAAAAGGTTCTAATAATAAATGATGAAAATGTAACTCCTTACCTAGAAAAGAAAAAAACAACATTGTGGTCCATTGTTGACACTCGTTCGGTACGCGACAGTTAACAATTAACTGATCTTGAGTGTACTTACAGAACTCGTGCGGCCCATGGTTCGTAAAACAATTTTGACTAATAGTCAGACAACATGAGATAATCTTCTATACTGTCAATATCGTGACTTACTAGTGTGGGGTCATGTCAAGGAACCACTAAAATGACATTATAAGAGAAAAGTTGAGCAGTTATAAATCATTATCACTAAGACTTAGAGAAGGGTCGCTCGTTATTTCCAATGTTTTGTTTCTGCAAAATAGACACATTCATATTTACCTAGACAGTTCGTGTATGATTTGGTGCCCGGAAAAGCGTTTTTGTATTTACGTAACGACAAAAATTCCCTCTATGCACGTACTACATTCACTCTATGCACGAATATTTTGTCAAACTTCTTTGCAATTTATCGGAAGAATTCAAAAACCTACTATATTTTTCAGCCTTCTCGCCTCACAGCGCAATCATATTCCGGCAATGGGTTAAACTTCTAGGAGAACTATGTCATCAAGCAAACCTGCCGAAATATCAAATTCTACGCGTTATTATCTCGATTTCACGAAGAAAATTAAGAAATTCAACATTTACCTAATTATCGGGTGCAACAGTGTGTGGATGCGAGTGGGTAACTGAAACAGACGCAGTAGACTGGGAGGTCTCCGAGACCTGTCAGTGGCAGATTTTCGTTAATAGCCAAACAGTTGAGTCGAGGCCTGCCATTTTCTAGATGAGTTTGTTCGATCGTATCTGTGGTTTCCCCCGATCGATTCCTGGCGTGTGCCGGAGCAATGTCTTCATCGTTTCACGGACCATGCGAGACCCTTTCCTAACTCCTCCCCCCTCCCCCCCCCCCCAGTAGGACCTTGTATTGACCCGATTCCCCTTGATCTCAAACTCCCAGGGGGGGGGATGAAATTTTAACCCGATTAATACGCGAATAAGCGCCAATGACTGATCGATATAATAAACTAGTGGTGTTCAAACAGCACGTACTTTCACACATTATTACGCGAAAGTACTCAAATTTTGGAGAAATTGTAATGACCTGAATTGAAAATGTAATCACCCGAAGTACATTTTTTTGAAATTTTCTCAACTTTGCGGTTTCCTAAAAGTAGAACCGAATATTGCGCGAAATCTACTAAAATATTTTTAAAATGTACATGACAATGAAAAAACTAATTATGGACAACAAATTTCATTTGAAGGAAAAATCTCCATCTTCAATTTTGTGGTTGTAGATGTCGAAAAAAATTCAGTTTTGCAATTATCGAAAATTCAGAGTTAATTCTGAAAATTGAACCTATGCCACCTTTATAAACCTATATTTTACTCTATTCTTACAAGAAATTTAAAGAAAAAAAATTTGGAGCCGTTTTTGATAAAATTTTGAAAATATCCCAGGGGGGTCATGTAAAGTACCCCCTAATTGTAAAGAATGTTTTTCAAAATTTCAAAGCTTCAACTAGTGCCAGATGGATAGGGATTTCTTCAATGTGGAAAAACACCTAGGCATAGTTTAGACACTAGTAGTGTTCACAGTCGGACAGACACATTGACAGACAGCAGACGTTTTGACGTCAATGGACTTTTTGGTCCCACAAAACAGGGACTCTGGCTACACCACGTATTATGGGATTTTTTTCTTAATTTAGCATCTGGATTTATCCACGTTTTTCGTTATCAGGGCCTGGCAATGAATTTTTTTTCTGCCGAAAATCCGCCGTATTTTCGCGCCGCATTACATAACTTACTCTATACTACGTATAGTACTCCGTATATACGTACTATGCGAGAAAATAAAAATGTAATGGGGTTGGTGATACAAATTTGAAAGGAGTCGACGCAAGTAAAAGTTTGGAAATTCCTGCTCTGTTGCAAGTGCATATGCGGAGCATCTCCCGCCCCTGGCTGCACGTTGGTCTAGAAGGGCCGGAGTGCGGTCGCGTGCCCGCGACACAGCCCACGCTGCTTGCGCGCAGGCTGTTTCCGACAGACGCGAGTTTCTCGAAGGGAAAGTAGTCGATATTTGCTCTTTTAATGTGGTAGGCGACGGCGTAGGAGTACGTGCGGGCATGAAGACGTGAAAGCGATGCGGTGGCGGTTCAGCCCCAAGACCCATCCGCTCTTCCGCAGAGGCCGCCCGCCAGCCCGCATTTTGGGATGGAGTGGAAATAAACATTGAGAGGGGCGTGCGAGAAGTCAGTATTTATTGTTTCTCAGTGCGTCAGCTGTTTAGATCATTAGTCTCGTGAATGTAGTTATAACCCGGGATGTGGCTGTTTCCCTCCCCCCCCCAAAAAAAAACGCAAGATATCCGGCTTCAATCTACACGGCGGCTTGCGGGCTTCCCTCTGTAGGTATCTCCCGCCAAGGATCTGTGCACCACCCCTCCCAAACATAAAAGTTTCGTGTACTCTCCTGGCATGTCTGATGTAATGCATTTCAGTGTAAGAGGAGAGGATGGGTCAAGGAGAAGGAAGGAAGAAAGAACGTGCGCGATATATGACATGCTTGTTAGGGTATCGCGCCGGCATTCACCTGGAAATACGCATGCAAGACTGTTACTTACTTCGTAGGATACCGACGTTTAAATACTTGTCACAAGAGTAGTAGTTTTATATTAGTTTTGGCAAATGTAGTGAAATGAACTTTTTTTTATGACATACATTGTGTGCAATGAGGCGAGGTTCCGTGTTTTTCGCTCGAACTTCCTTTTATTTCCTAAATCTACACATATTTCAACTGGCAAAAATCGTTATGTACAGAAATAATGAAACTATTACTATGTCCATTTGGTTGTTGTTGTTGCTGTTGTTTTGTTGTTTTTTCGCACGAAACAGACCTGGTATCATTTCGATGGTGTCACTTTTTGAAAGTTATTGCATTTTCTTTGCCCAGCTACAACTGATAAAATATTTTGAAAGTTCCTCCTACTGCCAATATGTTTTATTGTCAAATTTCGTTTAAGATTCTTCCTAGTACACTAAAGTTTTTCCTTTTCCTGTTTGCGCTTTTCGGGTAATTTTTATATTAATGCAAGGTTCGAAATTTCACGCATTAGTTTTACACATTGATTTGTCGCAAACATTCCATTCCTCAGACCCTCATACTTAGGGGGCGGATTTTGATGACCTAAAACATCGCCAAAAATGATCAATAAAATGCTTTAAAAATACCCTAAAACCAAAGAAAAATTAGGTAAAAAGTCTTATCGAAACCAGTTCGTATGAACAACTCAAGCTGGTGGATACGTTACTGATGTAATCGAGACTCCATTCGTTCGAGTGAACTCCGCTTGACAACTTTTGGTTTGTGCTTTACCGGGAAATCTGTCTTTAGTTATCCCAAAATCGGCCGAACAGGGAATGGCGCTGATGTACGTCACAAGGATTACATTGCAACGGCTGCCAAAACGATTTCTCGGCAAACAAATAAAAAAGGCTACTGTGTAATTCTGTGAAGAACATTTGTTGCATCTCGTAAATATTATTTGAAGCAAGTACCAGTAAAAATGACGTTGAAATCGATGAAATCGCAAAAGATACATTAAAAATGACGTAAAAGGGTAAAAAATGACGTATTAGTCGAAATCGGAAAAAAATGCAAAATAATGTCCTATAAAAGTGGGTAAATTCCTTTTGTGAGAACATAAAATGAATTTCTATACTAAACGGCGTTGTTCTAAAGCGAAAAGAAAAAAAAAGACATTTCATTAAAATCCTCCCCCTACTCATAAGTTTCGAGAAAGCGCGACGGAGAGCGCGCATGAAGCGGAAGCGGAAGGGAGGCGAAGCTCGTGGCCCCCTCCCAGACGGCTGCACCGCGCGGAGGCTGGGCGGCGCGCCGCAGCGCGGCGGAGGGAGCACGCGGCCATTGTGCCGACTCGCGCATATTGATCGCGGTGCATCTTGCCTCCGTCTGCCTCTCGCCCTTGGCCTCCGCCCACCTCTGACCTTCGCGGCATCTCCGTTCCTACTGGGACTGACCAAAATGCTCTGATTTTGAATTGGACGGTCAAAATGGGATCTAACGCCAACCATGAGATGTGTATATTCTAATGTTGAGGTGGCTGTATTCAGTTATCGATCATTTCTGATGAGTTTTTACCGTTACAGTTATTTTATATATTCTGAAACAAACGGACTGAGGCAAATTGTGGACTTGGGACATGCGCTTTCGGATTTGTCCGAGCAATCATAGAGCCGCTACCTTTGTAATGAATTTGTAGAGAGTAAGAAAAACTGTCAGTTTGTGTCGGCTTTCCTTCTTAAAGCTGTTCTCTCCGAGCCGCACAGCAACCTCCGCACCCTCCGCTTGACACCTCCCCTTGTGCACTCCCTTCGCTTGTCCTCTCCCTCCTCGCGGAGGTTGCGGTCGTGATACCATGACGGGGGCCGCGCCTCACTGTAACGCCCGTACCGGTAGTGGAGCGAGGCGCGCACAGCCTCCCCCCCTCCCCCGGGAGCCGGCTGTGGCGCTGGTGGCGTCGAAGGGTCGTCGGAGGTCAGACGGCGAGGTCGTCCGGAGGGGAAGGGAAGGGAGGCGGGGGCACCGTTGGGAGGCTTCCGCGTCGAGTCGGCCATTCAGCAATTCCCGTTTTAGTCGAGGAGAGAGGCGGGCGACTGCGCGCGCGCGAGAGAGGCCACCAGACCGCCCCACACCCCTCCGGCGCCCTCGCCCGCGCCCTCGCCCGCGCCCTCGCCCGCGCCCGCGACGCTTTCGGTCGATGGGCGCACAAGTGCGTCTCTCAATCAGTTGCATCCGGAGCGCGGCGTCTGTCACTTTCAACCTTTTTTATTTATGGCAATAAAAATGTGTAGTATAGTCTGGAAAAATGTACTGACGCCTGTCTGGAAAAGTTACTTGAAGTAATGGAAACAGTTATATTGTGAAGTTAGCTAAGGAATAAACGAATCAAACATTCCCAAATTGGATGAGAAGACTGAAAATGAACTTCAAAAGTATAATTTTTTACATTACAATTCATTATTACACATATGGCATATTTTTTTAAATCTGTGATAGGTTTTAATGGGATATAACTCAATTCTCTTGTATTTTTTTCTTCTTTTTCTTTTTTCATAAATCTCACTGCGGTTGGTTTCGAATATTCGCCTGATGGTTTCTTCCGTGGAGCGTGCCCCTCTGACCATAAGCATGGTCCTGGCGATGTAGGATTGCGCTCGCACAGGCGCCCGTGCCCGCTTCGCTCGTCGGGGCAGCCTCTCGCGCATCGAACGACTCCTCCCGCGCCCCCGCCGCCGGCGCTGCCGCCGCCCGGTCACATGTCAAGGTTACGCGCGGCGCGCGGCCTTGACATTGATTCCGCCTGGGCCCGGGCGCGCCGGCGCGGGCGCCGCCCCCGCCCCTACTCGCTGCTCTGCCGCCGCCGTTGGCGGATGCTGCGTCCCGCCGCGCGAGCCTCTACCCGCTCCGCACCTCCCCGCCTCGTTCTCGCCTCTCGCCGCCCCCGCGCGCCAATCGCGTGACTGCGGACGCCACCGGCACCGCTGTTGCCATCGCCGCTCGCGATCCCGGCCGTCGTATTCTGGGAGTTGCGAAGGGTGAACAGCCGACCCGCCGTAACGCTCCCGCGTCGTTGGCTCTTCCGCTGTACACGTAACGCCGGGCTCCCGCGAACGGCCCCACCGAGCAGCGGCACCGCCGGTGGAGCGTCAGCGCAACGTTTGCCCCTTGGGCCAGACGGACGGACGGACGGACGGAAGGACGGATGTTACGTGCGGACGAACGGCCGCGGAGGCGGCGGCGGTGGCGGCGACGTCAGGCTTTGTTGAGGTAGGTCTGGGAGGAGAGGGGCGGGTGGGCAGGCGCGCTCGCGCGGCGTTCGCCCGCTCGATGTGGAGCGCGTAGGCGGGCGGCGCGGCGCGGCCCGGGCGAATGGCATGGCGCCGCGCCGCGCCGGGCCGGGCCGTGCCGGGCCGGGCCGGAGCGCGCTGCGCTGCGCGTACGCAGGCCGTGCGTGTGCTCGGGGCGCGGGGCCAAGCCGCGCGCGCATTCCGTGATAAATCCGCCCCACTACGCGCTGGAACTGTTTTTAGTCGCGCGCTGCCCAACGCGCGTTCGCGTGCCGCTGGCCGTCGCGTGCCCGCCAGCCCTTAATATAGTCACGCGTTCGTCCGTTCCGTCCGTCGTGCGGGGCGGGCGGACCGCGCTGGGCTGGGGCGAGCCAGACCGGACCGGGTCGTGGCCATGTGAATGGGTTGAACGACCAGTGGCGCGAAGCCGCCGTATTTCGAGATCCGTCGGGGAAGAGGGGTGGGCGCGGAGCGGCGCGGCAGGGCAAGGACACGGGCTGACCCCACGCCACTGTCTCTCTGCCCTGCCTGCCCTCTCTCCCTCCCTCCCGCCCGCGGCGCCGCCTGGCACCCGGCCGCGCGTGCCGCACGCCGCACTTGCCAGACCTCTTAATAGGAGGAATAGAAGCGCACTCTCGATTCACGATGTCATGCTAGGTCGCTGGTGCTGTCTTCAGGCAAGGTTGAAGGTGTAGGTCTATTTCGTGTTTACATGGCACCATTCCATGCAAGATTCATAGTTTTGGTGTATTCATTTGCTATGCCACTCCGGCAGAGCGTCAATAGTCAGGATGCATTTACCCAACCCCCTTCGTTCGTAATTCCCTCGTGATTGTTAAAGAATTAGAGCTAATGAATAAAAACATGAAGGTGGTAAAAGTTTTATTTTTACAATTATAAAAGAACGTGTAGTGCGTGTGCGTGCGCGCGCAGTATTGCATGTGGACACTGTAAATCTAGGCCTACAAAAAAATGCAGTTCGTTGAGTGAAGGGCAACAATTAAAGAAAAGTGTACCTACAGCCAATCGCACAGTATTAAGTATCCACTATCAAAGTTTTCAGTTCAGGCAATGTTTTTCGTCAGAATCGGAATCTCGATTATCGACGATTAGGATTTTTCACGTCCGAAGTATTGACGCTCTTCTGTCCCTTTCTTGGAACTTATTTGGTGTTACGTAACGAATTTTCTGCTATTAATATTTGTAATATTGTTTAAGTCGTGACGCTTTTCACAACTGTGTACGTATTCACTTAATGCGATTTTTTACGCCGGTATCGAATTCGGATGATTGTCGACGATTCGAAGTACTGACGCTGTACTGTATTACAGTTTTCGGAGTGTCAATTTGAATGCAGTTTTGTGTTAATTTATTGAAAAACAAAAAATGGTGCGAAAACTTGTGACACTTTCATAAATGCACTTTGTTTAAATATATTTTTATTTGCGCATTTCCCGAACAAAGCTGTTATGGGAGTATAACTATTAGTTCTCGTGATAAGTACAATTACTACACCCAATTCACTTTCCCACAATTTCTTTCTGCGCAGTTTTTTTGTCGAGTGTTTTGTTGATAGTGTACACTCGCAACACATTTTTATTCGTTGAATCTGCGTTGAGAATGCACACGCATCTCTTGATAATTTCATTAATAATAATTCATTCATTAATAATTTACCGAGAAATACATTTTTTGGACAGTGAGCCTAATACAATAATATGATTTATTATTTGAGTGAGCGAGTAGTTGTGCACTGCTCGGAAATGAAACTGATGCCTAAAAGTATAAAAATTATTTGGCGAAATAAGTGTTTTCGAAAACATTAACATCGTTTAATTGTCGTTCTTGAATGTTGGTTTTGTTACGTGTCCAGAAACTCGGAGAATTCCAAAAATAATGAAACCGTTTCGATTTTTGATAGCAAAATGCAAGTATATTAATGTGTTATTTTGCCTTGTCCCTTGCGCGTACCGACTGAACTCCATTCTCATTGAGTCACTGCTTACGACACGGCTGACGTCATGCAAGAGCAAGGCTCCTAGGAAGAGACCGCCCGCCATTGTTTGCTATCCACGTGTTGTGTTGCGTTACAACTTTTTGTGTTGCGTTACTGCAACTTTTTTTGTGTCGCGTTACTGCTTACGAACTGCAGCGTTCTTTATATTCTTAGTTTGTAAAGAACAGTTCTGTATATATCTATGCAATATTAGTATCGTTTTCGTAACGGCGGGTTTTTCTAAAATTTTTAATTCGTTGTACGAGATTATTTTATTTGTTCTTTAGCAGTTTCCATGATCCTTTTTGGAAAACCATTTTATGTGATTTTGTTCAGCAGCATTTTTGCTGCTGCTGCAGGCCACTAATTGATAAATAATTTACTACAAGATTTTATTTCAAAAATCTTGGCTGTGGGCAGTTACGTATTGTGTGTGGAAAACAGATGAGGGCGCAGTCAAAACAAGCAACGGAGTGACCTCGGCCGAGGGGTCAAGGCCGCGGTGGGGGCAAGGACGGGCGCGGGGCGTGTGATGGCAGGAGGAGCGAGCGAGAGCGGACTCTCCTTTGGGTCCACTGGTCGCGAAGACCTGCCGACCGCCCGTTCTGTTCTACATTTGCAGAAGGCAGGTTTCAGGTCCAGGCACACGGTAAATTGCCTTGGTAGTTCCAGTGTGTGGGAGGACCGGGCTACATTTATCTTCCATTTATTAGTTCCGGATCCATTCCCCTCAAACTATTTTAGGTCTTTTTACACTTTGATTGTGATTTGCACATTTTCAATGACTCTTCTGTTCCCAGCCTTTACTATAGTTTTACTGAGGGTGTGTATTTAGTACTAAAGCTAATTTACTTTTCGTAGCAGTCTTTTCAATCTGTAGTAATTTCAAATGGAAGAAAAATTAATTCCTCTTCCTGAAAGAGTGCATTTGGCACGTAGTAGGTACTGGCTAGATCTTTGTAGCATAATATTGGCCAAATGTACCTTCTTTGTGTTTATGCGTTGCATGTTACTGCACGCACTCCGTCATTTTAAAAGGAGAATTTTTTTTGATGTGTGGTCGCCGCGTTTCGTGCGTTTCCTGTTGGCTCCGCCCGCTCGCATTTGCATGGGAAGCCCCAGCGCGCGCGGCGCCGCTGCGCGCCGGGGCCGTCACGTGACCCGGCGCTGGGGACTCAAGGATGTTTGGAGGTCGTCGCGTCACGAGCCGCTGCAGAACCGGAAGTGAATGTGCCGCCGGCCTTGCACCGCCTTCCGGGGACACGCCGCACGCCCGGCCCGGCCCGCCTCGCCCCGCCCCTCGTCGCGGCTCGCCTCGCCCGCCTCGCCCCTCCCACCCCCACCCCCATCCCGTCGGGCGGCGGAGCAGGCGAGCGCGTGGGTGCTCCCCGAGTCAGTTTTACGATTTTCTCATTGGGTGATCCATGCTTGTTCATTACAATGTAATTATTCGTTTGAGCAAGGGTGATGCTTAAACGAGCACAAAATTGAATTATTCTTGTCACTTCCATACTGTTGTACTAACTCTGTGACACGCCTTAGCAGTGAATGCTCGATGATGGTACAGTGAAATGAAGACTAGATTGGTTTCTCGAATAAGAACCACTTTTTTCTACATTCAGCACACAATCTCTACGTCATTTATTTCCTTTTCCTTTGTGAAGCAGAGCCTTCGCTTAGTGTTTTCGAGTCAGGTTTATGTCTTCCAACATGCTTAAGAGAAGCGATGTTGGGTATTACCTGTTCGGTAGCGTTGGGCTTTACATTGGCAGATCCTGGGGGCGCGGAGGGCTGTCCGTGTGGCGAGAGGTTAGTTTTCCGCCGCGAGTCGCAGCACGCGGAGAGAAACGGCCGCGGCTGCGACGACGCACTGGCCGTGTGCGCGCCGCGCCGGTGCGTCGGTAGCAGGAGGCAGGCGGTCGCCGCCATCACTCCCCTCCCCCTGCCCCTGCCCCTGCCGCGGAGCCGCCCCAGCCGGCGGGCGCCGCGGGCGACTCGCCCTCGGCCGCTCGGGCGTTCACCTCCTTGCGAGCGAGGAGCGAATTGCTGGCGACATCCAGCTTTACGCGCTCGTCGCCGCCGCCGCACCGCCCTCCGACCACGATTTAAAATTAGGCGGCCAAGCGCCCATGCGCGGGCCACGCGGCTCCTCCGACGCCCCAGGCGCCTCTCGGGCGGCGCGGCGGCGGCTTCGCCCAGCGGCGTGCCCTCCGCCTCACGCACTTCCCAGACGCAGTCAATACCTATCAGTACTGTTATTTGCTGCAAATGGACTGTGGATGAGTTTCATCGAAAGTCTTGATACGGAGAGGCCATTTTGAAATATTAATTTGTTTTCTCTTTCGGATTGGGTGTCTACAATCGCTCTAAGAGAACACATTCTTTTCCGACCCAATAATCGTTAATAACATACATGTAAGTATAATCTATTGCAAAATTTGACAAAAACAGCATTAATAAAATCTTCATGTAAATATATGCGTTTCTGCATTCTAGTATATTGTGAGGATTTGGGGTATCGTTGTGCGTGCGTATTTGATGGGAAGTGAGCTCCGATCATAAGCGCTTCATTCACCGGCCGGTGTCCCAACGCGTAGTGAGCCGCGTTGAGCAGCCGTCGTGGAGTGGAGGCGACGGGGCGGACGGCCCACGCGCCGCGCCGGCCAAGAAGCGGAGCGGCTGCCAGCCAGCCGGCCAGACCGCAGGCTGCCAATGCATTCTTATCACACCTAGGGCCTCACCCGCGTCGCCGAACAATAGGCTGCGCGACTCACGTGCCGCGCCGAACTGCGCGACCCACGCCTCCCGCCGCCGCCGCCGGCTCGATCGGCGAGAGAGGGAGACCCAATCATCCTTGCATAGCTCGAGATCTCAACGAGACGACACCTGCTTCATGTCGGCAGTTTTACCCGGCCTGGCAAACACGAACTTCTGTGTCTGTAGCCCGGTGGGTAAATCAGTCTTCAATATAATCAGGCGGCAGCATCTTTTTTTTTTTCATGATTCATATTCCTCAGATGTTCGTATCTTGATGGTTCGTGCGCGTGAGCTTGTTCCGAGGGCGTTTCTCAGACGGACAGGTCGCGTCGCTCCCTCGTCTAGATAAAGTCACGCCGTCTCCGCACAAAACGAGCAATGAGGCTGAGGGAGGTCGAGCTGCGACTTGGAAGTTCACTTAGGGCACCACTGTCACGTGTCATCAATTTGAGTGCCCCGCCCCTTCAGACACCATTGATGGGTGCTAGGTAATACGATAACCATTAAAATATTCCATGCGTTAAAAGACGTATTCTTAATATTATTCAATAATTTGAATCTCGCCCTTCCTATTTTGTCGGACATTTTAGCAGGCGTTAGTTTCATTAACGTTTAAACCCTGGTACAAAATTTAACAATATTAACTATGCGAAAATTTAGGTACACATACCTAGTTTGGAAATTTAAAAAGGACTTCGACCTCATTTTCCAAGACTGGCCTCATATTTTCATTTAAAAAATATAAGTGTTCGGATTTGGAGAGACTTTCTTCAGGTTATCTGCCTGAAGAAACATTCGGACATGTCAGATATTAGGATTCCGAAATACAAAGGAACTCAGACAAATTGAGAATACATGACGGTTATCATGTCCGGTTTGAACAAATCGTATCTCTACCTCTTGTCCCGGGCGGGTTGCGTCGCTACCCGCGCTCATAGCTGTGTACAAGTATACTGGACTCCGAACACTTAGGATGCTGTCAACCACGAACCCGAAGAAAACGAGCAGCCGACGGCCTACCCTGAACGTATAAAAGCTGTGTACGAGTATCCCAGTGGCTGGCAACTGATTTTATAGTGTTAGAGCACATTGAGCAAGTGTGGGAATGAAAATAACGTAAATAACTACAGGAATAATGAAACATGAATTCTTAACGACCAATTGATGAATTATTGAAGGCAGGTTAACAGGGCTTGGTCAGAAGTAAAAGGGATCTACGGGCTGATTGTTTGCCGACGTTTCGGAAAATTTATTTCCATCCTCAAGGCTGAATAATATGAGAAAGGAAAACAACACATATTTACGATAATGCTAACATAGAACACTTGGCAGATACAAAACAATTCTGGCTGCAGTTAAACACATTTACAATTTTTTGTACACAAACGTTACATACCTTTCAACCACCACATGAATACACAAGGAACAGGAATAATACAGGATAGGGCGCAAATGACCTTAGCTGTTGAAGCGCCCTTAAACCCAACCAATCAATCAATAAATACAGGATACATACAGGAATAATAACGATAAGATATTGGTTTTGGGTTGGAAATTAGTTTTTGCAAGTCGTGAATATGAAAGACGTAACACGACAATTCTGGAGAGAATTCTGCTACGCTGTTATCCAGTGACTGGATTTCGATTGACGGCTCCCGTCATTCTCACTGTTTGGTCGTCTACGACAAATGTATTCATAGCTTACACTTTACGTTGTTTCGCCGCTATTACTAAACACAAATTCGACACTAATACAAAATAAGCGTGGAAATAATAAAAAATACAATATCCATAGTACGAAAATGTGGCAGGAACTTTATGGTTAATTTTTACGTAAGTTAATTCAAATGTGTCAGAAATAAACTAACGTATTTGTTTAGGATTTGGAGGTTGGTATATTGAGGCTACATTGTCACGAAAAATTAGTAAATTTATCTACCGAGATATATAATCGCCATACATTTCCCATTCGTATTATAAATAGTATTACAGTACAATTGCGGAGGTTAGATTCTGAGGCTATCTAGGAAGCTATACTTTTCTTTGGAGATAAAGACATGTACATTACATATTCGTATGATACAATCAGTTTTCATGTGTTATACGTATCAGTACTTGTAATCCTTATAAAATCAAAAATAGTGAGAAGATACACTGATGTTCAATAAAAGCGTTTCGGTACCGTTAGAGGTTTTTCGTTCTAATTCCTAGTTTTACGTATGTTTTTGATTGTACAACTTGCAAAAACGCATTTTTCTGAAGATACGTTATTGCCTACTGACAACAATTATTACGAACTACGACATTGGATGTCCCGTCTTACAAAATCTTTCTATTTTGTTTGGAAGCTGACAGATGTGATTCGTGTCGGCCCGAAAACCAACTAGTAATTCAATTTAGGTTTGTGTTTCGCAACTTAAAAACGGGGCAGTGGGGATGATAAAGGAACTAGCGGTGCTATAACAGTACATACTTCCTTGTATTATTTGCCACTTACGCAATATAATAATACTAGTCAGTAGCACATCCAAAGGGGGTTGCTCATGGGACTTGCCCCCCCCCCCCTCAGTCAATGATGTGTATTCAAAAATACTCATGAAACTCATTCATTATATCGATTGTTAAGTTAAAATATTCACTATAAATCAATAATTTAAAATATATTTTATATTCAGCATAAAAATGATTTCAAGGAAAATATAAAGTCGATTGATACCTGTAGCGCCCCCGCCCCTCCACTCGGGAAATAGTATCCTGGCTGCGCCTCGGATACTATAAAACCCGCGAAAGAGCTTCCACCTGCAAAAATATTTGGCAGGGCTGGGACGCGACATTTCGGAGACTTTTTTAGAATAATTCGAAGTTCTTTGAGGCTCCACGTAACCCTTTAAAATCCAAATATCTGTTTCAAATTC
The DNA here is from genome assembly GCA_011170035.1 of Teleogryllus occipitalis. Taxonomy (NCBI): domain Eukaryota; kingdom Metazoa; phylum Arthropoda; class Insecta; order Orthoptera; family Gryllidae; genus Teleogryllus; species Teleogryllus occipitalis. The sequence goes on from BLKR01000411.1 coordinate 216,417, forward strand.
AAGGGGCTGCGTGATCAACCAAGTCGATCGATGGATATTAAATTTGATGATATTCCTGTGCACTGTTTAAGGTCTTGCGTTGTTGACGAATAGGCAGTGGTGACAGACGAACGCATAGACAGCTGAAAACCAATTTTACAGAATCACGGCCCCACAAAACGTAGATGCTTGTTACTCAAAGTGTTCGAAAAAATAATACGAGCAAAAAATTCAAATTTTTTGAGTCGGAGATCTCCAAAGAGTTTTTCTGTCGAAATTGAACATTTTTTGCTGCAGCATTATAATACTATCTCTATACTATGTAGTAATATACGGGAAGTACAAGTAAGCTGGTCTGATTAACAAACTTAAATATAAATATGTTAAATTCTAGAGAACTACGCCACATAAAATGACAGATGAAGAACTGCACAACGTGTACGTCGTAAACATTTGACTGAAAAGTGGAAAGTCTTGTGTTGATTTTCACATTTTTAAAAAATGAGTTAGAAAAACAAATTCACATACACTACCAACAACAAATATTATGATGAACGAAAATCACATATTTCGATTGTAATATGGACATTACTTCACTTCTAGTGCTTAACTTCATATGACTTACTCGGTTATTTCTACCCTAAATGAAAACATCAGTGAAGGATGGTTCTTAACGTAGAAAAAAGTTAATTTTGGTTGACTAATATAATTAATTTTAGTAATGAAAAAAATTGGGAAAAGAAAATGAATTTTGTATGAAGAAATATTTGTTGAACTGAAGGTCATGCATATTTCTGGTTGGGTTCTTATTGTTTGCTACCATTTTATCAAAAACATATATTGACCCATAATTTTCCGTGAAGGTTAGTTGTTGATGTTTTAGATTAAGTCATGTCTTTCAAATTCAGTTTTGCCCGAAATGAGATTGAAAGACGTACGAGAGACTGATTACTACGGTCATTTTTGCTTTTTTGTGCCCTCTACTTTTTTCGATCATCTTGCAATCTGCGTTATTTCTCTCACGAGGCGACTGAGTAATGACTAGGGCCCGGATTTTAATGACAAGTCATATATTTTTTTCTGAACCTTCGGGAGACTTTTAAAACAATTTCTGCACGAATGCAGGTATTGTCGATTAGAAAAACCTATTTTTATTGTGCATATAAAGTAATATGTATAACGTTTTTAGTATTTTGGCCAAATTTGCCCAAAACGCATATATTTGTCATATTTTTAAGGACACAATAAAAGGCTTGAAAATGTGTCTCGCATGACAATGTATCAGGTGATATTGTCGTAATTAAACTCAAAAATTATACCACAAAAATAATTATTTTAAAAGTAAGTGGATTTAAACAAAGGGAGTTGGGTCGAGTTCTCAGTCATGAGGCTGAAAATGTGTACAACAAATTGCCGAGTGTTCTTCAGCGAAATCCTGGATATTTTACAATGTGCAAAATTAGCGATATAATTTCTGAAAATGCCGCAACATTTGTAGACAATGAACCAAAGCTGCTCTGCGGTGACATCGCCGCCTTCAAACTCGCTCCCGTGACGTCATATGAAGTCAAGAGGAGCTGTCCCAGATACAAAACCATCTTCAGCGACAACCGTAGGTCATTTAAGGTGGAAAACCTGAAAATACATTGTGATCCAATGCAATTCTCCAGAAACTGAAGACCGAAAGGAAATTAGAAAACATTAAACAAGAAGTATGCAGTAATAAAGCGAGACATATTTTGTTAGATGGGTTTTATTGTACAGTACTTGATTTGTTTTACAGACACAAGCATTTTTTTAAAAATGCTAGTTAGTTCCAAAGATTGCAAACCGTATGTACCGTACTCACAATATCTTCGTGAGTTAATTTTGTTTTAGTTATACCTAAAAAATCAACAGTTTTTTTTAAATTAACTGGTATACCGTCATTTTTATGGTCATATTTATAAAGGTTTTAGGTCATAAATGCTTGCGTATTTCGCTGATTTTTAGATCATTAAAATTCGGGCCCTAGTAATGACGCATTTATCCCCTTAACGTACTGTGAGGATCGGACTGATCAAACCCGCTCCATTATTTTCGTTTACTTTGTTGAATATATATTCATGCCTTCAATTTTCCCCCTCCCTTTTCTCTAGCTGCTACTACAACAGAATTTCCGTTTCTTCCTCTTCTCTACTGTTCTGTTGTCTTTGTTTCCATTAATTCACCTCTCGTTTGCTGGTTGGTGTCATTTTTGTGTCGTCCTTTGAAGGTTCTCTCTCTTGCGCCCTTCGGCCCTTTTCCCACCTCCCCGTCCCGCGTCCCGCGCCCAGCGAATCAAAGGCGATGCCCTCGCGACGCGGCAGGTGGCGCGGCCGCCGCCTCTCTCTGCCTCTGCCTCTGCCTCTGCCCCCGCTCCGCCCCGCCCCGCCCCGCCCCGCCCCGCGTGGCTCTTCCCCGCTCTGCCCCGCCGCGGTCCTCAGGCGGCGGCCTTCTGAGACTTGGGTGGGCTGCGGTAGTCCGAGTCGTTTGCTTTATTTCCCCTGCATGCATGTCATGAGCTGGGCAAGGCTTATTGGTCAAAGAAAAACTTGTTCTTCAAGTCATTAGAAAAATATTTCCCGAGTTGTATCGAGCGTAGCCGAAGCGTCCGTCGTGCCAAGGCTGCAGGACTACCAACGTCGAGAGGTGAACCTCACCTGCGTCCCGTACGGGACGAGTCCGACATTCTTGTGTCATAACTGTTACTGGGTGAGCGAGAGAGCGTGCGTGCCTGCGGGCGAGCCGGGCGGCGCAGCGCCGCGTGCGGGCGTCGCGGTGGCCGCCGCCGTCGCCGTCGCCGTCCGGAGACGCAGGACGTCTCTCGCGGAGAGGACGCGGCGACGTGCGCATGCCCGTGCTCGCGCGCTCTCCGCTCAGGGCACCTGTTGGTTGTGTGTCGCAGGTGTGCACCGCGGCACTGAAGAGGATGTGAGAGGAGCGCGCGGTAGCTCCCCAGCCGCAGCCGCCACCCCGCAGGACGACGGTCCGATGCATGCGCCACGCCCTGCGGGCGACCACCCGGCCACCACCAGCACTAGCAGCACCGGCTCCCTACGCGCCTCCGCTGGCACCTCTCGCGCCAGACGCACCAGCACCGTCACCGCCGCCTCCGGGAGCAGCATCAGCAGCAGCAGCGAGGCCGGGCCGGAGGAAGCGGGCGGCGTGGCGATGGGCCTGCGCCGTGCCGGCGACGCGCGACAGCCTCCGTCGGCCGCCTTGGTGGTAGCGAGCGCACCGGGCCCCTGCTTCTTCGTTAGATGATAACCGGCGGCGTCGCCGCTGCTGCCGCCGCCTCCCGCGCCTCCGCGTCGTCTGTCCGCGCCCGCGCCGCAGCTAGCGCCCCGACATGAACGAGGCCGCGCCGGCGGCCGACGCCGCGCTGTTCGCGGCCGCCCTGCAGCCGCCCCCGCACGCCCAGGGCGCGCCCGCCAACTCGCCCGCCGTCGCCCCTGCCTGCAAGGCGCCGCCGCCCCGCCCACCCGCGCCCCCCGTCCCGCCCGGCGCCCTCGCGCTGGACCAGTGCAGTAGTCGGCCCGCGTGCGGTGGAGCCGGCCTGGGGCCGGGGCCCGGCCCTGGATCGGGCCCTGGCCCCGGGCCGGGGGCCGGCCCGGCGCTCGCTCGGAGCCTGGGCGACCTGTCTGCCAAGGTGACGCTGGGGGAGCGCGGGGCGACGGTGGTGTCGGCGGCGTCCGGGGCCGTCACCGTGATAAATGTGCAGCACGGTGGCAGCAAGCCAGTGACGGACACTGCCCTCGCGGATGAGGGTGAGCAAGCATGTTGATCCGTTCAATAGTGTTATTAGGACTAACCCTTCTTGTACGTAGAAGATCCATCCATTGGTTTTCATCATTATTAGTAGTAATGAAAATGCAGTTTGTTGTGAAAACGATTGCCATTTTGTGTTTCTATATTTTCGTATCCCAGAAAAGCGATAAATTTTGTAAATTATTTATCGACTTGACTTTCAATTTTATTGTGGAATTGTCACGCATAATACCTACTACTCGTCCTAAATATAAATAAGCAAAGTTATAAGTAAGGAATGATTTTTATGTTCCAAAAATACATGGATTATGCAAATAATTATTCATTTAAGAAAAATTGAATCTGTGCAAACACTTGCTGGATCTGAACATCCCAGTTTTAAGTAGATTTGTGTGATGTTTTGTTCCTTTGAACATTACTCTAAGAGAGGTAAGCAGTGCCTTACATTTTAAAAAGCAGCTAAATATACTGCAAAGGTGATCCCTGATGAATCCATATTATTGAAGATTTCTTGAGTCGTCAATGTATAAATCACATCATAATTATCAGAATAAAAAATATGAGATTCCCATACACAAAACAATTGATCCATTGGTATTCTATGTCTGTTATGATTGTGGGAAAATTGAATACTGGAGAACCTGGTGAAACATTTTCATTGAACTAGGTTTAATTAGAGAAAACTGTACTACTGACAGTGTGTAATATTTTTGACAGCTCTTAGACCATTTTATTGTCTTTATGAATTAAAACTTTACTGGATCTGCTCTGATCAGTAATAAAGCTGATAGATGAACAATTTCCAGTTCCAAAATTCATCACTTAAATATTTTCTTACAATCTCTTCACAAGACTGTTAGCAGCAGGAATATGCAGAATAGGAGCGAGAAAGCATTAAAGATGCACCTTTAGTAGAAAATGTGTGGATAAGCACTATTAATATAAACTAAATATCATACAGTTGTTACAAAGATTTAAAAAAAAGTTAGTTGTGATTTAAAGCAGTAGAAAATAACAAAATGCAAATCATATGTAAAATCATACAAATCTGCTCTCTAGTTTTGACATTAATCTACAATTAACTACTATTCAGCATCAAAATTTCAACTCACTTATGTATACCTTGTGCTTATTGCACTAGAATTTTACCTGCATAATGTTTTCCAATGTTTTCAGAAAGTGCTGCCATGCAGCATCATCTGCAGCTCACTAATAAACCTGATTTGGCTGTGACAGCCAATGGTATAGTTAAGACCATGCCCTGTGAGGATGATGATGAAGAGGATGAAGATCTTTCAGGGTCCGATGGGGAAGTGAGCAAAATTGATTTCACAGGTACAGCCACTGTAGACATTTTGTTGAAATGGCATTTTTTTGTTGTGTATGTGATGTAGTTTTACATGTTTTTAATGTATTTAGGTGTAAACTTAAGAAATAAAAAGAAAAGAGTTGTTGGAGAAGATTCCCAAGATGGCTTTGAAGAACCTGAACGTCCGATGTCTTGGGAAGGAGAGTTGTCTGATGCCGAAATGAGCATCATTACAAGCAATATTAACAAGGTTGGTAAATTTTATAACTAAAAGAGCTCATCAGAAATATTTTGTACTTTTGGACTTATTTTAAAAATAATGTACAAATGTGTTTACCTTATTCATTTCTCAAAGTAGACTAAATACTGCATTTTAGTTATTTCATATTGGAGCTTAGTTAGTTCACAGAAGAATGCATGAAACATGTTGAGAATTCCACTTCACATGAAGTAACTTTAAACCATTGTTATATCTTCCTGAATATTCCATATTTGAGGGGAACTGATATTATTTCATCAATAAACATTATGTTAGTTTTTTGTTTTAAATTAATTTAAATGTGTGATTTGTTTTTATTTACTTTTTGTGAGAAATGTTTAAAGAAATAAATGTAATGTTTCAAAATGGATGTTTTTTTAGGATCATGAAGAAACGTCAATGGAAGGTGTGCAGATATGTGGGGTCAACTCCATTCATGAGCATGGAGATGATAAACCTCTTACATTTGAAGAAGCTGCGGTAAATGTTCTATTCTGCAATGTTTTATATTTAAATCAATTTGAATTATTAGAATTTCAGAGCAGTGACATTGGGTGTGCTTTAAAATATAAAATTCATGAAACTAAATTGATTTTACATAGAAAATTGGCTCTCCCTGACAGGTGGAAATGCGATCCAAGCAGTTACCTCATCAGCCATTGGTAACGAATACTGGAATTCCTACAATGGGGACAGGAACTTCTGGGGCTACAGCTACTGTGGCCAGTGAGCTGCCTCTGTTAGTGGATAAACTTCTGGGCTATGGAAACACAACCCCTTCCCATAGCCCTGTTCTTCAGCAGAGGCACTCTCATGCCCTCAACACAAAGGCCACTGCTCAACCTCTGCCTCCTTCGCAGGCTGTTCCTCCAACGCCTTCCCCGGATTCAGCTATTCATTCAGCTTATTCGTACTCGTCTCCTGCTCAAAGTCCTGTTATTTCACGTCATGGAAGCAGCCATGGTAGGTTTTCTTTGCTAATGTGAGAGGTGTGGTTTGTTTTTGAAAACATTTTGTTGATAAATGCACGCTTACTAAAGAGAATGTTTGAAATATAACAATACAACATTTATGAGAATTCTCTAAATAAGCCTGTAACAAGTACTGTATCCCAGCTTCTAGGTCAATGACCCCATCTCAGTCATGTTTGTCATCCACTTGCCATGATCCTTTGAGTAAATGCTGAGATGACTTCTGGACATAAATGTAACTTCACTATCTGTGTACGATTTCTAGAGTTCAATGGGAAATATAATTATTCGTAGATTGTTCTCCATGTTCTCACAGCAGTTTGTTGATTAATTCACATCACTATTACTAAGGGCACAGGAGGAATAATAGCCAAAATCTATACTTTTATAAATAGTTTTTATTACATTGGAGTGAATATTTGATCAATTCTTACCAAAATGTTAGTTTCTATCTATATTCAGAATTCAACTAATGGATTAGGGAAGGGATCCCAGAATTTCAGAAAACTTGCCCAAAATACATTTTTCTCCTTAGTACTTCAAAGTTTTTAACTCTTTTTGACGTTATATAAATAAAAATTTGTTTTAAAAAAATATTTAAATTATGTTAATGAAATTCAGGGGTTTGTAATCTGTAGAATAGCCAAGTTATGTTTATTGTCAATTCTCATGTAATATTACAAAAATATATTTTTTCAAGAATTTTTATGAGAAAAAGATTTCTCAACTGAGATCAGTGCTTGATAATTATTAAGTTTTCTTCTTATTTAAATTCATTATTTTAATTGCTTGTTTCAGGCTTGCCATCATCAGGATTCAGTTCACCCTACACTCCTTCACTGTCACGTAACAACTCTGATGCTTCTCAATATGGAGGTTCCCAGCACAGTAGTTGCTACAGTTACAGTTCCGTATCGGTATCACCCACCCAGTTTTCGCCAACCCATTCACCCATCCAGTCCCGACACATCCATGGTGGACCTCCTGCTGGTTTCCCTTCTCCAGTGATGCCTCGTGGCGCAGCTCCAGACTTTGCCTCCTCCGGTTCAGTCAGTTCTCCGCTTCATATGATGGCTGGTGGAGTACTATATGGAGGTGTTGCATTGCCGAGAGGCACAGTTGTTCCTGTTGATGAACAGGATGGTTCATCCACGGATGCTAATGGTAATTCTAGCCTTTTGTGTTATTTGTATAATCTGATTGTTTTCATTTGCATTTGGTTGGTTGTTGTGAATGTCTTAATATTACATTGGTACTAGCAATAGTAAATGATTGTGCATAACTTTGTAAGTCATTGAAACATTTAATAATTTCAGTTCTGCAGATAAGAAGTACTAACTGACAAGCTACTCTTTGTCTCAATAGATTTCTTTGTTTAAGTTCTAAAACCTTTTGTTATAAAAAGTTTTTTGTCAATCATTTATTATGATTTGAACTCGTTACTGTTAATTGCAATATGTGAAAACTATAACAGAACTTCTCATTTGTCACCATCCATGTTGAGACTTTGTTACTGTGGAAGAAATGTATTTAGTAAACCAAATTGTTCAAAGCATTAGTTTGTGGTTGAAATGACTAATGCTTTGAACAATTTGAATTTTAAAAACAATAATCACTTTTTAGCTTATAAAAAAAAGAGCTTCTTCATTTCTTTTCAGATTAGAATTTGAAAAATCATGAAATATAATTGATGCAAAATATGTTAAGTGCAGATGAGATGTGAAATCGTTTACTTCTATTCTACCGTCACTCATATGTTTAGATTAACTTACATTTTCTTTATAGATGATCGGGACAGTAATAGTATTCTGGATGACAAAATGTCTTCCTTAGCAGCAGATTTGGTCCAGCACTCAAATTTAGCTGCCCCACCTGGTATTTCCAGACAACAACTTATCAACAGGTAGACAACAATTTGAAACAAATTTACAAAAGGGAATGTGTTCAATTTGCATATTTGTACTAATTGTTTCTTGATTTTTTCCTTTTCCATTTTTAGTCCATGTCCAATATGTGGTGATAAGATCTCAGGCTTTCATTATGGAATCTTTTCATGTGAAAGCTGCAAGGGCTTTTTTAAAAGAACTGTGCAGAACCGTAAGAACTATGTTTGCCTTCGTGGGTCTTCCTGCCCTGTGACCATTGCAACAAGAAAAAAATGCCCAGCTTGCCGATTTGAAAAGTGCCTCAAGATGGGTATGAAACTTGAAGGTTAGTGAATACATGATATTTCTGTACTGAACATCTAAGTTATGCATGGACATTCAAAAATATACGTAGAGAATTGTAATTGCCCCCATTATTTTATTTAGTTTTGTTTGATCTTGACCGTAGTATTCTAAATTTGACCGACTATAGTATTTCATTTCTTTCCTGATTTTATCTTGCTCCTAAAAATTTCTTAAGATATCTCTTCTATTTTATCCCAATTCAAATGAAAAGAAATCATTTGAGATAGAGTTGTCAACCAGTTACTTACCTCAATGTTTGAGGTGGGATATTTCCCAATTGTTTTTTGTTTCATTAAATTATCCAAACAAATTATTTGTCTTAAAACAATGGAAGATCAATAATTTCATTGGAAATGGAAAGTTATTTTAAGGTAATCTATGATTGGGACTTACTGAAGAGAAGCATTGATTTGCAGCAGATGCTTCTGAAATTGACACTTCTGTGCATATCATATCAGGCAGATTTTATGGGCAGGAAGTAAAGTAATTGGAAACTGCTTTTCAGTTTCAACATCCCATTGACATATAATTCTTGTGCAAGATAGAGCAAATTATGCTTATATAACTCTAGTCTTTCAGTCTCTTCAAATAAATTAATAAACAATTGATTAAATTTCAGCACCTTAATTATCATAAAATAAGAGGAGATTTTTTTCTGAAATATCTTGTTCGAAAAATACAAGGGTCATCTTGTATTCGCAGATTAAGTCTAGACTGTTACAATTTGTATTTTTAATTTGCCTTTCCAAGGCACAAAAATCAGAAATGTTGACATAACAATAAGCTGCAAAGATAATAAAAATATCACTTGTATCTATAATACTTAAATTGAATTCATGGATGTATTTTCAGCATCCACCGCGAATTTGCCGGGCTATTCAGACTAATATTTTTGAATGGTTTGGTAAAGAAGTAATCTACTGTGAATGGTTATTGTATCAAATGAAACTCAACAGGAAAATGAATAAAAATAATTGCTGTGATTTTGCTACATGATATGATTGACAAGGCTGTGCAGACTCTTCAGTTAAACACCCACCAAGTGCAAATCTGCATTTTGCAAGAAGTGGAAATGAATAAATTACATTGATAGAAGAATACGTTCTACAGTCAACCACAGAAATGAATGATAAAAATTTATTATCTTCACAGAAACCTTCCAAACTTGGAAACTTATTATCTCCCATGTTACAGGTTGTCCATAATTTATGTAATGTGAAAGAGGGGGAAGGGGATTTGAGGCATCAGTATGCTGTGTTACATGAGGGTATGGGGATGTTACTTTAGTGTTACATAACACTGATAATTATTTTAATTCAGTCTTGTACTAAAACATATTAACAAATTAAATTAAAAAAGTTATGATGTATAAATTGATACAATGAATGGAAGTACTTTTGCATCAGTAGTATTATTAATTGAATCTGTTTGATTATGAAAAAAGATATTGCAAAGTGATCTGCAGAATATTTTAGAATCCAATTAAATTAGCGCAATAGACTCTCACTCACGCATCATCCATGACAGATTGTGCATTGCTTATCAGGCATCTTTTTCCCTTGTTTATCCTTCACTCAAAAATTGTCCCTAATCTTATTGTTAGTTGATGCAGTAAGCATTGCCATCTAATTCTGTCTAATTATCATCAATTTTAATACATAACGCAAATAGAAATAAAACAAATTGTTTTTCTCTGTTATATAATTTATGATTACTTATGGTAAATGGAGATATTTTCACAAGCATTACGTAATTATTTAGGTTGTTCAAACGCACATTACAAGTATGTCATGGATGGGAGATTGGGTGTTCAAAATATTCCAAATTTGCTTTACGTAATATTTGGACGGTCTCTTACCTGAGAAACAGAGATGTTAGAGTTCGCAGTTCATAACTCAATCGCATCTTAAATCAATGTGAATTTTATGTACATCTGTTATAGAATGTGAAAGAACTGTTAAAGAATCAGAGGCCCTGAACAAGAGTGCATCAGAAAGAAAATCTGGTGAAGCTGAAGGGAATATTCTTAGGTGGCGTCAGATCAAAGACTGAGAAAGCAAATTAAAAAACAAATTTAAATTTCATTCAAAACCGTCAGAGGAGCCTAAAAAGTCCCAAGATGACACATTATGGAAGAAAGAAAGAAAAAATTGTACAATTGAAGAAGTGACAATAACCATGATTAAGATTTCTAGGAACAAGAAAGTGGTTACTGCTCAGGCAATAAATTTGTAACATTTACATCAAAACTATGTTCTAGTCAATTAGACAATTTGCAATTGAACTTTGAAAAAAAATAGTGAGAATTAGTTAAAAATTGAAAAAATTCTCAGGAGCCCTCTTCAAAATTAGAGGGTATTCTTTTAATCGGATAAATATGGTAATCAAGGTTCAACTGCAAAAGTGCATCTGTAGATATTTTTCATATGCTGCAAGTAAAGCATCTCTTTGAGATCTGTATGAAAAATCATTTGAGGTGGATAATTGTTCCAAAAATTGGTATTCCTTTGTTTAAAAGCATCAATGGCAAAAAGCTAGTGTAGATAGACCTTATTTTCATGGAGAGTTGTTGACTGTTTAATTTACATTTTTCAAGTATGCCATTTTCTTTTTGTTAACTGTAAACTTATTCAAATTTTTCTCTACAGCAATTCGGGAAGATCGTACACGAGGGGGTCGCAGCACATATCAGTGTTCGTATACCTTACCTGCCAGCCTTGTTGCACCAGCAGGTAGTGACGTGTCGAACCACAAGCTTCTTGCTTCCTCTGGTGATCCCCAGGTCAAGCTGGAGGCTCCAGATGTGGGAGCAGTTGCTGGCAGTAGTGCAGCAAGTGGCATAGCCTCTAACAGTCGGCACTCAGACAAAGCCATACCACAGTTATTGCAGGTATATTACCTCTTAAGTTCATACTCTTATAATCAGTTTCCAAATGTTTCTTAAAAGTAATCATATGTTTTACTTTGAATGAGTGAAGAAAATTAAAAACATTTTTCTGATAATATAGTTTATTGAATAAATGAAATGTTTTAAATGTGGTAGAAATGATCTTTTGGGTGTCCTTTTTTTAAAATCATTTTCAATGTTATCAGACTGGTGTTGTATTGTGTTTGTAAGTACTTAGTGAGTGATACTTTTATAGTAGAATGGATGGTACAATTAAGAGAAGTGGGGTTCCACTACTGTTCTTTTAGATTATTATGATGAGACATCAAAAATTTGAGGATAAAATGGTTCAATACTTCTACAAATTAACAGTGTGTATCACTTCTACAAAATAACAGTGTGTACCTTTATAATGCTGTTGGTAATTTAATATAATATAATATATAATTTGGTTCAATGTTTCAGGATATTATGGATGTGGAACATTTGTGGTATTACAATGACCAAGAAATTCAAAAACTTGCTGGTCACAATGGCAATAACAGTAGTAGCAGTAGTAGCAGCAGCAGTAGCAGTAGTACCTGTAGCAGTAGCAGCAGTACCAGTACGAGTTCCAGTGCCAACAATAACCCAGACTTCATTTCCAATCTTTGTAATATTGCTGATCATCGGTTGTATAGACTAGTTAAATGGTGCAAAAGCCTTCCTTTATTTAAAAATATTTCAGTAAGTAAATTCTGCTATACATTTTGATTTCTTTGTTTTAGTTGGTCAAATTCAAAACTTGGAAGCAAAAAAATTATGAAGTTGTTCAAAACATACTTCAGTAAAACCACTTTGTTCTTATGTTGCATAATGTACGCAATATTGAGTACACATGTTTAATACTAAAAAAAGATGGGCACAATTTGTAGAAATGTGGTTTTTAATTAGAAAGAGATATATAAGTCCTGTTTCTTAGTTAAACTTTTGTTTTGACTTTATTTATGTTTTATGTCAAAATATCTAGTCCTACAATGTAGGTAAGGACGAAAGTTCAGTCATATTCCTTGATAGTTTTATACCAATTTATGGCAATTGTAAAGTTAGAGATGTATGGGCCCATGTTTTAACATATGAAGCAATTATGCCAGTATTTTCTTTATGTATTATGAAACATATTTTGCGTTGCATTGTGTCATAGACTTCAGTGGTATGATGTAACACAAACGTGTTAGTGCAGTTAATGACATGAAGGAAAACAACTTCTCCAACTTAAAGCAGGTTGCTGAAAACTATTTTCTGCAGAAGCCTAACTAAAGACATAAAAGCAAATAATGTACTTTCATAATTGCTCTATAAGTTCAAACTGCCAACTGTGAAACTGATTGTTTGTGAAGAACGAAATGTTAATATAATAATGTTGTACTCGCTGGCACTTTCATTACTTTTCACGTTAGGCTCTCCAGCACTTTTGAGAGGCATAATTGTAACACTTTTAAAATTACTTTTTTCTGGTAAACTATTGTTTAATTAAGGTTTCTTATATAGAAGGTCTTTTTTTGTATTAAAAAAAAATATGTCTTCCAATTACTACAGAAAATAGAAACCAAGTTGTATGTTCAAATTGTGATTATTAATATTTTCTAAACATGTGATACATCTGTCCACAGATTGATGATCAGATCTCACTGCTAATAAATGCCTGGTGCGAATTGCTACTATTCTCGTGCTGCTTCCGATCTATGTCTTCACCAGGGGAAATCAGAGTGAGCTTGGGCAAATCTATCAGCCTTTCTCAAGCTCGTGAAATGGGTCTTGGTGCTTGCATAGAGCGTATGCTAAATTTCACTGAACATCTGCGTCGATTGCGTGTAGACAAGTACGAGTATGTTGCCATGAAAGTCATCGTATTACTTACATCAGGTACAGGAATTCATTTTTGATAATTTACCTAAATAGTATATTTTGTTAACAGTAATTATGGCTCAGAATTTTATTCTCAAAATTTCAGTCTAGATGCTAGTGGGTTGGAAATTCAGTATTGTACAGGTATAAAAAAAATTAATTCCTTTTATAACTTAACAGCTTGAAGATAAGTTAATTTTGCATTATGAACTTAGTATCTTCCTACCCTTATACCTTGTAAATATACAGACAGATGATTTACCAATTTTGAAAATGGGAGTGTTAGAGGTTATGTGAAGTTACCTAAATATAAATTCTTAAAGTATGAAAGTGGACATAATAGTACTGTCTTTTATTTAAAAGTTGATTTTTAGCAGTGAATATACATGTTTTTAAGAATTCTTTTCTCAAGTTCTTTACAAGACTAGTAAATCTCATTTTTTACAATGTACAATTAAAGTGCATGTGCACAAGTGTGTAATAAGAAATTTAAAGTTCTTTTTATAACTAGATGGAATGATAATCTTATTCTCATGTTCATGTTTTTCTTCAACTCCAATTTTGTGCATTTTTGCTTTTCATTAGTACTTTACTTTGTAAAGGTTTTTCTTTCTCGTAATCCTTTTTGTTTTTGTTTGTAACTAATTCATGAAATGTACAATTCTTTCAGATGCAAATGATTTGAAAGAATCAGAGAAAGTTCGTGCTTCGCAGGAGAAAGCACTTCAGGCCTTACAGCACTACACTCTGTCTCATTATCCAGATATACCTTCCAAATTTGGAGAACTTCTTTTAAGAATTCCTGAATTGCAAAGAACTTGCCAAGTAAGTAGTATTTCATAAATCAAATATTTTTATTGTTTTACATTGTAGTAAATCTTGTAAGAGACCACATTTCTAGCTATTTCTGAAATGGACATATGCTGCTTATGCTTGCATTTGGTATCAATATTATACCATTGCATTTGGATCAAGAGTTTCAAGAAATTTTGAAAATCACATTGTACAGCTAAACAAGGGTTTTCAAAAAGTCTCTTTCAATAATGTGGTCTGTAAAACTTATTTCTTTCATGAATTTGATTTCAGGTTGGAAAGGAAATGCTGTCAGTTAAAAATAAAGAAGGAGAAGGTCCCAGCTTCAATTTGCTCATGGAATTATTGAGAGGGGACCATTAAATTGTGCCACAAGTATGTATATTGAAATTTATAAAAAAGTAAATTAATCAAATTATGAAGTGAAAATACTGTTATGAGTTAGTAATTATAATTACAAGAACTTATTTATTGTCATTTCTGTGCAGATTTCTATGTGCCTTGATGTGGACGTGTACATATATAAGAAAGTAGAAAAGTTTGTAGGAACCTGTGTAGCTTATGGTGGTGGTGGTATCCTGTGCTCATTTTCAATTCTGTCTTATTGGAAAATTTAAATGAAGAGAATCCTAATATTGACTGAGTACTTACTTGAAGCGTTGTTCGGTGAATGGAAAAGAGTTTTGTTGACATTTCGCACAAAGTGCAAAAGAAGGCAGTGGTTTAGAGTGTTTATATGCAAATTTTATTTCTTTAAATTTATTTTATTATTATTATTTTTTGTACATACCAGTAACATAAAACTTGAGATCTTTCTGTGTGTGTCTATGTATGTGTAATGTTGAATTGCAATTTTTGTAATTTTTTCCACTTTTTGTAATTATTACGTGACTTCATAAAAGAATAAGAATTTTTATATGCATAGAAAAGAAAACATTTAATGGCTTAGATGTGTTGTCATGTGTGATATTACAAAATGGACTATGCTTTTAAAAAGCGTCTGTTTATTTTTATTATTATTATTATTTTTTAAAAAAAAGAGGAAGCTTATTCAAGCTTATAAAATTAATGGTATAAGAGGCTATAGGAAAGATAGAAATTGAAATGTGTACCATGTTAAAAAGTATATTAAATTTTTTTACATGTATCACTATTAAGTGATTTATGGAAAGTATGATATATTTATGAGAATTCCTGGTATGATGTTTGTAAACAGTATTTTTGGTATGGTCCATCAATATCATAAGTGATATTTCCTGTTTAAGTGAACATAGCAGCAGAGACTCAATTACCTTATCTGACTTAACCTGTGTTGGCATTTTTTGTCATTTATAGCAGGAGGTGTTTCTTCATTGACATTTTAAATGACAATTGTTTTCACTTGCAAGTATTATGAATGTTGTTCTGAGTACATGATCAGTCTTCATTTCTCAATGTGGTGCTAGATAATTGAGTTTCTATTGCAATAATATGAATCCCACCTTGTTATATGTAAGCATTTAGACATCTTTAAAAGTGTTACTGAATATATTGTATTACACCAAGTATTTACTTTCATTGTTGATGTTTTTCTCGTATTAAAATTGATCTACCAAGTAGGTCAGTCCAGTATTTCGTAAGTAAATTAATTTGGTTGTGAAACAGTTTTGTACCATTGTCCATGTTTATACTGTTGACTTGTGCAATACATAAGACTTTTGATATCTGCAGAAAGCAAAGAAACTTACAATTCTGTCATATTTATGGTCATAAAGTGTGCTTGTCTTCTGCTTTAAGAGGTTAATTGGTACCCAAATATTCTTGTCATTATCCTTATCAAATTACCAATGGTTCGTTACACTCTCAATTGAATTTTTTCATTTTTAACTTCTTTTAGAAGTAACCACAGATTATTTGAATGATATAATGTACACTTGGTAAACACACTCAATATACATAATATTATTTCCAATATTACTTGGATTTTGTAGACACTTTTCTTGTTTTATACAATATAAAGTATTTTCAAACAACTGATTTTATTGTTATGCTCGTAGAATCCAAAACAATGTGAGGAATCAAATTAAAACCTATCCTCTTAATCCTTTGATGTACTGTAAAATACATTAAAAAATGAGATTTATGTATAAAATGAAGTAAACATTCCTCATCATAATTATATTTTGATTGCTTTTCTTGTTACTTCCAAAAAGTGACATTAAATTATTTTACTTTTCACTGATACGTTATATAAGATTGCTTGTTATTGCCTAATATACAGAGCTCAATATACACTGCATAATTTACCTGGGTCGAAATGTTTGTGGTTATGAGGGAAACTAGCAGAACCTGGCATACGTCCTGCCCTCTCTTTTTTTTCTTCCCCTCTTTCTCTTACCCTTCTTATGTCCCACTTTTCCCTATCGCTTTTTCTCTCTTTTTTGCATGTCTCTTCTTCCTATATTTTCCTCTCCTTCCTTCCCTCCCTCTTTTTCTCCCTTTCCTGTCGACATCCATCTCTCTCTCCCTTTCCTTTTCTCACTTGACCTCTTACATTTCCCTCTCTTTCCTCTCTCACTTTTACTGTTTTTTCCCTTCTCTTTTCCACCTTTCTCACTTTCCCCCCTCACTTTTCTCTCCCTTTTCCTCTTTTAATGATTTGTTAATATATCAAGATCTTTTACAGTCTTCTGTCTCATTCTCTCACTCACTTTTCATATTTTGAGATTTTTTAATTTTCTGTGGGATTTTTTAAAAATTTTCTTTTATACAAACTCGTCCTGACAATAACGAACACAAGAAAAAGGAATTATTCAATTGGGTGCAGTCGTACAAAAGTTATGCGCTTACATATATTTCGGCGATTCATTTTTATTTATATAGATATGAAAACAGTTGAATGTTGCTACATGTTCTCTTATGGAAGGAAGTTTGAAAAGACAAGAGTCAAGTTAACATGTAGTTAATTAGTAAATAAGAAATTCTGAATCAATAAAATTGGTATGTACCACGGACCTTAATGGGTTCTAATGATCTTGGGCAACAAGAAGCCCTCGGGCCAAAGGCTCTTGGGCTTTTTGTCAACACTCGTTCATTAGAACCTTTATAATGCATTTGGTGCATAAAGATCTTTTGTATAAACAAGATGATTAACATAGTTTATGAATAATATATAATAAAGTAGCCTTGACAATAACACACACGTTTTCCAGTATACCTATTTTCGTAGGTTTCTTCTTTCAATGGTTAAATTAATAGTACTCTGAATAAGTGAACTTTATTATTTTCTACAGTGTAGGTGGTAGGTGAAGTAGTATTTCTCTTCCCTTTCTGTCCCTTCAATTCACTAAACAATGACTAATTTCTTTCTTCATAAATGTTATTTTAAAATTCTAGTTAATGTAGGTTCATAGTACTTGTGAATGAAAAAGAAAAGGCAATTGTCAACTCCACATAGGGTTACCAATAGACTGGCTTCAGCTTTTCCAAGACAATCCTTGCTTTTTCAGAAGGCGTTTTTTCTTTTCCAAAAATGTTTAAAATTTCCTTAATTCTTCTTACTTGTAATGCAACATTTTTTTATGTATATAAATGAATAAACTAAAATTTGATAAATGAACAAAAGAAAGGTACCAATGTTAAGTTTTTTAGAGCACTGCGGTAGGTGAAATTAACTTACGAATGTCTTGAAGAACCATAAAAATCACCCCCCCGCAACCTCTCTCGAGTCGTGTATGAACAGCTAGCAGTTAAATCATACACAGGATTTTCACAAAATGAATATTCTCTTATAGATCTGGGTGTTGTGATCCTTCTAATTGAATGGGATCTTTTAATATTTTCAGGTACTTTACATGATACATTTGAAAGTTATACAAAATGGCTCTGAATTTACTTTTTAGTTTTTCTCAAATGCTTATAAAAGGGAGGTTTGATTTTCATTATTATCTCTGAAATCACAATGTTTAACCTTCTATTTTTTATGCTCTCATACATCTACATTATTGAATATAATTTTTTTTTATTAATGAAATTCATAATTAATTTTTAATTCATTTTAAAATTTCACAAATTATATTCATCTTTTGAAAAAATTGAACAAGGCAGTATTTTAAGATCTAATTTTGGAGAACAGACTTCATTCAGAAACAAGTGGGGCTACAACAGCATATACTTCCTCCCATTATTTAAAAAATTCAATGTTCAACAAAAATGAGGTCTGCAATATTCTTTTAGGTGTTCCTTCTTTCATCCATAGAAAAAATTTGGAGCATTTATTATAAAAAAAAAGTTTTTTTCGTGTTTTTCAAGTTGCATTCTTTTCTAGTAGAAATTACATAAAAACCATTTGTTTTTTCAAAACATTGTACATGATCATTTTTAAAGAGCTTATTTTTTCGATCTTATTTTATTTATAACAAAAATCTCTAATCATCAATATTGTAATTTTGCAATTTTTAAGTGTTAGCTGAGAATAGTGTTAGCACTGCTTTTTATTAAGTCCTTTGATAAATAAAAGGAGTATATTTGAAGAAAAAAATGGAGTCTTTTTTTGAGAAAATAATTGTTTAAGAAGTGCCTATGTTTCAACCCAAATTATGCGAAAAATACTAATATTTTCAAAAAATTGTTCATGACCTCATTTCAAGATCATTCATTCATTCTTTAAAGAACAAATGTCACTAAGGAAAAACATTTCTATCTATATTATAGTTGTAGAAAGACACCAAAAAACATTTTTAATTTTTGTAATTTTCCTAAATCAGGAATTTTAACGAAAATGAGACCCTGCACCTTTTTTTTTTTTTTTTTTTGTCCTTTATGCTCTCCAAGAACAGTCTCATCAAAAAATTTTAAAGGCTTATGTAAAATACAAAAATCAAAATATCAGTTTCTAACTCAAAGGGCCTTGAGTTCCTTAAAATCAATAAAGGAATATCAATTTTGGAGAAAATCAGCTAAACTATTTTGGTGCCAGCGTTGACCATACACAAGGACGGGCAGACATTTTGCTGTAAATTGATTTTTCAGTATCAAGGACTCACAAAATGTATTCTGACAACACAATGTGATAGAGGAAGAAGTTTACTATATATAGGGACACGATTTATCCACTTCACTACCAGGGGGTCAGCAATAAAAAGTTTTTCTATTGAAATTTCACCATTTTTTGGCACAAAATTACAGTACTTTCTTGTCGTATTAAGTAAGAGCATGAATGTTAAAAGTATCTTTGACAATGTAGTTTTAGGAATGGGTGCAGAAAGTTTTATTATCTTTATAAATACATATAATGAAATTATAATTCATTTAGTAAAGAAAAAAGGGTGTTTAAAAGTGGATTCCAGATGTATTTAAAATAAATAAAGAAATGTATATTCCGGCCACACATTTTTTTATTCATTCACACAACATAAATATTCAAAAACCAAAATACAAAATGAAGTTCTCCTACAATAATAACAAAGTTTACATAAAACTTATAATCCAAGTGTAAATTAATTAAAAAGTTCATTGTTCTCCTTATTAGTTAATAACTTTCGAACTGACTTACAATTCTACTTTTCATATGTATCCCCTATAAATGTCAAATTAATTCAAAACATTCTTATTATAAAGATCATATACTGATTTACTTAAAACGGGTCCTATTTTTCGACACGATAAGCCATAAGGAATGTCAGACAAACATTTTGAATCTCCTCCACTTTCCAAAGTCTTGAATAAAGAATACGGAGTAGGGTATCTTTCTACAATTGCCAAAGCTTTGTCAACCGAAAGACCATTCAGTTGAACAAGGTGTTTGATAAACATATCCCGAACAACTAATGTCTGGAAAATAAAAAAATATGATATATTTCATGACCATCAATAGTAGAATCCACATAATTGTTCGTAGGTTTTGGTCTATAAATTAAACAATTATTTCAGTTTGCAGATGTTGTGGAGTATTATTTCTCCATCTTCAGAGCTTTATTCATGAACAATGCGGTTAGAACTATATAAATAGCACAATAAATTGATCAAATTCAATAGATACACACAAAAAAGACTTTCTCATACTAGTACGATTCCTAATTTCTTTGGTCCCGGCAAGCTTTAGTTTTGCCCTATTCTCTTCCCAGACGCCATCTATTGCCACCTAAACTACAGGTTTTTTTCACATTTTTTCAATTTTTTGGTCTCCCAATTGTAGGACTGAATCTGGTAAGAATATTATAGAGGAGTTAAACCTCATCCTATATGGAAAATTTCATTGATAAATTGAGAGCTGTTTTTGAAAAATGTTGTTTGAGGATTTCTGAAAATGCACATTTTGAAGCTCATTTTTAATCAAAACTTTTGAGTTTTCGAGAAACTTCATTGGAAATCATTTGAAGCAATTATACTCACAAATGCAATAATGTACACAAATCCCTGGTAATGTCAATATTAATGGTGTGAAAGATATTTCACAAAACATATTGTATAAGTTTTGAAAAAACAAAAGAATATATTTAGGTCCGTTTAGTACTACCTGTTCAAAAAATTTAAAGAAAAGATTTGGATCAGTTTTCGAGAAAATGACATTTCAGCATTTCTGAAAATGCCGTATTTTGAGCTAATTTTCACAAAAAACTTTTGAGGTTTCAAGAAACTTTATAAAGCATCATTTGAAGCACTTTCTTAACAAATTCAATTAATTATACAAATTGCTGCTAATGTAAACATGTGAGAGACAAGTCAAACACGAGACAAGTGAAAAAAACAAAAGAATACAGCAAAATGGTATTTATGTTATCTATTATAGTACATTTAGCACTACCCCTACCAAAGGTTTAAATAAAAAAATTTGAGGCATTTTTGCTATTTCAAGCCATACAGCATAAAAACTACTAAAATTTTGAAAAAAAATGTACATAAAATGATGGAATTGATTTCCTAGCAATGGAATTTATTCTATCTTCAAATTTTGTGGTTACTGAAAAAATTTCAAACTTTTGCAATTTTCAAAAACTCAAGAGTTATAGAGAAAATTAGACCTATGTAACTGTTATAAATTTACTTTTTTATTCTTACAAGAAACTTATGAAAAATTGGAGCCATTTTGAGAAAATTTTGAAAACGTCTCATG
This sequence comes from Teleogryllus occipitalis, assembly GCA_011170035.1. NCBI lineage: Eukaryota > Metazoa > Arthropoda > Insecta > Orthoptera > Gryllidae > Teleogryllus > Teleogryllus occipitalis. The sequence continues at coordinate 237,635 of BLKR01000411.1, forward strand.
GTCTTCTGAAATGTCACCAGGGACTCTGAATTTTTGAAAATTACAAAAGATTGACAAATTTTCAGCATCTTCCTACAACGACAAACTTTTTGGAAATATTTTATTTCCATTTATATCTGGTTAGATTCATTAACTAATTATAAGGAGAGATAACTTCAAAATTAAAAATTGACTTGGTTTTGGAATCCACCCCTTCTAATTCAAAATAGAGGTCTTTCTACTAAGTAAAATTTTTTCTTCATTATTAGTTCTTTCACTAAGGTCTTGCACTTTTTTTTATTTATTTTTTTAAATTTTAGTCATTTTCACACAATATTGTGTGCAATGTGTGTAATATTAAAAAAAACAAGATTTTCCCAAAAACAGTTCCAAATTCTTTCTTTAAACTTTTGGTAGAGATAGTGCTAGAAGTACTCTACAAGATGACATAAACGCAATTTTGCTCTATTCTTTTTATTTTTTTTAATTCTTCAAAATTTACAAAATTGTAATTTTTTTTATATGTCTTTCACGTCGTTAATATTTACTTGAGAGGTGATTTGTTGTCATTATTGCATTTATGAGCAAAAGGCTTTAAATGGTGTCATCAAGTTTCTCGCAAACTCAACAGTTTTCTGTAAAAAAAACTCTAAATTCCGCATTTTCAGAAACACTCGAAGACAATTTTCTCAAAAATGACTCCAAATTTGTTCTTCCAACTTTTTGTACAGATAGTGCTAATTGCACTGTTTAAGATGACGTAATAATATTTTTGCTGCATTCTTTTCTTCTTCTTCTTCAAAAATTACATAAATGTAATTTTTATATAATCTCTCATACTGTTATTATGCACATTTATAGCAATTTGTAAACATAATTGCGTTTGTGAGTGGAAAAGCTTCAAATGACTTCCAATTAAGTTTTTCAAAAACCCGAACGTTTTCTGTGAAATAGAGTTTCTAATTTTGCATGTAGAGTAACGCTTAAATGCCATTTTCCTAAAAATGGTTTCCAATTTTTCAACATTTCCTTAAAGGACGAGGTTTTGTTCTTCTATAAGATTCTTAAAGTAAAATTTCTAATCTACTATTGGAAAACCAAAAAATTGTGGGGAAAAAAAAAAAACAAAAAAAAACTTTGGGTGGCAATAGATGGCAACTGGCAAGATTATGCGGCAAGGCCGAAAAGCTAGCCCACACCAAAAAAATTAGATAGCTAACTAGTACAAGAAAGTCTGTGCCATTTGTAGCACCAATAGTTCATTGTGTTTCCAATGTGTTTGGCCAAATTTATTGTGCTCTATGCAGTGCTAACCATGTTGTTGATTAATACAGCCCTGGAGATGGAGAAATAAAACTGAAATGTTGGCTAACTGAAATATAATTGTTTCACTTATGGACCAAAATCCATTAACAACTATGTGGAAAATAAAAATACATAATTCACTATTAAAATTTATGAACTATTATAAATATTAAATTTTTGATTGAAAAAATTTGATTATATACACTACCTTATTTTTCATGGATGAACTGTTAAATTCTTGAAATGACATTAAAGATATTATATCATCATTAACTGAAAACAAAGGTAAGTCTCTCTTCTTGCATGTAACAAGCGTTTTCCCCTGTAATTTTTTTATCTTTAAATACATGTTTTAGGTACAGTTACAAACAAGATCATTGATTGTGAAATTAAACTGTAAATTTACCATGAACAAAGCTCCTAAGTAGTGAGAGAAGTGTGCAAGATATAATGCAGACTCCTTGTGGTTACCTGCATATTTAACAATGAATCCATCTGTCACTTCAGTATTAGTAGCAGCTTGGTTAAGCGTTTCAAGAGGGAGAGCTGTATGGCACTCTTTACCGTGTTTCTCCACAAGGTAAATGAGATTAGGAATGCCAGATTGTTTCAAACGAAACTAAAAATATGGATTCACTAATTATTGATTTCTAATGATTACACATCCATAAAATAAAAGTGATAAATAATACCTTCTGTTCCCGAAATCTCCCATCCATTATACTTTGAGCAAAATCATCAATGCGTTTTCTTTCTATGACATAAGGTAAAACCACTTCCTGCCCAGTTTTACGTTCTCTACAAATCCAAGTAAAATCACCAATCTTCAAATGGCGGACTTCAAATGCAACATTATGTTTATGTAGATCATTCAAAGCAGAATCACATTTTCCTTTTCGCCCAGAAACACTACAACATTAAAATGTTGAAAGAACCAATCTGATAAAAAAATTACATGTAAATTTAAATAACAAAAGTAGATATTTAGAGTGGCACGTACCCTGATGATTCTTGAGTATCCACCAGTAATATTATATCAAATGACCATGGAGAAAAAATTATGGTGTTTTCTTCATGAGATAGTAGTTTATGACTCTCAAAAGACGAAACCTATAAAAAAATTTCATGTCAGTCAATTAAATTTGGGATCACTATTTTGCATAGGGCCGGGAAAATTTGAAAAATATATATGTTTTAGTGTACTACAAAATACAGACATATACTAAAAAAGTAACAAATAGTAGCATCAAATTATCAGAATATCCATTCTGTTTTATGAAAATAATTTTCTCATCACAAAAGATGCACAAGAGAATCTACAAAAAAAATGTGAAGACTGTTTCATCCATTCCTATTACTTTTTCACCACATGATCTTCATAAAATCAAGAAACAAATATGCATTCCAAAGAGAGCTGAGGTAGCTTGTGTTAATTCCTGTGAATTCTTGTGAATGGTATATCAAGATAATGGAGGAGATGAAGAGGACAAACAATAGTCAGTCAACAAAATATAATTTTTACCCACCAGCTTTCTTTCAGGGCTTTAACCTTCAGTCTGCAAATATCCTATTCTTACAACACTACTGTTCTTCAAGCAGTGGTACAGAAAACAGATGCATAAGATGCACAGATACTGAATTGTTTTCCAGTCTAATCCCTGTCACATCAAACAGCATAAAAACTTAAATAAACAACAAAACACATGAAAACATGTACTTGTACGCCACTTGTAAAATAAGTAAATGTATGTACTTATCAGTTGGGGGCAGATTTTAATGAAATATCTATAATAATATTTTTCCTTTTCACTTTAGAACAATTCCTTTCAGTAGAGATACATTAATTTTATGTTATGATAAAGGAAAATTATCCATTTTTATATGGCATTTATTATCGATTTTGACTAACAAGTGGTTTTTCTTCTTTTTTTCCCTTCCCTTTGACATCATTTTTAAAGTGCTGATTTCATCAACTTTAATATCATTTTAATGATACTTGCTACAAATAATATTTACAAGATGCAACAAATGTTCTGCTCAGAATTACTCAATAGCCTGTTCAATTTCATTGCTAAGAAATTGTAATGTCAGACAATGTGAGTATATAATCTAAAGTTCCTGTGACGCATATCAGCACCATTGTCAGTTGAGCCGATTTTGGGATAACTAAAGGCAGAGATTTCCTGGTATAGAACAGTCTAAACCAAAAGTTTGCAAGCTGAATTTACTTGAACGAAAGGCCTCAATTACATCAGTAACATATCCAACAACTTGAGTTATTCATTTGAACTGGTTTCGATCAAATTTTTATGTCATTTTTCTTTGCTTTCAGGGCATTTTTAAATCATTTTATTAATCATTTTTGGCCATGTTTTAGATCATCAATATCCGCCCCCTACTTGTGAGTGAAATATATAAATAAATGAAGAGTGGGGAAACATAACCCAAGGAAGATATGAAACTGTGTTGTCATTTGTGGCCATAAAGCTGAAATTTTTGGGTCAATCCATTTTAAGTGGTCCAGAAATGGACAAATGATCATCTCAGAAAAAATTATATTTTTGCATCAAAATTCTCTTATGTTTAGGTTGTTTATAACCAATTTTTTTATTTCACTGTTCACAAATAGCGACAATTTTGACTTCAAGCTGCATGATGTTTTTCGTATTTGTAGACATTTACAGTTAAGTACAGTTGGGTCTACAATTCAAGTCTTGCTTGTTCAAGTTTTCCATTAATTCAAGTTAAATGCGACTTACCAAAAACTTAATTAAAATAAATAAATAAATAAATAAAAACAAATAAATTTATTCTCGAAAAAAAGGACCAAAACATGAAAAATTTACATGTTTTTTGTTGTTCTTAGGCCAGTTTGAAGCATTGGTGGACTGGTACAGTAGCGTTGTTGTCATGCTCAATCTCTCAAACAATTAGTTTAGTTGTGCGGATTGTAATTTGATATTTCTGTGGTGAAAGAATGGCTAAATAATGATGAACAACTAGGATTTACGACACAGTTATATTTGATATGATTAATGAAGTAAAGCAGATGACAATGAGGAGGAGGACCTAAGTGATTCCACACCACGTGTGAATCACAATTAGGGTCTTGCTGCACTAGAGGTCACCATGAGATACATAGAACAACAACCTGAGGCAACTCCAGCTGACAATGTGATGTTCAGAAGATGGCGAGATATTGTTGCACATTAAAGTACTTAAACAAAAAACAATTGACAATTACCTTAAGATGTAATTAACAATCAGGATTTCCATGAACTATCAAATGCTAAAATATGTATGCAAACATGACACTATCAAATAGCCAAATATGCACTATACAGGGTAAAAATGGACAAAACATGCACAATCAAATTTTATTTTACTTAAATTTGTAGTTACATTGCCTTTTGTAAAAGTGAACATTTAACATTTTTTCTAAACAGTTCTATATCAAATCATTCTATTGTCAGAAAAAAATGTTTTTGAATGCAGAAAATTACCTTTTAATGCCACAAGACATAATTGGAGCATACTTCAAAGATTGAATCTAAGCCAATATAATGTCAAATTCTGCATTTTCTGATTTTCCATCTCAAATAATGCTTTTAACATTATGGAGAAATTTAAAGTCACGATTTGAATTTAATACTTTATGTACTTTCTCCATAGCACTCTCCAAAAATTAATTCCAGACACTTTAATGTCTTGAACAATTTTTAATGACTCCACTATACAAAGACCTACTGATTCTAAATTCGGAAGATAAGGAAGATAATTTTTTCTTCCTGTGTATGGATCAGGGATGTTCTATCTTCTATATTTCTCCAGAAATCCTGTAAACGTTGGATTTGCTTCTTTTTCGAATGGTATATTTGCGCCTTACTAAAGCATCACACATTTCCATTAAAAACAGATTTGTTACAAACTTCAAAGTTGCCTCAGCAACAAAAGTTTGCACTAAATGTGCCATAGTTCCTTTCTCTAGTTTTGTCACTTTGAGAAGTAGATGCAAGGTGCAGGCCCCCTTGAAACTTTTTAGAACATTTAATCTGCATAAATAAATTCAAATTACATAGAGCTACATGTTTCTTAAAAAGAGTATTAGAATTTTGCTACAAATTACCGTGTTTTGAAACAAATTTACTGAAATTTTGACACTAATTAATGTCAGATTTAAGACAAGCATACTTTACTAAAATGTACTTAGCTGAACATTCAGGTTTGAACTATCTGGGCAGAAATTATATACGCTCGAATTTAAATTTTGGTCATAGAAATCAGGTTTGGTACATACTTCTTTTGTCATACTACTTTCTCTTGTTGATTTTTTTTTTTTTTTTTACAGACACAGCGAAGCTACTAGTATTCAAACGAAATTAAAAGAAAAAATAAGAAAAACTCTACAATTTACAATTTTTTTCAATAACATTAAAAATAATAAAGGTAAATTTCTGAAACTCAAGAAAAATGTTTGGAAAGAATATGCATACAACCACATACAATAATTATTTAAAAACAATGTGCCAAACAGTTTCTACAAAACAATTTCTTATAACTCAGAAAAATCTCAAAATTGCTAAAGGATTATTAATAGGACCCGAAAATAATTTTTTTTCTCTTTAATAAAAATTAAAGTTTTGTTTTTTGTTTCACATCTATTTCATTGACGGTGTTTTATCCTTTTCTGAGTTTCAGTATTTCAAATTATATAATTGCTACAACAACATTAGACTTCAGCACCAAACATTTCGACTAGGAAAACACCACTAGTAGATACATTTTCCCAATACATCAATTTTTACTGTGTAGCTTACTTACTTCTTTATTAACGCAATTGCAGTAAATTACATTTCCATCCATCCTCCAGACAATCCTTTGAAAAGTGTAGCACATGAACCCTTACAAGAAGCCAATTTATTCTTAACTTCACAATTAAGAAACTTGTATTAATCCTTTGTTGCATGCTTGCTGACTTAGCTCTTGATTACTTTCCTCTCCAATTGTGAGTTATCAAATAATATTGAGTTTTGGTTTTGTGTATCTTCCATATCCTTTGCGACTTATCATATGATGTAGATAATTCATTTTGCAATCACTGCTGTCTGCACGTGTATTCGTGTTGCAAATCCAAGTAGTGTACCAGAAGGTTAATATGTGTAGTATGATGATAAGCACCAAAGACATCTGTGTGCTATCAAGATCTAAGATCAATATACTATGCTAAGATCGATATATTACAATAAACACAAAATATGTCAGTTTTAATATTCACAAATTATGCAGAAAAATAAAAAGTATTTGCTAATTAGAAGTCTAAATACGCAGTATTAATATAAAAAACGTCCAAGCATACATTATGCATGAATTTCTCCAAAAAATTCCCAAAACATGCAAACACAGAAAAAAATATGCATTTTTTAAACCATTTTTTTCATGAAACATACATTTATAAAGTTTGAAATCTCCACAAAGCTTAAATAAAAACATACATTTGCATGGAAATCCTGTCTCGAGTAACTAACTTATCTTCAGCAATTAATAAAATAATATTATGCCAATACATTTTTTATTGAAATATACATACTTTAAAATTTAAAAGTTGTATTTATACTTCCATTTTAATTAATTAATTAATTAATTAATCATTTTTGAGAATTCAAGTTTTCATAAATTCGAGCAAGGCCCAGTCCCCTCCACCTCGAAACACCGAGACTCTACTGTATATTACTCAACGCTGGGTTATTGTAGCTTCTTTAAACTAAAATGCATTGGATTTAGTATACTCTGGCCAACAAATCAAAACCTACCTACAATGTTTTATTCAGCCAAACTAAACCACAAATATCGCAACCAAACTATCTAAAGCAAATGAACAAATTTTGATTTTCAGAAAGTAATTTATAAAAAATGGAGTAGAGAGATTTTACTCTTTTCTGTGATTTTACTCTTAACAACATAGTTACTTTATGAAAAATATCAATTATCAGAAGTGTACTACTTAAGAATTACATCCTTCCAAAAATTGGAATTTTGGATTTTTTCCAAATTTTCAACTGTAATATCTTTTCAGGAAATAATAAAAATTTGGATTTCGGCACATTTACAAGATTGTTGTGATACCAAAAAATTTCATCACTGAGGTTGAAATCAATGACGATCTTAAAAAATTGTAAATTTGCAATTGCTTTTGTGAAAAATACATTTCCACATTGGAGAGAATAGGCGACAAGGAGTAATTATGATATTTTTCAGCTATTTTCAACTCAAATCTACCTTGCTTTAAAATAATTGATAATACTTTATTACAAATAAACATGAAGACTGCCTAAATTATAATTTTAAATATTACTTTAACATCACACAAACATGAATGAAAATGAAAATAATTTTATGTTGATGTTAGAACCTAAGCTGGCTCATTTGAACTGGAAAAATGACATGACAGAATAACTAAAATGTAAAAGTGCTGTCTGTAAGAAAGAGTATAAAATTAAAATCATCAATTTACTTCTCAATTCTTGAATCCAACAAAAGTAATGAATTTAAAATGTCACAATATATGATAATGTTAACAAGAGACCTGGTAAAATCAGAGGGATTTTTACCTAACTTTCAAGAAACAACATCAAAGCTGTTAAACGAAGAGACAGTACAAGAAGTTATAAATTATATTTAAGATGACAATCTGATGCCAGGAGGAAAAGGATTAGGTTTCACTTAAGAAAATGGTACCAAGTTCTAAGACAAAAAGTTAATTATTTGTAATTGAAATTACTTACTTTGGGCATTGAACCAGAAAAGCCCTACAATGAAGATTGTAAATTGTAAGTCAGGGCCAAATAGGTTAGTTGTTGCAGGGATTCTTTTACCCACTATATCTGTTTATACCACCAGAATGCAAAATTAGTGATTGATGACACCAAACTTACGAGTCGTTTGGGAAATCTGGATGGAAAACTCGTAGATATGTATGTATAATGGAAAATTGTCAAGAATGTCCAGGCTAACACGCCTTGGTTGGTATGCTTGAAGAGGCCTCAATGCCAGACCAGACAGCATACAAACTATGGGTGATACAAGACTAAACTAAAATGATGGCAGTTGTAAAACTATGGGAAAATTTTATTGAAATGTTGATTGATAAAATCTATTTATTTACGACTAGATATAACACTTGAATAATCATACAAAAATTAAAATATTTCTTAGGTTTAGAACCTGACAACAATATAAAACATTTGAAAGATTATGTATATAACAATGTTGAACATAAATTAACATCTTGGTTAGCTTAATCTGGTCGTAAATAAATTGACATATTTCTCTTCTTGGGCTCCAAGCAAATACAAAAACAAAGGCAATTTGTGCATTAAGTTACAGCAAAAATGCCTATGATCGCGTAGGGGTAGAAGTACCATGCGGTACTTTTACCCCTACATTCCCTCTAAACCAACATTTTAGGTTTAGAACCTGACAACAATATAAAACATTTGAAAGATTATGTACATAACAATGTCAAACATAAATTAACATCTTGGTTAGCTTAATCTGGTCGTAAAAAAAAAGAATTTTATCTAGGTGTGCTACCATAAAGCAAACTTTGGATTAGTTATACAAAGGCAATTTGTGCATTAAGTTAAAGCAATAATGCCTATGAACGTGTAGGGGTAGAAGTACCATGCGGTCCATTAAGAAGGCTAGATTACAGCAGACAAATCTTGACACCCCATGACATTTTTTTTGACATTTTATTTAAAAAAAAAATCTCTTCATCCATATTATACTTCAGCAATGTTAATTTTTATCAATTTTTGAAAATCAGAGAATTCACTGAAAATGGGACCACCACCAATTTTTTCACATATGCATTTTCACATATGATTTGCAACATATGTGGAGAATATTTTTAAAACAATATTGGAGTCCTTATAAGAAAATAATTGTTTAAAAATTGTCTATTTTTCACAAAAACAACTCATATTTTTGAAAAATTGTACATGATCTTGCTTCAAGATCTAACTTGAACAACACCTTTCATTAAGATGGAAATTTGTTTTTCTTCAATATTGTAATTGTAGGAAGACACCCCAAAAAATTTTGACATTTTGCAAATTTAGAAAATTCAGAATTTCAACAAAAATTGAACCTGCACAATTTTTTTAACATTCTTTATGCTTTCTGAGGACAAAGTTTAAGCAAAAAATTTGGAGCCATTTTTGAGAAAATTTTGAAAACATTGAGAAAAAATGTGATTCCCTTCATGAAAAAGCCTTCTGGAAGAGTTTTTTTTTCTTCCCACTATTAAATTCAAAGTTATATGAAAATATTAATTTTGACTACAATTTTAAAACACTGAACATTAAATCATTGCAAGTGAAAATATCGACAAATTGTTAGAATTAAGAAAAACATAAATTAAGCTTCAATAATGATCGCATTTTAGAGTCCAAAAATATTCAAAATTTTTACTGCTTTTTGAAAATTAAAAGATTTTTCTTGAGAAACGGACTGTTATCATATCTAAAAGCACACTTTGATCAACATGAACAAGATATTTACAAAAAACATTTGGAGTTATTTCTGAGAAGATCTTAAAAATGTAGTGAGAAGATCCATTGCAAACTTGTCATACCTTAAATTAAATCAGATTCTTTGGAAAAAAAATCTTCCATACAATGGTCATATCTTTTACAGTAAAAAAAAATATTTTAAATTTCAAAACTTATGGCTCAACAAACAAATAGAAGAGAGGGAGTGAAAAAAAAATCATGATAAATTTTATAATCTTTCAAAGTTGGTTTCAGTTTTGTTACAAGACACACATTAAGAAAGAAACCAATATATTATGAAATAAATAACAATCAAATTAACTAAAGCACCATCTACGCAAATAGTTCTATAACCACAATTTCAAATTTCTACAAATATTTTGGATGCTTCTGGATACATTTTTATCTTTTTTTCATTTCTGATCACCTTTTCCTTGCCTTTGTTCATTTTCTAATTAACATCTTTCATAATTCACATTTTAAATGTGAATATAGTGACTGTTGTTGATTAGGAAATAGTCCTTGGCAGTAGTACTTTAGATTGACTTGAAGGCATGCTTTCGAGCAACCAAAATTTCTTTAAATAATAATTTAAAATTTAAAAAAATTCAAGTTTTAAAGAAAATCTCCTCACTATCATATGCACAAGCATACTTTGCTCCAAAAAGAACTTAAACCAAACATTTTTGCATCAAAACATTCATTGATACAGTTTCATGCCTTGATATATTTTGAGAGAGAATTTTAAAAACATGAATACATTTATAAAGGAAATTAATATACTGCCTGAATCAGTGTTAAAAATTCTAGCAGTCTTCTAAACAGAAAAATAAAAAATCCAAACATAACTTGAAAATTAAATTTCAAAAACACTTGGAGATGTAACCCTCCTGGTCTACTGGGAAACAGGAATAGACGACATACCTAGCAACCTGCAGTTTATGATGATGATGATGATGATGATGATGATGATGAAGATGATAAATGCATTTCATTGATTAATTTAATATTGTGTAACTCTTATTACACTTCTTTGTTGAATGTTGCATCATTAAAAATGTTTCTATGAATAATACAAATTTAACTGAACAGAAGTTTAAATTTAGTAGTGTATATATTTAAGTTCATAATTAAACTACTTTTTTTGTAAATAACTTTAAATAGATAGCAAAAGTTTGAAGTTTAAAAAAATTCAATATTTTGTATAGCTCTTTATTGTCACACATGTTCAAAATGAAAATTTAGTAACTTCTACTCTTGTCATTTTCAGTAACGTATTCTTAGTTTATCTTACCGTGGTTGGGGCAACTTCATTATAAATTGTCTTACGAGAACATGAAGGAAGTGCATGGTTGTCCACACCTGGTTTGACAATATTATTACAGACAACAGCATCTTCATTATTTGTACCAACATTCTCAATCTTCTTGGCAAGATTTTCTCCTTCAATGGTCAAGGAATATCTTAAAAAATAAAATAAAAGGAAAACATCAACCTCTGCTAAGTAAAATATTTTAAAATTTTCAATAGGTTATGGTCAGTTTTTTTTCCTCAACCATTCAACAAAAGCTGGTTTCTTGCAAGCAATTAAGACTGTTCAACTTACAAAATTAAATTAACACAAATGTTCTCATTCACAAATGATTTGAAGAAATATTTAACGAAAGCCACTATATTTGATTTCTGTTTTCACATTATGTGAGTGTAAGTCATAGCAACGAGTAATATTTGTAAAATGGATATTTTGGAAATGCTACCGCTAATGCTACTCTACTCATCCATTGTTTAATCACTATCCCACAGCTTTTCCTGAGACTTTAAATACTGCTCCTTGTCCCGTACTAAAATATATGTTGTGATTATTTTTTTAATAAATGATGAACCCCATACTAGAAGCAACATAGAAAATTTAATAAAAAAATGAAAATAACAATAGTATACTAAGTAAGTAAGGGAACTGACATCAATCAATGTACTGGGAACGAATGAGGGAAAAATTAAGAGGGGAGAAAGAAAAACTAATGAAAAGTTATTTGGAAAAGTAAATAATGAAGGGAAAATGTTAGTTATTGGATATTAAGTCTTACTTTCCACGACCTACAGAAGAGACCAATCCTTTCTTGATGAGAGTAGACATAGATGACCAGGCAGTGTAATATGAACCAGCTTCTGGTCTTGCAAATGATGTATCACATAGAGGTTGAGCAAGTTTAATTAACTCACTTTTTTCTACAAAACCTATAAAATCACTTGGTTAATGCACCACACAAAAAATTTAAGCAAAAACAGTGTGAATTAAAAGCGTGTGTCTACTTATATACCTGTATGTTCTTCCTTTCCCTTGGCCTCTAACAAACCTCGTAAAATTGCATAGGCCCCGGATCTGTATGCAGGGATGTATTCACCGGATTTTCTTTTTACATTACGTTCTGAAGAGGACTGCGAAGGTACACAATGAACAAAGAATACACACTCACATGGGTTCAGTTACTTCATAAAAATTATAATTACTTGCTAATAATTGTCAATCAATTTAAAGCATCAAAAATGACAAACTGTTCAGTTTTTGTTAAAATTTAGTCAGAATTTAGTTTAACACAATGAGAAGATTATGTTAGCAATCCACCCTCTTTATTCAAGTACAATTATTTCATTTAATAAGTCAATAAATTTTAAACTTTCAATTTTAAAAGTTTCAAGGAGAGAGAACATAAAATGAAAAAATCCAGAAAGCACTGAAAGTTAAAAATATTGTCTTAGAAATTGAAAATTACCAAAATAAATGGCAAGAATATATCAAATAAATGAAAATAGAATGTTTCTCAAGAAAAGTCCTCAAATACAAACCAAGAGTAAGTAGAGACCCTGGCAGATCAAGAATGCACTGGGATGATCAATGATTGATTGATTGATTGATTTTTTCGTGTTTCCGGGTGCGTCAACTGCTTTGGTCATTAGTCCTGTTAGTGTAGTGCATGGCTTTTACTCAGGAGATGGTGGTGATCTTCCCCCGCTGGATGGTGAGATCCGACGCCAACTTACCATCGGCTAGTGGGGTTTCCCCCTCACCAGGACTCTCCCACTGGGGACACTGCTCCAGCCAGGACAAGCTCCAAGCTCCCGAACGGTCTCCCGGAATATGTGGTAGTGTAGTGCATGTTAGTGTGAGTGTGTGTGTGTAAGGGGAGAGGACAGGACAAGGAAGAGGAAGGACAGATCGTGCGCGGTCAGTGGCCTGTTTGGTAGGGCACTGCTCCGGCATTCGCCTGGTGTTGGTCAGAGAAACCATGGAAAACTACCGATCAGAGCAGCCGATCGCTAGAATTCTCCTCCAGACAGCGACTGAATTCGACCTAGCTAAAAAGCGTGTCGAAAATCCTGCTGCCGTCAGGACTTGAACCTAGGACCTCCCGGTCAGAGGCGTTGCAGTGACAGTTGATGAGCTACCGCTCCCGGTCTGGGATGATGAAGAAAACCTTGGAAGCGACTGAGGGGATATTGATAAACCAAAGGAAAAGGGAACCTATACCTTAAATGTTCCTGATGATAAGTTTTAAGTCACATCATTCTACCAATCGATTTTTTTTAAAAGAGCTCTAAAAAGCCAATACATGAAATAGGTAGCAAAATTAAGAGAAAACTTTTATATAATAAACTTAATTTCTAATTGAAATCAAAAAATGTGCTTGGAAAGGAAATAAATGATACAAATATATCCAAAATCAAAAAACCACGACTTCACTTTCAAATCACACCATCGAAAGCAAATCATCCCATTAAAAATCGCTCCAGAACAAAAATGTCCAAAAGAAACGTAGAAAATAGAAATGTCCAATACCAAGTCAGAGAAAAATTAGTTCATTCCACAATGTGTTCATTCTTAATTAAAGGAACAATAGAGAGACAGATTTATCATACCAAAAGGAAGTCGTTAATGTTAGGATACAGCAAGTCTGATTTAAAATTGAAGTAGTGAAATGGGTCGAGACATACCTCTCAAGAAAAAAGAATTTTTTAGCTAAGAATGATTACCTGTACAATAATCTTTCAATGTGCAGAGAACAAAAAAAATATTTAGGGATGAAAATGACAAATATAATTCTCAAATGATAAATAAATGAATGAGAGATGAATAAAGACTAAATCACTGAATAAAAAAATTGGAAGTTCATTTTTGTTTTTGCATTGGACTTTATATCATTTGTTTCAATGTATGTGTTGAATGGTTCACTCCATTCAACACACACAAGACCTACCTTATTTTACACTAATATTTGCGGCAATTTCAAAGACGTAATACCTTTTTTGCCTTGCCATTTGGAGACTTATGTTTTTTATTCATCTGCGGCAATTCATTTTCAGGCTGAATAGGATTCAATCTCTTAGGAGATTTATCTTTCGCACACTGATTGGGATCAGCAGAGAATAGTTCTGCAACGATACAGCAAAATATAGTAGTAAGAACTGTACCAAACACAAACATTGTTAACCCATTGACTGGCATAATAATCAAGAAAATGACAAACCTTCTGGCCGAGCCCTTATTATCAGTCTATAGGATAGAGATCTTTACCAGATATCAGGCCATGAGAATCAACGCTTGATTCACCTAGGTGCATGTCAAAATTATAATCTAATGTTATAGCCAAATATTTTAAGCTTCCTTAATGTAGCAATAGACTTGAGAAGCAAAGGCTGCTCTTCATGGCTACTGAAACACATCATGACTGAGAATCAACTGTTGATGCTCAAAGCCATTCTGATCAATTCAATGAGTGTCATGTTATGCTTCCCATGGCAGTCAACGTGAATGCAACAATACCTTCTGGATTTAGTTGTTTGTACTCAGCCAGTTTCCTGTCTAACATCACACACAATCTATTGCCAAAATTCTGCAGAATACCACAATCCCGACCAGAACTCAGGGGCAACGGATATTTCCTTAATGATACTAAAGCCTGAAGGAAATGAAAATGGTTTAGAGAATTGATTACCTTTTACAACAAATTTCAATTTACAACAATCTTCAACTCACAGATTGCTTTGATATTTGTATATATTTTCAAAGTACCTTCCCAAAACAATATTGCATATCAGAACCTTTCGCTGCAGCTTCATCTCTCCATTCTTGCAGCCATTTTTCAAACAAGGGGTTAGGTTGTTTCAATTTTACTTTTATTCGCTTCATTTCTGAAGACATTTTATTTTTCTGGGTCTCTGGAAAAATTCTCTCCGAATTATGACGTTCTCGTTGGAAGATGTCAAGGGCAAAATACCTTCGTACACAGCCGAAAAGTTCAAATATTGTTTGCAACTTTGCAAATGACACACCATCCAATTAACACCACCAACTTTATTTAATTCCAAAAAATTCTCACCCCAAAAGAAAAACTTCAATAAAAACTTAACCTCAAACTACCAAGTCCTCTGTAGACGTATTTGTCACGTTTGAGAGATCGACTTGTCAAATTGCAACAAGTTGCAACTGGCGCCAATTAAAGAAAACTAAAGAGAGGTCTAAACGAACAGAGGAGTACATTCGTTCATTCTTATCTCGATTGCGAACGAACTAGTTCAATTTAACTGTTCTCGAAAAAGGAAGGTACGATACGGAACACGGTATAAAGGCCGGTATTTCCAAATACCGTAAATCCGAAATATATCTTATCCCGTGAGACGGAACGAAAACATAAGATATATCTTACTCCGTGGGATCGACAATTTAGTGAACGATCGTTCATGTCACCGGTCATCGTTCGTGGTTCACTGGCTACCGATCAAGGCCATCTGTATCTATACTTGGCTTTTTTAAATGTGTGTGTGTGTCTTTCTCTCTCCCTCTCTCTTTCTCCCTCTTTCTCTCTTTTTCTCTCTTTCTTTCTCTTTCTCTCTCTCTCTCTCCCTCTTTTTCTCTCTCTCACTCTCTTTCTCTCACTCTTTCTCTTTCTCCCTCTCTTTCTTTCTCTCTCTCTCTCTTTTTCCCTCTTTTTTACATATTCCCAACTTTTCGGTTTCCAAATAGTGGAATCGAAATCTATCTATCTATATATTTAAAAAAATAAGGTATTTTGCCATGGCTTCGTTTAGAGCTTCTACTGAACCGATTGTAGTATTTTTTCCTTTAAATGAAAGAATGTGATCCCTAGATGTGTTATCAGATATTGTTTGTGTTGATTCACCAACATTTAGTGTGTAAATTAATTAATTAAATATTTCTTTAATAGTACGCTTATCAATAGTCAATTGTTTTCTTCCAAAGGGTGGCTGTTTCAAAATCGATATATATGAGTCGATATATGAGTCGTCAGCGCCACTTCATGGTGGCGCTGTTTGATGTTTTGTTTTGATTGTTGAGATTTGTTTACAATTCATCAAGGTTTTGTTTCAGTGTAATTATTGCATTGTGGCGTTGACAGTTTGCATGTATTTGCTTTTGTGGTGAATTTTGTAGAGAACATTTGGACAGTGTGTTTTGCTCGGTTGTACTGAAGTAGTGAAGTTGTTCACAGGTTATGTCGAATTCCGAATCGTTGCCCACGCGTCCCAAAAGACGCAAACGTACATTAACTGGACGCAGGGAAAGAGAAAGTCAGTGTAAGTGTCGTGATAGTGAGGTCATTTCGTTTTCTGCTGGGTCGTTGCCCATGAAATGTCAGTTTTGTTCTGCTTTGCACTTCGCATGTGAGAAAAATTCTGCAAACGATTTACTCTGTGTTGCTTAAATGGGAAAATAAGTTTACCTTCAGGCGATATGCCAGAAGAAATAAAAATTGTATATAGGACATGATGACACATCAAAAAACTTTAGAAATAATATCCGTCAGTATAATAGTGCTCTTTCTTTTGTGCAATTTGGCACCGATATTGCATTGCCACCTGCCCATGGGCCATACGTGTTCAAAATTTTGGGAACTCACATCACAGAACATCTTCGTTATACCCTGAAGATCCAAACAATGCAACGTATTGTGAACATTAGTCTGGTCACAGTATTTTACATTTATCTCAGATCTCACCGTCAAATTTTGACGGGTTTTCACTAGTATTATTTTAAGAATATTAAAGAAGGCTAAAACCCTGTTCTAATAAGCAATTTTCATCGAAAAAGTTGAAGAAGAAAGTTTTTAAGAAAATGGCTTTAAGCGTTACTGTAAAATTCGAAATTAGAAGCTCTTTTTCACAGGAATCTATCGAGTTTTCGAAAAATTTCATAGGAAGTAATTTGAAGAACTTTCACTCACAAATTCAATAATGCATACAAATCCATTGAAATGTGCATATTAACAGCGTGAGAGATATTTTAAGGAAATTACATTTATGTAATTTTTGAAGAAAAAACAAAAGAATACACCAAAATGAACTTTACGTCATATTAAACAGTGAAATTACCACTATCCGTTCAAAAAGTTTGAAAAAACAATTTGGAGCCATTTTTTAGAAAATGACGTTTAAGCGTTTCTGAAAATGCGGCATTGTATGCTCATTTTAACAAAAAACTGTTGTTTTCGAGAAACTTTACTTGACTTTATTTAAAGCACATCTACTCATAAATACAATAACGTGAAAAAATCGCCTCTAATGTAAATATTACCGACGTGAGAGACAAGACAAAAAATATTTTTTGTAATTTTTGAAAAAACAAAAGAATAGAGCAATATGACATTGATGTAATCGTATAGGGTACATTTGGCATTATGCCTACCAAAACTTTGGAGCAGTTTTTGACAAAATCTTGTTTTTGTTATTTTAAAATAATGTAAATATTGCACGCACTATTGCAAGAAAACTACTAACATTTTCAAAAGCGTCTACCTGACATTAATGAAAGAACTATTTATGGACAACAAATTTCATTTGAAGGAAAAATCTCTGTCTTCAAGTTTATAGTTCTAGGAAGACGCCGAAAAACTTCAAACTTTTGCAATTTTCGAAAATTCAGAGTTAACCGTGAAAATTGGACCAATGCCACCTTTTATAAGTGTATTATACGCTGTTCTTACAGGATATTTAAAGAAAAAATGTGGAGCCGTTTTTGAGAAAATTTTGAAAATGTCCGTGGGGCTTTGTGTAAAGTACCCCCAAATTTTAAAGAATGCTTTTAAAAATATCAAAGCTTCAACTAGAGCCAGATCGACAAGGGATTATTAATTTTGAAAAAATAGTACGAATGGTATAGGCGCTAGTAGTGTTCACAGACGGACGAACAGATCGACGAACGGGCGCACGTTTTGCTCCCAATTAGTTTTCGGCATCAAGAACCCACAAAACAGGAATTCTGGCTACACCACGTGTTAGAGATTTTTTTCTCTCTTACTTTAGCAATTGGTTTTATGCACTTTTTCGTCACCAGGGCCCGGCAATGATTTTTTTTCCGCCGAAAATCCGCCGTTCTTTCGCAAAGCATTACGTAACTTTCTCTACACTACGCATATTATTCCGTATATACGTAGTACGTATACGAGAAAGTAAAAATCCTCTAACACGTGGTGTAGATAGAATCCCAGTTTTGTGGGTCTTGATGCCGAAAAAACAATTGAAACCAAAACGTCCGTCGGCTCTCACGCCGTTAATATTTTAGAGGCGGTTTCTTCACATTGTTATATTTAAGAGTGCATGGGCTTTAAATAATGACAAGTATCGTTTCTCGAAAACTTGAAGTAAAACATGAAATATGAAGTAAAATTCATTTTGGTGCATTTTTTTTGTTTTTTCAGAAATTACAAAAATTTAATTTTGTTGAAATATCTCTTACGCCGATAATATGCACATTTCCATCGATTTGTATTCATTATTACATTTGTGAGCGGAAGTGTTTCAAATGAAGGTTTTCGAAAACTCAGTACCTTCCCGTGAAAAAGAGCTTCAAATTTCGCATTTACAGATATGCTTAATCGCCATTTTCTTAAAAACGAAACTTCAAAATTTTGAATTAAAATTTCTATTTTGGACGAGATTTTAATCTTCTTTAATATTCTTGAAGTCATACTTCGGTTGTACCGTTAACAAACCGAAAAGTTGATAAATGTACTTTCGGCGGCGATAATGACAGCTGGCCAGAGAGTGGAGCAAGACCTTACCAAAGCCAGTCCACACCAAGGAAATTAGAAAAAAATTGCGACGAGAACGTCTGTGCCATTCTGTAGCACTTCTAGTTCCCTATACTTTTCTTTGATAAATTACACAATTGTAATATTTTGATATCTCTCACGTCGTTAATATTTACATTAACGGCGATTTATATACAGTGCATTTATGGGTACATGTGCTTCAATTTATGTCTTATAAACGTTCTCGGAAATTCAAAATATTTCTGTGAAAATAAGATCAAAATTCCCCTATTTTCAGAAACGCGCATTCGCCGTTTTCTCAACAAAAAAAAAACGGCTGTAAATTTTTTGTTCAAACGTTTTGTACGGAGAGTGGTAAATGGACTGTACTAAAAAATACACAAATGTATTTTTTTAAATATATCTCTCGCCGTTAATATTCACAATATAGTGGATTTGTATATATGACTGAATTTATGAGTGGAAGTTCTTCTAATGACTTTAAATGAAATTTTTCGAAAACTCAATAGTTTCTTCTGAAAAACTTCAAATTTCTTTTTTGTAGTAACGCTTAACGCCATTTTCTTAAAAACGGCTCCAAATTTGTCAATGAAAATTGCTATTTAGAAAGAGGTTTTAGCCTTCTTTATATTCTTAAAACAATATTTAGGTTTTACTGTTAAGAAACTGAAAAGTTGAGAATATTTTTAAAAAATGTACTCTGGGTGGCGATAAATGGTAGCAGGCAAGACTGTACAGTACCAGTCCACACCAAGGAAATTAGAAAACTTTACTACGAGAAAGTCTGTGCCATTCTGTAGCACCTCTAGATAATATTGATAATGAGCGGCCAAAATAGCAACATTTGTTGGATTCTTTAGAAGATTAAAATATCAACTTTCCAGTGACGACAATATCAAATGCACATCTAACACGACGCTCTTAAATTAAATACAGTACATACACTTTAATAAACAGAAGGTCACCCAAATTTCCAGGAAACTGTAAATTGACTTCCATATAATTAATATTGAACACAAGAATTCAGAAACATTTATTTTTTTAGTTTGCTAGTACTTTCACCTAATCTTCAAATATTGTAGTAGATATTAATAATTTGGAGTTTAATAGGAAAATATTATATTATTCCTAATTTTGTTAATGTATTTACTCTCTAGATTAACATTAAAGATGGTTTCTAATTTGAATGTATCCAATCACGTAACATATGGGCGTGTATTATTTCGGCAAGAGTTAATTCGTAACCAAGCATGTAAAAGAGTGAGAGTCGAGTGTAGCATATTTTTATCCAACATCAATATTGCGTAATAAAATTTGCATGTATGTCTTCAGTTTTGGAGTGGATTCAGAGCTTGTGAAACAGCACAAAAATGAAGTGGAATATTGAAGATGTCCTGGAAAGAATTGTAGAACCTGATATTTTTAGCATCAACTGGATGGATTGTCTTTCTCGGCAACGAGATTATTGGTTACAAAATTAATACTTCTTAGGCTGCATTGAGTTGATATCCAAATTTGATCCGTTTATGGCTGGCCATCTCGTTCGTTATGGAAATAAAGGGTCACATTTGTGAAAAAAGGGTTTAGAAAATGTTTATTCGGAGGGAATTTTTTTATTAAAGAACTGTCGATAAAGATATATTTCCAAATGCGAATATTTTGAGATTCTATTCAATTATGTCTGTGACTAATGCAAATGGCGAACGATCTTTCTCTGCTTCGAAGCCCGTAAAAAATTGATCTGAGATCGAGTCTTAAACAAGACACACTGAATGAATTACCTCTGTTATACATGCGAAATGACATTTCGAGGCGCATAAAGTTTGAAGGCACTTACGAAATTTGCCGAGACTAAAGCGAGAAAACGAGATTTCATATGACAATGCGTATTTTATATTACACCTACATGGTATTTTGACTTTAATATCCAATTTTTTGTAGCAAAATGTAAATAATACTCAAATATAGAAATTTCTCTATAATTTCCTAATATTTTAAATTTATTGACCTACAAATTTTAATGTTCGAATTAATGAAAAAAATTGTAATCCTCCATTTATACATTTACAATATTTGCAACGGTTACAAATATCGTACAACTCTTTTTTTTTTCAAAATATTATAAACTAGCAAAATACCCGGCATTGCCCGGACTTTCTTCATATTCAATCCTTGCGAATGAGGGATTTTATATATTGTGGCGCATGACTCGTGGCGCAGTTTCTTGGCAAATAACCGAGGGATTACTCCTAAGCGCTCAACGCCCCAATGGTGGTTATGAGACGCGTTGCGTCATGACGAAGGCGCAGCAAATTAAAAAATGTACATGGTGTTTAAGATTTTAAACGTAATTGGTTCATATTTTAATAAAATACTATAATTTTCTTTCATTTTATTTTACAACACATCGCTATTAAATGATTTTTTTAAACCTTATACACCGCTATTGATCTCTAGCGAATAAATTAGGTGCCAGTTTTTTTTTCCAGCGCTACTGGACTCTGACGGAATATATTAGGAACCACGTGCTCTAAGCGAGAGACGAAAATAGTCGCGGTGCATCTACAAACATTATTTATATTATTTATTTTCCGCATTTCGGTTGTGTTAATCTTTACTAAACTTTGCAAAGACACTGAAGAAGGGCCTGTAAAAATTTCATATCTATTCCCACGCTACTTTTTGATGTATCGTTGTTGGTTACACGTCATTGAAATCACATTTATTACACTTCGGCTTTTGTAACGAGACGGCTGACGTCTCCACAAGATGGAACTTGGTACGACTTTTTGCGTCTTTCTTGGTACTGGCGCAAGATGTCGCATGAGCAGTGCTGCAGATCAAGCGACTCTAGCGGCAGGACTGAGAATGACTAAAAAAATCATGCCGAATTCCATCTTGGAGATACTACCCATACATGCCACGTTAGAAAAATCCAAGTATATTGTTATACGCATACGTTTTCTTGAGCTCCGGAATCCCTACCCCAACTCGTTTTCCAACTTTATTTGAATTAAGAATAAACGATAGCAGCGAGCGTTGTAGACAAAATCTGATAACCAGATGTTCGCTCCCGTATAAAAGGAACTATTTTGCACCGAAAACAAATTGCAAAATGGATGCAAAATTCCTTTTGTCAAAATAAACGAACTTCCCCCTCATCTCGCAACTAGCGAAGGGAGGGCTCAAGAAAACGTGCGCGGGTAAGATGTTTATTAAAAAAAAAAAGGCGCTAAAACATTTGACAGCGTAGGGCGCACGTAAGTCAAAGTCAAACACTGGTGGTGGGGACCCGACTTCAGCACGAATTCACAGTAAGACTATTTGAAAATGGGTTCCTCCCGTTCCTCTGTATAAAAATGCTACTCTTCACATGGGTAACCGTTTTTATGCAAGCGGGTGTGACCTTTGCTACACCTGTTCCAGAAATACTTTGGATACTTATACCTGTCACAAATCCACACAACCCATGTCCATAAACTTCACTAATGTTAAAGCCTGAATTAATTTTATATAATATATATAAGGACTAATCCCAAGAAAGCTACAAACCATTATAGTGTAGTTTCGAATCTGCAAGAGCACCTATGCATAGTTTAGAGGGAAAAAATAATTCATTGAAATTTTTATGAAAAGAAAATGCAAAATTAAGCATTTCAAACATAATTTATTTACAATGAAGAAAATAACACTGAGAACTACTAATTCATATAGAATTTATTTACAATGAAGAAAATAACACTAGGAACTATTAATTTTCACACCGAGAGATTTCTATTCTTGCAATTAGATTCTATTCTTGCAATGTATATCATAAGTGCCTCTAAGCTTCACTGAACTATAATAATAACAGAATAGCACATAATGTGCAATAGATTTCACTGAGACCCCCTAAAAATATTGAATATGTGTAATAAAAATACAAATATACTTCAATATTAACAATTTCAAAAAATCAGATTTACACATTTACAATATTTTTTAATATGAAATGATTTAAAAGTATTGCAGGTTGTGGGGTAGAGCTTAGTCTGATTATCTATTAGTCCACTCTGCTTGTAATTTAAAACATTGTGATTCACATAATTATGACAGGAAAATTTGCATTCCTCCTCATTTTTACGTCGGGGCCAACATTACCACAGAGTGAATGATTAACAACACATTGGTAGAATTCTGAAACAAAATAAATTAATACCTATTTTCCTCACTATATATTTCAAGCAACAATTTTTAAGGATACTAATACATAGTACTATTTGCTGATAATCTCTAATCCCACTATGAGTCTCATAAAAAAAATATAAATTTGAACTAATCTGACACATGCAGTTTTTCAGGAAAATCCAGTTTCCTTCAAAAGCAAATTTAAGATTATGAAATAAAACAAGCTTTTGATTTTCTATTTAATCTCCACTCTGGGAGTCGGGATCAGGTTTATTCGTTTATTCTAAAATATATTTTTGAAGTAAATATGCAGTCTTCTAAAATCAGAATGTAAGATTTTATGACTATGTGGATTTAGCCTTCTCTTCATTAATGGATTCTTGCTTGATTTTGTAATCTGACAATGCTGCTTTAATGGCATCTTCCGCAAGCACTAGAACAAAAATCACAAATCCCATCATGCATTATCACTAGCAAAACATTTATAAGGAAATTGAACTATCTTCTTAAAAAGGCTTTTAAGAAGGTTATGGCTTCAAGAATGCCATTTACTCAGCTTCATACATTAAGTGAATTATACAATAGATCAGAAATGGCTGTACTCTTCATTTCTGAAGATATCAGACATCCCATTTTTTTCAAAATAATTTGCAATATTTAAATGTTTGTTAGAAAATGTCATCAAATTTTGAAATTCTTCAGGACCATTCCAACACTGATTCTCTTTTAGTTCCAGGAGGGGGATTCTCACAACTGTGGCGAAAATTAAAAGGGAAGTGTGATGAAAATAAACATTCAATCATTAGTTTTGTGTTAAATGAAGTTACAAAATATTGACCATCACTTTTGTAATATTTATTACATAATTTATATCAAATTATAAACAAATGTTGAAATGAACACATTAACTGCCAACTACAAGATATCTCACAATAAATTTCTACAACATATCCCAATAGTTGCATAACAATTTATTATATTTTGATTAATACGCTTTTTCAAGCTAGCCTTTTAATTTAGATATAAGTTTTTAAAATTTAACACTGAGGATAGTAAGATAATATTCAGTAGAAGAATCCTCAGTGTTCAATTCACGGGAGAAGATAGGATGCTGTTGCACTTGATGACTCAACTGTATACTGCATTTTTCATATTGTTGCATTTGAAGGAAATCAGCTGTTTTGTGTTTTGTCCAATCGGGACCTTACAC
Organism: Teleogryllus occipitalis; assembly: GCA_011170035.1. Taxonomy (NCBI): domain Eukaryota; kingdom Metazoa; phylum Arthropoda; class Insecta; order Orthoptera; family Gryllidae; genus Teleogryllus; species Teleogryllus occipitalis. Next base: position 261,916 of record BLKR01000411.1, read on the forward strand.
GTCACTAGTGATGTCATAAAGGTGGCATTCAACATTCCGACTGAATGACACCGAAATAGCTGATATCCTTCAAATGCAACTCCGTGAAAACCGCAGTATAATAAATAGTCAAGTACCAGGCAACACAATGTACTTCATATTATAATAAAATGAAACCAAAAAATCACCAAGCAGTTACTTCAAACTCAGCAATCTTCAAATTACAAATACCAATTATGTGATCCTAACATGGTTTAGTGATAACTGTAAAAGGAAATGTAAATGTATTCATCCAAATAATCACTGAAACTAGTAATAAATTGTTCAACTCTTTGATGATCTTGAGGTGTTGATATCTTTTACTAAGACCATAGATAAGTACTGTAACTGCTTTACTTTCTATTTGGGGTCTTTTCTGATTCCTGGCACAAATTTGCAACATTCTGAAAATTATTCACATGAACTTCTCTTTTTAGACCATTTATGTCCAGTTTTTAGATCTATTGATGTCCAGTTTTACTTGTGTTGTGAACTTTTCAGTTTTTTAAGTTTTCTTGGATTGAAGTAATTTGATTTTTATGCGTCTGGGGTCAGAAATTCTTACAAATAAATTCCCAGTTACACATCTAAATTACGAGAAAAAAATCTAAAAACTTGTCCATTTCCATTATATAATATTATGTTGTTGTTTCTGAATGCAAATTTGGCATATTTGTCTATTACTAGTTAGTAGACTTGTATATATCAGCATATTCATATGCTGATATGGTGGACACTTATGTTTAGTTATAAGGATGTGACAAAATATTTTTCCGGATTTTTTTTTTTTAACAATATAGTAAATGACAATAAATAGCATTATTTTCTTAATTAATAATTCCAAATAGCATCCGTTCATGAAATACAGGTAAACTAGGGGGTAAAACGGGTGGGGGCAATTCTGACCCCAAACAGAGTCCCTATAAGTAATGGAGAATCGGAGTCGAAGGGTTAACATGATTCAGGGTAGGATCTACCGATATACTACTGATAGGAGCACAAAATTCCTTTTGTAACTTTCCCTGCCTGTGTGTGAGTGCTGTATCTCATGCCCTTCTTCTACAACAAAATAGTCTTAAAAAAATGAGAAAAGTGAATGGTTGAGAGGCCTCTTGGTTTAAATTATAAAATCTGTATAAGATAAGCATAAACTTTCACTCAAACTACATTATAATTCACATCTAACACTACACTACATTTTTTAGAAGAAATTTTTCAGATACTTACTAGAGCAATGAAGTTTCACTGGTGGAAGTGATAATTCCTTAGCAATATCAGTATTCTTCAATTTCAGAGCTTCATCAACCTGTGAGAAATTAAAGCAGATATTTCCTAGCATTAAGTACCATTACTTATTCTACTTAACATCAGAAATATTGAAAATTAAAATAAATTGCTACACTTACCGTCTTTCCCTTCACCCACTCTGTTGCCAAAGAGCTAGATGCAATGGCAGAGCCACAACCGAAAGTCTTGAATTTGGCATCAATAATTTTGCCATTATCATCCACCTTTATTTGTAATTTCATTACATCACCACAAGCTGGGGCACCGACTAATCCTGTTCCCACTCGTCTATCATTCTTGTCAAGTGACCCAACATTGCGAGGATTTTCATAATGATCTAAAACCTATAACACAAATAATAATCAATAGGCATTCTAACTAGGAACCGTACGTACGCACCAGCAACTTTTTTCACCTTTTCGTGGTAAAATACCGCTGGGGTGCTACCAGATCTTATCCGCAGTAAAGTACTTGGCAATTTGCGCGATGCTGTAGCGAATAACGACATGACAATGTTTCAAACAAAATTTCTACGAAGAAATATACGACAGTGAACCAGTTGTTCACTGTTATTTTCTCAGTCCAATATACGGACCGTTCACCACGATTTAAGTTGCGGCACCGCTTCGTAATTGCGCAGTTCTGCTGCGCTCTCGTTATGAAGTAACCAGTAACGAATATCACGGTATCGCGGAACTATTGACAACCAAAATTGCTTTGCTACCCTCCGTTCCCCACGCGAAAGCCAGCATGTATTTGACAGAGGAGAACTAGTAAAACTAGTAACTAGATTCGTTACAATTCGGTACAAAGCAATCTGAAAAGTTTCTTTTTCTACCGCTGTGATCGCTTTTTAATGAGTGGGTCATTGATACAGAAATCATTGTCATGAATTTTGACACATGCAGTTTGCTGATATTAATAATCCTAATGCATCGTTTCTAAATTATTTTATTTGAAATATCATTACTACAGTGATAAGGCAATGAATTACCATAGTAATACTATGATAAAAGTAGATAAGACAACAATAGTGTTAGTGTTGTAACTTTGAAGTGATAGCCATACAAACTCTTTCCTGAAATACCGAATTGCAACATTTTAAAACTGAACTCGTGGGAATGAATGTTTCATGAACACATATATAACAATACGAAGCTCACTTTGTAAGAGCATATTTTTCTGATATGAAAGCAAATTGTTTAAAAAAATAAAATAAAATCCAAAACCCCACATCTTTTGTAAAACTAAAGTTGTGATTTAATTCGATATATTTTGCCAAAGAACAATAAAAGCTGTACGTGACGTACAAGCACAGTATTTGTATTTGGACGGTGGCGCATCTCAGCCCGTTTTTTACTATACTTCCATTTTTATAATGTGGCGCGTCAACGCCTGCCTTTACGATGGAATTTGGCAGGCTTTTCACGTCTTTCTCGGTCGTGCTTTTAGATGTCGCTTGATCTGCAGCACTGCTTGATAAGGTCGCGATATTGCGACATCTAGCGGCACGACTGAGAATGACGCGAAAAGCCGTGCTATATTCTATTGTGAAGACAGGCTTTGACGTACCACGTTATAAAAACCAAGTATAGTTAGATAAGCGCGCGCATACAGCTAGCGATCCTGACCAAGTAAAAAAACAAATAGCTGCTATTGAAGTATGTGGATTTGTTAGTGACAATGAGTTTATTAAGAGCCGGTTAAAAACTTAAAAGATAATTCGTATTATTTCTTAGCCTCGTGGTTTTATATTCCTAGGGCAAGCAATAACTCGTAAAATTACATCGAAACAACGTTCTAGCCTTACATTTGACATGGATTGGAACATACTTCATGTGCACCAACTGAATTTTTATACTTTTTCAGTTTACACATTAATAACAATGCGTGTGTCCAAAAAGCGCACTGTTTTGCAATTAAATGCAGCAACAACGAAGGAAAGAAGAGTTGAGATTGATTTATTACCTGAGTTATAATTTTTTTGTCCAATTGACCTATAAACGAAAGAGAAAAATTGCTATTACCTTCTACCAGAAATGTTATTACCTTCTAGATACCTTTATTTACTACTTAGATTACTTACATTTCTAGATATTTAAATGAACATTTAAATGAACAAAATGAACATGAAATACTTATTCTCCGTCAATATTCCCCTATTCACTTTCAATGAACAACATGAAAAGTTTAAATCCCAAGTAAAATTGTTTCTGCTGCATAACTGTTTCTATACAATTATAGACTATACTGAGTATCAAAAGGAAAGAAACGTTAATTTTAACAGTGATATTTAATGCATTATTTACTATTTGGATTGTATAATTCTGAACAACCTGTAACAAATATTGTACCGCAGCTTATGGGTCAATGACCCCCATCTCGATCACGTTTTCCGTCCAGTTTCTCTAGTCATTTGAGCAAATGCTAAAATGGCTCCTTGTTTTGCTTCTGGACATAAATTTAACTTCATTATCTGCGCACATCTTCTAGAATTCAGCGGGAAATATAGTTATTCAAATTATCGTTCTCCATGTCGCGTCAGGAAGTAAAATTCCTTGGAGCACGACATGATGAGACTTAAGGGCCCAAATTTATCGCTGATTTACCCTTGAAAATAGATTTTATGACATTAGAGCGAATATTTTGTTAACAATCCTTGCAAAAAGCGCTCACATTCTTTCTGTATTTAAAATTCAAGTAGTATATGGCTGGGGTAGGAATAACAATTTTGAAAACGTGCGCAGAATTCACTTCTCTCCATAGCACGTCACACAAAGCTTTTAACTGTTTTTGATGTAATAATAAATAATATAAAAAACTCATTAGATTTAAAACATCTTTCCTTAAAAATTATTCAAAACTTCTAATTCACGTGTAATTAATAATAATGATATATGTATATATATATATATATATATATATATATATATATATATATATATATATATATATATAGTTAGATTTAGCGTAATGATGCTATATTAAGAATTGTAAAGTGGCGTAGTATTCCTTGATCGCCGCGCAGATCGCTAGTCGTTGACCAACCCGTCGCCTTAGGGCATTTAACACGGAGCTGCGCTACTGTGTAAATACGTATACTGTGGTACAACGGAGAAGTATCATCTGCGCGTGTTTGCTTGAGCTCCAAAATCTGTCCCCAACATTTTAATTATTAATTAGCGTACCCGTGCGCAGGACCCTCGCGTGTTAAACTCCACCCCCTCCTCTATCCTTATATTTCCATATTAATACGGAAAGTTATTAATGAAACGTATTTATTTCTTTAAAAAATGCGTAACTGTAACATCCAATGTACTTATTTATAATATCAATTAAAATAACAAACAATGAAATTGATGTGTGAAACTATTTTTTAATGAAGGATTATTCAGTTATTGACTGATTTTCATTGAACAATTCACAGCAAACCCTTCAACACATCTCAAATAATTAGACAACCTTGCTTGACAGTTAGCTTTTTGCTTTCCTTGACAATCACAAACATATTTGTTCGGGCCTACAGCAAAGCAGAAAATTATGCAAACATTTTATTTCTTATACTAGGCCACACAGAATCCGTTGATTCGGTTGAACGCTACAGCGTCCACTTAGGATGCGCGATCCCAGCGTGGCGCCCTCTCGCCGCCATATCTTGCGCTCACGCGTGCTTCCGAACAACAGTGACGTCACGACCTTTCACGGAAATCTGCGGACCTCAACGGTCTCAAAACCTTCGATCTGCTTCTGGAACAAATATGAATATTCATCTTTGATAGGCTAATTCGCCAAACCCCCTCTCCGCGCCGTGCGCAGAGCTTCTCGTGGCGCGCTTGTGACGCCGCAGAAAAGAAATTGGTCTGAGTTAAATACTGCACGATACTTGAATTTTCTAACGTGGTATCTGAGGGTAGTATCTCCAAGAAAGAATATGGCACATTTTGCGTCTTTCTCGGTCCTGCCGCTAGATGTCGCATGATCGCGACCGCATCCAGTCCTGCTGCAGATCAAGCAACTCTAGCGGCAAGACCGAGAAAGACGCGAAAAACCGAGCCATATTCCATCTTGGAGATACTACCCTCAGATGCCTCGTTAGAAAAACCCAAGTATAGAGGACACGTCTACTAGTCGCGCGACTTTTCTTGACGTCTGAGCTCCATAGTGCTCAACACAGCACGACTCGGTATGATCTGGTCAGAATTTTGGTCTCACACGGAACGGCACGGCAAGATTGTCAGGGCACCTCTGCTTTCGAATGAATTCTGTTCTCGCGTTTTCGCTGTTATTGTTGTGTCCTGTGATTTATTCGATTCGGATTTTGGTGATTACGATTACGATTCGATTGTTAGAAAGTGGAAACATTGTTGATTGGAGGTCTCGCTTTCTTGTGAAAATGAAGCTCTTCATGGAAGACGCGTCTTCCATGGCGCGGCGGAAAAAAAGTACGTAATAGACACGGTGTAAGATATGTAAGATATAATAGACACGGTGTAAGATATATCTTACACCGTGGTAATAGATGAAATGGCTGTAGGTGTTGGTCACACAGTCATTCGTCTTCCTCCCTACAATTGCGACTTAAATGCAATTGAGTATGGGCAAAAACTAAAAGGTATTTTACGGAACACAATATATCCGGGGACATGTCAGCTACGCATCTGCGTGAATTAACAGTCAGAGGGTTTGAAGCTGTTAGTGTTTCGGACTGGGAAGGTTACTGCAACCGTGTAAAACATCTAGAAAAAGAATACTGGCAAAAAGACGGAATAATGGAAATTGTAGTGAATTACATTGTAATTAATACTACAGAGAATTCAAGCGATGATTCACATTATTCAGAAGATGAAAATTAAGTACGTACACTAATATCTTATTTCCTTAATAAGCAATATTATCATTATCTAATTTCATTTGTGGTTGCTATTAATTACGTTATTATTTGTTCTATTTTATCGTCTATAATGTCCTGTTGTATTAAGAGTGAAAGAGGCGCGAATAGTATTAATACTGTTACAGTTGGCAACTCCCGTCGGGTGTGACGTAGGGGGAAGTCTCCTCTCCCCGCACCCCGCGCTGGGAGACGTCAAGAAAAGTCGCGCGACTAGTAGTGCTCGAAGCCTCAAATTACGTGAGGATGCCAAATTTCACTCCCGAAAATCTCTTTTGCGAAGCATTCAGCTTCAAATTTAAAAAATTAATTTAAAAAAATACAAAACATTGTTACGAAAAGTCATAAGGCAGTCTAAACTCATGAAACACGATCAGGATATTTTGAAATCAAATAACAAAACAAAAGCAATGTGGAATATAATAAAAAATACGACCAAATCAACTAGAAACCGTGTAGAGAATGATGTTTTAAAATATAACGATATAAATTGAAATAAACTGCAATTTATATACTCAAACTCGGTCGAGGAATCTGAAAAACAAATATCTATCTATCTTGCTACTTTATTGCTAGAATTGGCTCAATGAAAAATCATATTTTCATTTCACGAAAACATGGAAATTTATTTAATAATTTTAAACAATTTTTGGTATTGTTTAACTTTACCCAATATAAAATTAAATGTTTGTCATGACCGTTCCAACCTTATGTCTTCGCGCGCTTTTTCGGCCATCTTTATCCATCTCCGACGCCGCAGTCCTCAGGTCCAGACACCATCTTCTCTCTTCTTTTCTCGGAAGCTCACTTCAATTACCGTTCATCAGATCAACAAACTATTTGCTGCTAACATTCCAGTCCAATCACTGACAACTTCGCCCAAGCCCTCAATATCCCTCTAACTCGTTCACATGAAATATTTTAAGTTCCACTGTCACACTTAGAGTTCCAATTTTGATGTTCTCTCAATATCCATCCCCTAGTAGATGCTTACAAGTCCCCAAAGAAAAAAAAACTCCTAACATTAATTGGAGCACGATCCGTTCATGAGCAAGGCATCAGTCAGAATGAATGTCTCTCGTATTCTTTCAGCCCTGCAAAACTCGGTTCATAAATTCGATTGTTTATTTGCAGATAACATTTGATGTACTTTCGTACCTAGCCAATCTCTAAATTTCTTGCAAACGAACTAGCCGTCTTCACGACTGTCACTGCTTTTTCGGCCAATCCCAGAATTCTATATAGTATTAGCTAGTCGTCTCCGCGATTGTCACTCCATGAATATGTTGACCTTGACGACGGCTCGCTTACCGTTGCTATGCTAGCATATTCACATAATTTATCCCCTTTAATTGACGCCATTTAAAATAAATATTGTACAATATTCAGTGACATATTGGTATGTCACAAAATGTGGACGATCTGGCAACAGTGGCTAGTCTCTTTAACCAATACTTTTCGAGAATTGCTGCCGATCTCACTCAGGGTCTTCAGCCACAAAATTCAATATTAGACAGTTCACCCAAAATTTTAGACACGATGTTCGTTTCCGAAACTTCTTCCGATGAAATTCTAAAATAATCGGTAAACTAAAAAATAAATATTCGTTCGGATTAGATGAATTTCCGGATACTTTGTTAAAGACCTGTGCGTATGCCATTATACACCCATTAACTCACATATTTAATTCATCGTTATGCACCGGAACGTTTCCAGATATTTTCAAAACAGCTAAAATTAAGTCGCTCTTCAAAAAAGGCAACAAAAATTAAATTCAGAATTATCGGCCCATTTCTCTTCTATAAGTTTTTTCAAAAATATTAGGGAGACTTTTTTACGTACGAATGGAAACGTTTCTCAGTAAACACGACGCGCTTTCAGATTGCCAACATGGATTTAGAAAATCAAAATCAACGGAAACAGCTATATTTTCTTTTCTTAAAGATGTCGGCTCATCATTGGATCAAAACGAAGAACCTATTGGATTATTTTAAGATCTCTCAAAAGCTTTTGACGTCATTGATCATGACATTTTACTTTCAAAATTACCTTCATATGGAATCCGTGGTATTGCTCTAGATTGGTTATGTTCGTACCTTAAACAACGATCTCAGAGAGTTGAAATACCTTACTGGAATGATGGAACATTTCGTACGCACCTTTCCGACTCTTTGCCAATTACACGTGGAGTTCCTCAAGGATCGATTTTAGGCCCTATTTTGTTCCTACTTTACGTAAACGATATGCCGTCGACGATTCGAAACGGAAGAACGGTTCTCTTTGCAGATGATATGAACATCCTTTGCAATAAAGAATCCGTAAATAGTACACTATCAGATGTTTCAAATTGGTTCCGAAATAACAAATTAATAGTAAACGAAAAGAAAACGGTTTCATTGCAGTTTTCCATTTCAAATAAACAATTCTGTGCTCCATTGAAAATGAACGGTGTACCATTGACTGATGTTAAGGCAACAAAATTTGTAGATCTCTCAATTCAGTCAAACCTTAAATGGAACGCCCATTTAAATGAATTGAACACAAAATTAAGTTCATTATGCTACGCGTTCAGAATTCTTGCAAATTCAGTCAGCCTTCATACTGCTCGTTGTGTATACTTCGCGAATGTTCATTCCCGCCTGAGATATGGCATAATATTCTGGGGAAATACATCTTATAGCTCCCAGACTTTAGATTACAAAAACGAATTGTACGAATAATAACCAAATCCCACCCACGTGATTCATGTAAGCCTCTCTTCATTAATCTAGGAATTTTACCATTACCTTGTCTGTTTATTTACGAATCAGTTGTTTTTGTCAAAAATGACTTGCTTAAGGGCGGGAATATATTTTCAGAAAATGCCGATGTCTATTACTATAACACTCGACGTGGAAATCATATTCATCAGGTGACAGTATCAACAGCTCATTACAAAAAATTCACATACAATACATGTACATTATTTTACAACACTTTGTCAGACGACATTAAACGATTAAATTCGATAGAAAAGTTTAAATCTCAAGTGAAATCGTTTCTGCTGCATAACTGTTTCTATACAATTAGAGACTATACTGAGCATCACAAGAAAAGTAACATTAATTTTAACAATGACACATAATGCATTAATTACCATTTGGACTGTATAAATGAGTATAAACAACCTGTAACAACTATTGTAACACAGCTTCCGGGTCAATGACCCCCATCTCGATCAGGGTTTTCGTCCAGTTTCCCTGATCCATTGAGCAAATGCTGAGATGGCCCCTTGTTTTGCTTCTGGACATAAATATAAATGTAACTTCATTTTCTGTGCATGTCTTCTAGAATTGAGTGGGAAATACAATTATTCAAATTATCGTTTCCATGTTGTCGCGGCAGGAAGTATTATTCTGAAGGACGTGGATAAGAGACAAAATTTATTGCTTATTTATCCTTGAAAATAGATTTTATTACATGGGAGGGTTTTTTTAAAATTTAAGTAGTATATGACTTAGTGTAGGGATCACAGAATTTTGAAAATGTGCACACAATTCATTTTTCCCCATAGCACGTCATACGCAGTTTGAACTGTTTTTTGACGTAAAATAAATAAATAAATTATCTAATGTTCATACCTAACATTAATGTAATCACTCGCAGATTAAGTGTTAATTTGTGTATCGCGAGCTATTGAACTGTGTAAAGCGTGCAGCTTATCACATCCGTTGAAGTGTTCACGTGTAAGTGGACCACAAACTGTATTTGTGTGTATTGTGCCAACCATCACAACTTGGTAGGAATAATAATTGTGAAATTCGTCCGTTTCTATTGAAAACCGAAAACGTGTCCTGGGACTGCATCCGTCAAAACTCCACGAGCTCTCAAGAGTTCGAGACTGTTCCGCAAATCAATCAATCAAAATACAGTCCACTTAATCCAAACATGCAAGGCAAACTCGAACAATATTTGAAAAGCTTTTTACTCTTAAGAAAGCTACTTAAAATTGTCCATGCGAAAATATAGGATCGGGCAAGTTATCTACTATGATGCGTTGGAGTATTATATAACCTTCAAACACCAAGGTTCCTCTGAGTGACAATTTTGACAAGGCTGTGTCCCCAATGCTTTTCTTCGGTATTTAAATGGAGTGTTTCTAATTCTCAGATACATGTACCTACACATTGTGTATGTGTGTGTGTGTGAGTGTGTGTGTGTATATATATATATATATATATATATATATATATATATATATATATATATATATATATATATCGGTCGTTTCAAGAATTCAGAAGAGGCAGAACTTTGTTGAAAGACGAGGAGAGAAGCGGGCGTCCGGCGACTGCAGTGACTGAAGAAAACATCGTCGCTGTAGAAAAATTAGTGCGCGAAAACAACCGTATGACATTGAAGGACATTGAAGGATTCCTACAGATTGGATCGCCGGCAGTTTCCAAAATCCTGCACGAATATCTTCGAGCCAGAAAAGTTGCATTTCGATGGGTGCCTCACACTTTGACAGAATCCGTGTGGAATGGGGTAAAGAAATGTTGAAAACATTTGAAAGAGGCAACTCTAGACGAGTTTCCGACATAGTTACTCGTGGCGAAACGTGAATTTATCAGTTCGGTCCTGAAAATAAGCGCCAGTCCACTGTATGGGTTTTTCCCGACGAACATCCATCAACAAAAGTTAAGCGGCCTCGAAGCGTCGGAAAGAAAATGGTTGCAACATTATTTTCCAAAAGCGGTCATGTCGCAACTGTTCCACTGGAAGAACAAAGAACTGTTACTGCTCTGTGGTACACAACAATATGTCTACCTAACGTTTTCGCCAAGCTTCAAAAACGACGACCGAAGACAGGAGTGCGGGGAATCGTCCTGCACCATGGCAATGCGTCAGCGCACACGGCCAACCTCACAATTCAGTTCCTGGAGTCAACAGAGGTTAGACTACTGACTCACCCACCTTACAGTCCTGACCTGGCTCCATGTGATTATTTTCTGTTCCCTACAATCAAAAATCGCATGCGAGGAAGGAGGTTCTCAAGTCCTGAAGAAGCTGTTGAAGCCTACAAAAGTGAACTTTTAGCACTCGAGGAAAATTAGTGGAAAAAATGTTTTGAAAATTGGTTTACGAGAATGCAAAAATGTATAGAATGTTGTGGCAAGTATTTCGAGAAAATATAATAATCAAAATTATTTTAAGTCTCTTAGTTTTTGTGTATCTCAAAACTTTTGTAGCGACCCTCGTATGTATATATACACGGTGAGTCACGTAACTTTAGCACCTCCTGTAACTTTTGAACGGTTGAAGATATTGAAATGCAGTTTTCACGGAAGTGCATGAGAAAATAGGGCTAACTGATACGTGTATTTATTTCTATTTTATCACTTGTATTTTACGAGATATTTGAGGTAATTTTGTTGAAAAAACAAAGTATGTTAGCATAACCATAGTAAACTGTATGTTCACTACAAATACTTCTAGCACATTTACAGCAAAATCTTGTGCCTCGTCGATTTTTTTTGTAATGGCAGAAGGCACATTTCCCTGGCCTTTCTGATGGGCCTGTGCAATCTGTGCATTGTTCAACTTCCTTTTTCCCCAGCAGTGATGTAATTTCCGTTCGTAGGATTTTTGAAAGGAAATTGTTCATTATTCTCGTATCTAACTGTAGTTTTCTCATAGAGAATGTCAGGTTTTTCAAAAATATTTCTCGGTCAAAATTAGTTAGCAATTCATGAACTCCATTTAGATTGTAAATGATAAGTGCATTCAATGCTGCAGAATCTGACATCCCAAAAAAATACCTCATTGGCCAACGTTTGGTTTTACGAGTAGTGGTTTTTGTGTGACATAAATCATCAAAAACATCTAGCCCGCCTTTGATCATATTGCAAAATAAAATTATCTCAGGGTTTTTCGTCTCAGGATCAATATAACCTGTAGAGTGCATGGATGATAATAAAATTACGTTCTTCATGCGTTTTGGAGTGTAAATAACCAACATTCTGTCAGGTTGACACACAATTCATGACGATCCAACAGGACGATTTACGTTTAAAAGATGTTGAGGGATTTCTTTTTTGTTTTTTCCCATTGTCCCCCACAAGGCTCAGCTTATTTTTAATCAGTTCTTCAGCTAATTCACATGAGCAGCACCAATTATCTGTCGTCACGTTCCTTTTGGTACCACGAATTGATTCAATTAGTTATAGGCAGTATTGAGTAGGTAAGTTTTGGGTTTGGTTCTTTTCCCAATTAAGGTATTCCATCACAAAAGTAGATTTTAGCATGGCACATTGAAATAATTTTCAATCCGTACTTGTCTGGCTTTTGTGGCATGTATACTTTGAATGGGCACCTGCCTCTGAAGCTCAAAAGTGTCTCATCTATAGTAATGTATTCAGATGGCAATAGTAATGTATTCTCTTTGCAATTCCTAACAAATTTAGTCCACAACTCTTGAAAAGGAGCAAATTTGTCAAATTTTCTTCTGTCATCACGATCTGTTTTGGATTCAAAGCTAAGCGCCTCTAGTAGAAAATCAAACCTATTTTTAGACATCACACACCTGAATATATGTGGACCAAATATGCGTGAAAATATATCTCCTGTTGTTAAGTTTGATTTCTTAAGAACTCCAGCCATCAACAATTTCCAAATGATTTCGTACATCGATATTGCTACGCAATATTGAATTTTAAATTACACGCTTAAGGGAATGGTGGTCTCAGATTCGTTGAAATCTTCGATTTTTTCAAAAATTGCAAACATTCAATTTTTTTCGGCATCTTCCTACAACTAGTTATAAAGATATTTTTTCTTAATGAAATGAATTCATCAAAAACAATCTTCAAATAAGGTCATTATACATTTTTCGAAAATATTAATATTTTTTTCATTTTGCATGAAACGTAGGCAAATTTTAAACAATTATTTCCTAAGAAACAGCACATATTATTTGTTATTTTTTTTCACCTATGTAACAAAGTAGGGTGAAGGAAGTGGTGCTGTTAGTATTTTCGGCGCACTTTGTATTTTCGAAAAATGGAAAAAATACGAAATGGTACATTCGAATTTCCCGCGCTTCGTTTGAAGCGGTGTTCTTCTCATGATTTCTCTCTGATTATAAAAATAATGATAACATGAAAACATTATAGCAAGCAGATACATTTCCTGATTTTTATGAAAAGAATAGTGGTAAATAACGAATTATAATAATTGTAAAGTCATAACGTGTTTCAAGTTAGTTTTTATTCCATAGGATTAACACAACAGTCGGAAACTTTTATAGTATTTGGCAGAAATTTACGTTTACTTGAATGTACACAATATGAAAAGACAAGCTAGAAGTGAGTAATATTTAACTGCCGTATTGCGATGGAGGTTCGCCTCACGTTTCGGGGAACCGTCCGTGATCAGGTGAAAATTACCTGGTGACTTCTCTCCCCATCAGGCCCGCCTTCTCTTACCTGAGTCCGGTGCCGGCTAGTTCAGGAAGCAGTGAGAGCCTGACATGGGGGTGGTGGATGGACGTTGCTACTTTACCAAATACAAAAAATTATTCTAGAAAGAACGTAAAATGTAATCCAAAAAAGAAAGAAAAAACCAAATTATAAAAAAAATCTCATATCCTGCGCGTGAGCTCAGCGATATCATTTCCCTTTCCCTAATACTTAATTCTAATACAATATTAACAAAAGAAAATCTTAAAAATTAAATTTACAGAAAAATTGAGGTTAAATATTAATTTATAAGAGCCTGTGCGCGGCCTATACTTTAAATGAGAATTGTAATAATTTTCTTCTTTATCGAGTAAGAGTCTTTTCATTAACAATACCTGAAGGGCGCAACGGAAGCCATTGCCTGGCACTCCACTGACATCACAATTTTGTTGAGGGCGACCACGCCTCACAGCTGTAGAGAATCCACTTTCCCCGGTCAACGCCTTTTCTCGTCTCGGAGGGAGTGAGTCCATACGTCGCGGCGCCACGGACGCCTGAGTAAAGTCGGCGCCGTGGCGAAAATAAGTGTATATAGTGTAAAAAGTGAAGTGCAGTGCTGTGTGGTATGAATGAGTGAGTGAGTGAGTTTGTACATATAATTTTAAAGTTTGAATGAGTGAGTGAATGCAAAAACAAACAAAAAAATAAGAAGAACATTAAGAACAATTTAAGAACTACCTGAATATTAAATCAAAAATTTTATTGTATTTAAAACACATCGCCCAAAGCGGCCTTGTCCTAGTTTTAAGTTAGTTATAAGTCTAGTTTATTTAAGTTAAAAGCCCTCACCTCTGCTCCAAAAGCTCAATCAGCTGGAGCTATTGTACCCCCTTAACATGAATAAATTACCGCCTTACCATGGATATTGGTGAGGGGAAAATTGAAGAAAAAAAAAAAAGTCCATCCGTCGGTCGGGCGTAGGGCCGGATCCTTTTGTAGTACAGGCACTCTGTGCGTCTTCTTCGATTCCCGCCAGACGTGACGCAACGAGGTCACAACAGCTCAGCTCCAGTTGGGAGATGCTCGGATCGCGCGATACTAATCGGATTTTAGTCTTCTCAATTAAATTAGAATTGCGTCGCGTAATTACAAATGCGGGCTGCCACGCGAATTAGTGTGGGTGTAAACGCCACACGACGAACTTAGTGCAATCAAGTGGAGAGAATTTCCATAAAAACAAATTGCATCGGTATTCAGCAGAGTATTCGAAAACTTAGAACTCTATTGAGATCAAATTATTAAGTAAATTTTTGCGGGCACTCGCTCGAAGCAAGATTTTCTCTCCTACTTCTGAACTCTTTCTGCTTCTATCCCATGATTCTACCTGCCCATGGTGGAAATAATCCACCAGGTATCTGCCCTTTTATTTCCACCATGTATCATGTATTATTTCCACCATGTATCTGCCCCCTTTTGGCGTGCACACGCAAGCTCACACCAGACCTCTGTCATCCCCCCCAGTCACCCAGAAGTTCTAGAATGTTCTCTAGATTTTAGTAAAAGGTTATGCGATTGGCCGAAGGTCGTACGAAATTCCCCTCCACTAAGAGCGTTTTACAAGCGACGTAGGTCTCAAAAGGAAATTCATTTCTTTACTGATTAAATATTCGATATCGTCACAGTATCTCAATTTGTTTATAATATTATTCGTTCATGTACTATTTCATATTATTTTCACTTAAAAATACGACTTAAATGTAATGTGAAAAAAATTGATAACCATAATATTATATGAACCTTATTACGACAATTTGATATTATCACCATACACAGCATTGTTGCCAAACAATGCTGCAATCGATATTTGATATGTTTATTTATTTATTTAACGTCAAAAACAGTTAAAAACTGCGTATGACGTGCTATGGGGAAAAGTGAATTGTGGGCACATTTTCAAAATTCTGTGATCCCTACACTAAGTCATATACTACTTAAATTTTGAATTTTGAAAGGGAGAAAAAAACAAACAAAAAAACTCCCATGTAATAAAATCTATTTTCAAGGATAAATAAGCAATAAATTTTGGCTCTTATTACTTCCTGCCGCGACAACAGGGAAACGATAATTTGAATAATTGTATTTCCCACTGAATTCTAGAAGACGTGCACAGAAAATGAAGTTACATTTATGTCCAGAAGCAAAACAAGGGGCCATCTCAGTATTTGCTCAATGGATCAGGGAAACTGGACGAAAAACCTGATCGAGATGGGGGTCATTGACCCGGAAGTTGTGTTACAATAGTTGTTACAGGTTGTTTATACTCATTTATACAGTCCAAATGGTAATTAATGCATTATGTATCATTGTTAAAATTAATGTTACTTTTCTTGTGATGCTCAGTATAGTCTCTAATTGTATAGAAACAGTTATGCAGCAGAAACGATTTCACTTGGGATTTAAATTTTTCTATTGAATTTAATCGTTTAATGTCATCTGGCAAAGTGTTGTAAAATAATGTACATGTATTGTATGTGACTTTTTTGTAATGAGCTGTTGATACTGTCACCTGATGAATATGATTTCTACGACGAGTGTTATAGTAATAGACTTCGCCATTTTCTGAAAATATATTCCCGCCCTTAAGCAAGTCATTTTTTACAAAAACCACTGATTCGTAAATAAAAAGACACGGTAATGGTAGAATTCCTAGATTAATGAAGAGAGGCTTACATGAATCACGTGGGTGTAATTTGTTTATTATTCGAACAATTCGTTTTTGTAATCTAAAAGTCTGGGAGCTATAAGATGTATTTCCCCAGAATATTATGCCATGTCTTTCTTTTTTTTTTTTAATTTGTTGCGTCTGTTTTGACGCAACGCGTCTCTAAACCCCTTGGGGGGGGGGGGGCGTTGAGCGCTTCGCGCTTCTTGGAGTAATACTCCTCTAATAGCGCTTGGAGTAATCCTCCGTTAGTATAGTCTGTCGCGTCTCGTCGCAGTCGGTTGTCAAGAGGACCGCCAGGTAGCATCTCCGCGTACGCGCCTCCTACCGCGCGCTCCTGCGTCACTACCCAGCGGCCAGAATTAGGAAGGAATAAGGATACGGGTAGGGTTGAGGGCACTTCACAGGGGTTGGACTAGCCCTTGTGAAGCAGCCAAACTCGTTTTGTTGGAACAAATTTCACATGAGATTCGACGGGAATCGAACCCGGATCTCAGTGGTGAAAGGCTTGCGACTTTGCAATGAGCCACGAGTTCAGCTTCTATCTCAGGCGGGAATGAACATTCGCGAAGTATACACAACGAGCAGTATGAAGGCTGACTGAATTTGCAAGAATTCTGAACGCGTAGCATAATGAACTTAATTTTGTGTTCAATTCATTTAAATGGACGTTCCATTTAAGGTTTGACTGAATTGAGAGACCTAAAATGTTCACTGTTGAACGGCGACATAACGGGAGAGACAAGATTCGGAGGTTTTATTTAAGTAATGTGAATGTTCCAATGTTCTTTGCGTTTAATAAATTGGTATAATCAACTTTATTAAAGACGGGCAGAATGTATATACTGATGTGCATAAAGTAATGACATCGTAATTTCGTGTGCATTCATATGATGTATATGATGACCTTTAATTTTGTATGTTCAATTTGTTTGTAAAATTATCCTTGCTTGTCTGAATGTTTTGTTGGAAATAATGCGAGCAGTTACAAACAATGTGATAAAGGATGTGATGTAGTATCACTAATTTACTTTCTCGTATACAGAGTAATATACGTAGTAGAGAGGAAGTTATATAATCCTGCAGAAAATATATTTCAAGATTTCAACAGAAGAACGTGGGTTGGGGTCCCCTGACACTGGAAAAAGTGTTGTTTTTTTTCTCCCTTCAAGACGTCCATCCCTCAATAACACTAGCGGCAAACCAATGCGAAGAATTTTTTCCCAAACTGAGTACTCTCCAATCGATCTGGCCTCACTCAAAGCTGTACGATTTTGAAAACCATTCATTACTTTTTGGGGGTACTTTACATCAAGACATTGCGGAAGTTTCTAAATATTCTCAAAAATGCAAAAGTATGCAAATTTTTCCTTCCTTCAACTGCAGTCTTTCTTCAAATGCAAAATTGAAGATTTTTTCTGGAAATGAAATACTTATCGTTAATTAGTTATTTTATAAATGTCTTGATTTTTTTGTTTAAAATGTCAGTAGTTTTAGTGGAATATTGCGTGACATGTGAAATATGAAAAAAAAATCTCAAAAAAACTTCCAAAATGTTTCTTTAAACTATTGGTACGGATAGTACTAAATGTATAGTATAAAATACGAGTTATAATATACTAGGTCGTTTATAAAATTACATAAACGGCATTTTTACTTTCTCGTATACGGGAGTCATATACGTAGTATAGGGAAAGTTATGAAATGCTGCGGAAAATAGATTTCGAGATTTCAACGGAAATACACGTTTTGATGTTCCGTGATACCGAAAAAGTGTTTCTTTTCTCTAAACGTCCGTCTGTCGTATGTGAATAAACCTAGCGCCCATGGTGGAAATAATTTCCACCATGCTAGCGCCTAAACCACACGTACGATCTCTTCCAACTTGAAGAAACTCCAGTCCATCAGGCTCTAGTTGAAGCTTTGAAATTCTGAAAAAAATTCTTTAAAATTTGGGGGTATTTTACATTAACGCCCCCCCCCGGACATTTTCAACTAGAGCCAGATGGCCAAGTTTCTCAAAAACGGCTCCAAATTTTTCCTTAAATTTCATGTAAGAGCAGAGTAAAATGCACTTATAAAAGTGGCATAGGTCCGATTTCCACAGTTAACTCTGAACTTTTGAAAATAGCTTAAGTTTGATTTTTTCTGGCGTCTTCCTATAACTATAAAATTAAGGATTGAGATTTTTCCTACAAATGAAATTTGTTGTCCATAAATATCTCTTTCATAAAGGTCATGTAGATTTTTGTGAAAATTTTAGTAGTTTTCGCGCAATAGTGTATGCAATATTTGCAATTTTAAAAAATAACAAAAACAAGATTTTCTCATAAACGGCTCCAAATTTTGTCTTTAAATTTTTGGTAGAGGCACGCTATCCGATGACGTACGCGTCATATTGCTGTATGGTTTTGCTTTTTCAAATATTACAAACATGTAATTTCTTTGACTTGTCTCTCACGACGGTAATATTTACATTAGAGGCGATTTCTTCACATTACTAGACTTATGAGTACATGTGCTTTAAAAAATGTCTAATAAAGTTTCTTGAAAACTCAAGTTCCATTAAAATGAGCTCAAAATTCCGCATTTTCAGAAACGCTCAAACGCCATTTCTCAAACATGGCTCCAAATTTTTCCAATGGATAGTGTTAATTGCATGTTTCTAATGGATGTTTAATATGACCTAAAGTTCATTTTGATGTATTCTTTTGTTTTTTCAAAAATTTAATTTTTTTGAAATATCTCTTACGTCGATAATATGCACATTTTTCATCGATTTGTATTCATTATTACATTTGTGAGTGGAAGTGTTTCAAATGAAGTTTTTCGAAAACTCAGTACCTTCCCGTGAAAAAGAGCTTCAAATTTCGCATTTACAGCAATGCTTAATCGCCATTTTCTTAAAAACGAAACTTCAAAATTTTGAATTAAAATTTCTATTTTGGACGAGATTTTACTCTTCTTTAATATTCTTGAAGTCATACTTCGGCTGTACCGTTAACAAACCGAAAAGTTGATAAATGTACTTTCGGCGGCGATAATGACAGCTGGCCAGAGAATGGAGCAAGACCTTACCAAAGCCAGTCCACACCAAGGAAATTAGAAAAAATTGCGACGAGAACGTCTGTGCCATTCTTTAGCACTTCTAGTTCCCTATACTTTTCTTTGATAAATTACACAATTGTAATATTTTGATATCTCTCACGTCGTTAATATTTACATTAACGGCGATTTATATACAGTGCATTTATGGGTACATGTGCTTCAATTTATGTCTTATAAACGTTCTCGGAAATTCAAAAGATTTCTGTGAAAATAAGGTCAAAATTCCCCTATTTTCAGAAACGCGCATTCGCCGTTTTCTATAAAAAAAAAAAAAAAAAAACCGGCTGTAAATTTTTTTGTTCAAACATTTTGCACGGAGAGTGGTAAATGGACTGTATTATATGACATCAAATTCATTTTACTGTATTCTTTTGTTTTCCAAAAATTACGTAAAAATGTATTTTTTTTAAACATCTCTCACGCCGTTAATATGCGTATTTCCAGCAATTTATATACATTGCATTTGTGAATAGAAGTGCTTCAAGTTTGTTCCAATAATGTTTCTTGAAAACTCTTCTGTGAAAAAGAGCGTCAAATTTCGTACTTACCTTAACGCTTAAACGACACCTACTTAAAAAACGTCTCCAATTTTCACGAATTTGGAGGAAAATTTTCCCACGGGACGAGGTTCTACTCTTCTACAACATTCTTAAAGTAATATTTCGGTTCTACCATTAGGAAACCGAAAAATGGAAAAACGTTTGGTGATAAAGGTAGCTGGTAAGATGGGGCCATACTGAAAAGCTAGCTCACACCAAAGAAATTAGAGAAACAACTGGTATGCGAAAGTCAAAGACATTCAGTAGCACAACTAGTTATTTTGATTGTTTTCATTGATGTCTTTTTCAAATTAGGACTTTTTTTTTAAGTTAATCTGTTCCTTATCCTTAGGTGAGGATGTGTTTACATTGGGAAATTTTGTGTGTGCATTTTGTATACTTATCGTTGTAACTTTTCAATAAGTTCTATAAGCTTAAAAAAAAAACAACTTTATTTAACATGTTTTCGTAAGTTCTCTCCCATATATGTATTTTATACTTACTCGTATTTTTCCCAAAATTTCATTTCTGATTAGCAGGTAATTTTATTTCAATGTTTTTATTTTAAATAATATCAATAAATATCAAAATTCATTATTAGGCATACATATATTATTTGCTCACACCTGATGATGTGAGTAAATATCACACGAAACATGTTTCAGCATTATATAAGACAATAAAAACTTTTCTTGAAAACCTGGATTATTGATGGTCAAAAAAATATTATACCAATTTATTAAATTATTAATGACATTAATATTCCTATGTATCTGACTGTTTAAGCAATTAACTTTAAAAAGTATTTTTTCTTGGCCTGTAATTTTTGTTTTGGCTACTCACACACGCTCGCAAAAAAATTTTTTTGTTCAGCTGTTTCGGTTTAGTTGACTGATTCTTATGTTTTGTAGTGCTCTGAATCCAAGAATGACAACTGTTTTGTCTTGGGATATCAGGTTTTCGAACAAATGGATGATCAGAGTTTAAATAAACTCTTAACATAAATATTTTACTCATGTAAAAAATATTAACTCATTTGCACAGTTCACGACAAAATTAAAACCACACTCAATCAGATTGCTTGGGAAATACTCTTTTTTTAACTCCAAACTTTTTTTGAACTTTTCCTCTTGTAGGTGGCTTGCGGAAGATCTATGTACAACATTCAGCAGTAGTCAGCATCATCATAACATTCCTTTTCTCTTGTTTCCTTCTTTCCGTTTCTTTTATATCTTGATGGAAATACTTCATTCTCTTTGGCCTTCAGTCACTGCTCCCAAATTCTCAGGAAAATAGTGTAAGTGTGAGTTGACAAAATGGGCTTTTGAGCTCACGGAGTAACCAAGCTTTTGGAATTAAACACTGTTTCCACAATTTCCTTATGATTGGGGTCCTTTTGGTTTCCCAAAAAGTTTTTATGAACACTGTAAAGGCAACCTACACTTCTTTTTGAGTTGGAGTCATTGTACTGTTGAAGTCTTTGTTGGATATGAGTTTTCTAATTTCCAGCTTAACAAAAACTTCCTCTTTCAGTTTTGCCTCCAAAAAACAGAAAATTGGATCCCAAGTACACGAAGTATTTCCTATTGTTGGAAATTACAATAAAATTTCTTGATTATTCCTAATTTTATATGTAGAGGTGGTAATAAATCCTTCTCAGGGGTACCAATGTTTCCCTGAGGACATTCTTTTCACCGACAACATAAACTTCTTGGGAGCCAATGTTTTTGCTTCCAGTAACTGTGTCGGTCCCCACTGTCCCATCAACATAGAAAACAAGGGTATTTGGTGCATCACTTGCATACTTTGAGAAGACCCAACTTTATCTTAGCCACCAAGTTTTAATTTAAAATAAATGAAATAAATTTTCTGAACAAAATCCGTAATATTCAACTGCTGTTTTTCACCATGAATTCTCCACAGATGAAACTGAACTGTCAGGTGAATTTACACACATTCTTAGAGGCATTACACTAATTTTAAACCACACGGACAATAGGTGGATGAAAACTAAATGAAAAATAATTGTGGAGGAATCAAGGAACAAGTTAAAGCATGCATGAACATGTAGGCCCTAGCAAGCACACTCAACAATGCAGTGATCCCTGTCAGGACCAATACATATGTGTATTTTAGTGACATCCAGCTACTTGTTTGACCAAGTTACATTTGAAACGTATGAAACGTACGTATGAAAAAACCTGACGTTTCAAGAAGAAACATAGGTCATTTTCGAATTCGACGCACCCAAAAAGAATCAGATAAAATCATGAAAACAGCTTTTTGGTTACAGACCTGTGTCATTAGTGTGTTTTAATATGGATATCCACAGTCAAAATATTAACAAAATACTTCATTTTTGTATAAATTTTCTTAGTCTCCAATTTTAAGTACCACCTGTCTTTAATGACAATCCTTTGCAGCTGTGAGGTCTTTGCTAAAATTTGAAAAGGCAAGATTCTAGGATTGCTGGGTTCAAATCAATATTCAGAAATCATTAGAAGTGTTTCACAGAACAATTACCAACACAATTACAACACCAAAAGGAAATTATGCTTATTAAGATTGTGGTTGAACATTTGATTATCCATTGTCCATTTCATCTTATTAGTCAAAATGAACTTTTTAACAATAATTGATGCATAAAGGATTTAGCCACCAGGTATAATTATGACATTGTAATAAATTGCAACATAAAATATCAATATTTACATATACTCTTTAAGAAATGTTGGTGTGTAATATTGAGCTGAGCCATTAAGTTGACATGGAAAGTAAATTATGATTGAACATATCTACCAGTCACTTCTTGGTACATGAAAACTATCTTCTTTACTGGTCAACCCTGAGGGTAAGCCACGATCCACCGTAGTGTTGTTATGTGTCTCAACAGCTACCTTACAATTCCTCTTCTTATCTTGTTTTTTCTTTCATATATTTAACAAATTAAACATCCTCTTCCATACAAATCAAGGTAGGAGAGAAAGAATTTGGAAAAAACAACATTCTATGCATTTGTTTAAGTTTTATTGAAAATATGCGTACATTCGCTTCATGTTTTTTAGAGGAGTTGAGCATCCACATTAAATGCATTATTGCTCACTTCGGCAAGTTGTTTCTGTGTTTACAGGCTTGGATAACACGGTTGTAGGAACTTCCAAAGCTTTAAACAACATGCATTAGTTATCATCAAATAACAGCCTTTCACTAGAATACGGCATGAATTTTTGTTGTGTGTATATTCCAACGTCACTTCCTCAAAATTCACTTCATTTGCATGAAACCACACAAGGAAGCTTAAGATCCCATTTGATCAGTCTTCCGAAGAAACCAATATGATTAAGTATATACGGTACTTTTAATATCATACACGTATAATCGGTCTTTGTTACAACTAACCATGTCATTCTTCTGCCAGCTCTACCAGTTCAGAAGTACGACGATAGAAAATAAAGCACCATTTTTACAAAATGGCTTCACTGTATATATGATTACATTTGGCAGCAAAGGGGATTTCATAAGAGAAACAACAATATTTGACACAATTTTAGAAAATGTAAACAAATTTGTTTACAGAAAATTTTGAATCTCAAGGGAACAACAGGACATGGGAACTGGAAGTTCATTAATGTGCAGCATTAGGCCCAGTGTTACTTATATAATACATTACAGTGAAGTCACCAAAAATATGACTCACATTTTTACAACACGTTTGGCATGTTTAACTTGCCAGGACCTTGGGGACCAGCAAATACAGATGATGATGCCTGTTTCAAGGACTGTGAACAAAGGAACAAGGATACCTCAGCTCCTTCGAGCTTCAACTCCTTTTATAGCTTTTAGCCATTCCACAAATTCATCAAGCATAACTGGCCCTAGGAAAAATTGGAGAAACAAGCACCAAATCAATTAGAAAGCTATATGATTAATTAAAACCTTCGCAGATTATTAAAAGAATTTAGCAAAAAGTCTTTCAAAGTAAAACTAAATAAAACACAGTTACTTACATGCACCATCCACATCATAATTAGATAGATCATTAGCTATCGTGCGTGAAAATTCTAAGATATTACACCATTGGTCCTTATTGATCACTTTGTATTTAGAGTGTTCCAAAAAATTGTTGAATTGTCCAAACAAAACCCAATGTTTGCCCAACAATAACTGAAGCATCGCTTTGGCAGTTTCTATGTCCATGCTTCGCTGATCTTTATCCTGCTAAAAAAGGAACTTCTTTTCACACTCAAGTCCATAACCATGTAAAAATTATGATTACTTTGAATGCAATAAACACACTTAACAAGAAGCTTATTTTCATTATACATAAAATTGTAATTATAACAAGTGTTTTGCTAAGCATTATAACTACAAGGGTCATAGTTCTTTGAAATTAAACATAAACATACCCGTGCAAAATCATATGCATATCTGTAAATACTTTTGAATGTAACTTGGTCATTTAACAGTGATCTGAGGTAGTCCAACTTGCTTTGAATCTTCGGGATAGTGTCACACCTGTCATAATAAGAAACATGAATAACATTTACAAAAATGTTTTTTATGAAAGTTCTTAATAGCCAACCAAACGAACCAAGAATAAACAAAACACTTACTGTAAATCTACCAAGCCTCTTAACCATTCTTGCTGAGTAAAAAAACCCATTTGTCGAGCATTCATTTTCCATGCTAATACAAGCATTACAACATTTTCTGGTTCAACACCAATATCTTCACAAAATTTCTCCATTCCTTCAGGACCTGTCATGGAATAAAGCCATAAGTATAGAGAATAATACAGCATTACTATAATCTATTGCACCTTCATACCTAAAGTGTCTGGATCATCAGGAGATGTGTATTCACGGAACCATGTAAGACATCTTTTTTGGCTGAAGGAAGATGTATCTTCTGATTTTGAAAATCGTCTTGAGCTGTAACAGCAACCAAAAAGAAATAACAAAAACATCAATGAATTAATTTACAATTATGTACAAGTAAACGACTGGGTAACAAACCTTGTAGTATTCCTAAATCTCTTGTTGGAATGCCTGTCATCATCATCAGGCCCCATATCAACAACACTCCGCCTTTTATTTCGCGGCATGATAGGGATACCAATTTGGTTCCCTTTTGCAAAATAAGGTCTTCCACTGGTTCCAGAAACAATAAAAGAAAAAACAGCTGATTTGAGATTCATTTAAAAATGAAATAAATAATTAGAATTGTAATTTTCAATTAGTTCTTAATTTGGTATTAAATAACAACTGACTGAATTTCATTTAACCCACTATTCAGAACATGTGTTTTAAGAGTATTCAATTACCAAAAACAAAAGAAAACATCATAAAGTGTTCTGAACTCCCCCTCTTCAGCATGAATGCATGTTATCAAATGTACATCAAAATTTGGACTGAAATTAATCAACAAATTCACTTACACATTGAAATATCTACTAAAAATTAATTAATTATAACATCTATATTTATCTTTTACAAAAAGAGAGATACATTATTCATAAGTTGCTTTTAAAACTCATCTCACTAAATTATGAAAAGATGTAAACATCATTTTAGATGTTCAAACTTAGCAGGGAAAAGCAAAAGCTTCAAGTTTGAACATCAAAGAGATAGATGTTACAATTTACATTGTTCTAACAACATTGATTTTCATTCAATTTAAAAAAGTTTCATATTTACAATATAATAATATTCATTAAAAACGCCTTAGGAACATTTTAATTTGCTAAGATTGCTTTCACTTTACTAGAAAATATATTCTAGTTGATCAATAGAGAATATAGATAACATGTTATGCAAAGCATTTTTGACTTTTCAATGTTACAAAACTCCATTTTTTAAAGAGATACTACAGTGAGCTTAGTTCTCATGAATGGTTATGACAATAAAAGTGTAAACTTACCAGGAAGAAAATAAAAAAAACCTGACAATACTCTCAAGCCTGCAGTCAATTATTCTCTTTTATGAGTGTAATGCGCCCGTACTCAACACTTTTTAATGTTTCAAAACATATCTCTGCACTTCTCCCACAAAGAGTATGAACCTAAGAAACGAATTAAAAATGAATTAAGTAACCCTATAACCTCGTGGGCGTCAAGCAATCCAAAAAGACATCGCTACATTAAACAATTGCAGATGGAACCTCGAATTATATTTTCCATCTGTAGATTCTTACAATAACATGCTTTTTTCATCATCGCATTTCAGCAATACATTAGCACATATAAATCGCTCATCAATGCGGGCACGGTAAGTCAGGGACGTCCCTTCCCTCGACCCAACTACAGAGGACTACATACATGCAGAAATAAAGTCCCACCGTACCGGTGAAAATATAAAAATGAAAATTTAATAATCACTTAAATAGAATTCATTTCAATATGGTTTTCAAACGAAATAATTCCTTTTAGGAAGCTGTTAACAATTAATACTCAGCACCGTAATGCTGAATAACCGAGTTGTACTAATAAATAAATTCAAGCGACTGGAAGTGCAAAGTTTTCTCGACAGATGGTACACCTTGGATTTCCCAGCACTCTCCAAACGAGGAAAGCTGAAAATCGAAATGTCAAAGTGTTTTTCGTTAAAGAGTGTCTACTTGCTTTCGTAAAAAAAGTGAGGTTGGAATGTACAAATCGAGAAAGAGTTTTTGTAATTGCAAACTTAATTGCCACAAATAATTTGTGTGAAACTATGAATTTAAGCTTGACAATACCAAGACAATTGTTTCTCAGACCTCAAAAATTCGGGTTGAGAGATACAGCAGACACTAAAAGTGGCATTTCTTTTTAACAATTTGTTTCGTCCAGAGTGCACTATATTATGTGATACGTAATTCCCCTATTTGCTGGATATTCGCAATCTTACAATGTCGATTGCGCTGAAATCTTGTATTTACATGTTTTTTTTTTTAGTGTTTCCCTGTAAAAGAATAGTAGTCAGCATTATCGAACGTATGTTAGTGTTTGCGCTCTGGAATGTGTTGTGTTATGGTGCAGTGGAAGTGAAGTGTTAGAAGAAGACGAAGAAGCAGAGTGCAGACAGTGAAATTAGCATAGTGGTGATTGACTATCACAAAACTTTGTCGAGGTTAAATTATTGAACGAAATCGTAATGTGAAATTGTGATTCGGATGACCCGTGGCAAGTGCGTGGTAGTAAACACATTTTTATCATAAGGGCCGGAAGATGGCCATGTAAGTACCAAGAAATTAAGTGCAAACACAAGAGAGGACGTTCGTGGTATTTAAATGCGTCGTGTAATTTGACCGCCACATATGCGAAGCAACTAACGAGTGCCATGGCTTCAAACAATCGGAAGGCGCCACCGCGCTGGCCGCCGAAAAATGCTGACGATCGAAATAGGCATGCAGCTTCGCGCGCCCCCCAAATGGGGGGATCTGTACATGCTAAAAGGCGCATAGACAACAAGAAAGTCCAAGAAACCTTGGATGAAATGTTTTATAAAGTTTTCGATGCCGAAATTATTCGTTCAGTTGCGCATAGTTGTGGTTGGAAATGTAAGTTGATCTTTTATTTATATTTGTGAAAATTAAATTTTGTATAAAAAATGTGTATGTTTAATCGACGTTTAGGCATTGCACGTGTTAATGAATATATGATGTAATTTTTTTCTTTCATTTTTTCAGTGAATAAATCCATTGAGACATTAATGATGTTGTCAGAAGATTGTGAGACCCCAAATGCTAAACTGGGTGACAATTTTGGAACCAACAGCAGTTATAAATATCAGTTAGGTCCTAACTATGTATCAAAGGAAAAGGCTTCGATATCAAAGTCAAGATGTGCAAAGGATAGTTGTAAATATGACAAAAATAGTGAGAAAGAAGCATCTGGTGAAAGTCTTTTTACTTGTACAACAAAGAGATCTATGCAGCCCAGTAAGGGCAAAAGCATAATGATGAATGCTAGTCAAGGATCAATTAAAGTTATGTACAAAGGTCAGGATGACAGTGACATCTCTGACGATGATGCTGATGTTGTAATTGAGGAAGAAAATGAATTTGTCATGAGTGAATTTGATCTTCCATTTGTTGACGAGTCTACTCGATCAATGTATCAATTTTTAACACCATTTGTACCCTTGGAACAGTCACTTTGTTCTAATGGAATGCAGTATTCTCAGGCTTGTGCATCTACACAGAATAGTTCACGTGTTCCTTCCAATAAATTTTCTGTGAAGCCTGGACAGTCTCCTTCCAAATTGTCTAATATTATATATGATAAATCTTCAGAGAAGTCACTGGGAAAGAAAGCAAAACATTGGCCTAAACTTGAAAGAATTAGAAGGCTAATTAACGAAGGAATTAAAGTAATGGTGTTGATGCGTGGTTGCCCAGGCAGTGGGAAAACATCTTTAGCAAGAAAGATAATAAAATCAACTCATGGACAAGATGAACAAAAGTACATTTTTTCTACAGATCATTATTTTGTATTTGTTGGAAATGGCAAGTATAAATTTGATCCAAGATTGCTCCCAAATGCACATAAGTGGAATCAAGATAGGGTCAATGAAGAAGTGAGGAAAGAGACAAATCCTATAATAATTGATAATACAAATCTTGAAGCATGGGAAATGGAACCTTATGTTACAGCAGCTGTGAAGAATGGTTACAGTGTGGAATTTCTTGAACCAAGGACATCGTGGAGAAATAACGCATTTGAACTTGAACTGAAAAACACACATGGGGTAGCTCGGAAGAAAATTGAGGATATGCTAGCACGTTTTGAGCGTGAACTCACTCCAACTAAACTATTTGCTCTCTATAATTTGAAATATTCTTCAAATAATTTACCACCTCAGTATGTGTCCCAACAGAAATGTTTAACAAAGAATGATGACGATTCCATAAAACATGGTACTAAAAAGAAATTAAAGATAAAAAAAAAAGAAATTAACTCTATGGAAAGTGGGGTTCAAAATCCTTTACAGTTTTGTAAAAATGAAGTTGCAAAACAACTTCAAGTCTCTGAAACCCTTAGTAGTGATTTTACTGATAATGAAATTAAAGATTCTATTAGTATGTTGGTATCAGAGTTTAATCGATCAATTGAGATGGCAACACATCAAGAAATTGATTTTTCTACAAAAAATGTTCATCAAGAAGATGGTTTGAAAATGGCTCATGGAGTTGCTGATGAAAGTAACTTTAGTACCCGTGATGATTTTGTTTGTACAAGTTCAGGAAATTTGTTAAAGGAAGAAGGTGTTGATGAAATTACAGAAAAGAGTTTTAATGTTTTTGTTGGGCCAGATTCAGAAATAATTGGTGATGATGAAACAGATTTTGTATCAGATTGTTCTGAAAGTTCTGGTGATGTGAATGTTCCAGATGATTGGGAAGGTGAACGTGAGGATAACATGGGCTTTCAATGCAGTGAAGGTACATTATTTGATCGTATTGATACAACTGTTCATTTAAAGAACCAAGAAGTAGAGGATATTACTGGTCTGGAATACGTTTTAGTTATGAGCGATGGAACATTACTTCCTCAACGATCATATCATAAAGAGGAAGGCGTTTCATCTACTTTGAAGGGAAAAGGCAGAGTGTGGGAATATCTTCTCATGACCGATGATGATTCTAAGCTTATGTTTCTTCCTACTGAAAATAACACCTCACAAAATCTGGATAGCAAAAAGAGTGCTGAAGTGATTTCTGAGAGTATAGAAAGTGATGCACCTCTTTTGGATTCTTCAGTAGACCTACCAGAGCAGGTAGTGGAAGATTCAAAAACCTCGGGAAACACCTTTTTACAAAAAATTGCTGCTGAGGAACCTGCATTAGAATATTTACTTTTTCCTAATGAAGATATGGAGGATATATTAGGTTCTAATAATGTGATAGGAAGTAGCAAGGATGAAGATGCTAATTTAGTTACCCCTGTGAACAGTAGTTACAAAGGGTTAGACCTCTTACTTGCTGAAGGTGCAGCATCAGTAAATATTGCTTTTGCTGGCATAGACGATACATTATCTTCTGGAGGATCTCCTGTAATACACAATCCTGATGATAGAAGTATAAGTAAGGAGTATTCTCCTGACACCAAGAAAAGTGGTAATAGTCCTTTGCAGATTGATTCAGAGGAAACCAAACTTGTAACCATTAAAGAAACTGAAAATGATGAAACCTTTCTGCCACAAAATAAAGTATTATGTGATTCAAATGAGTTATTAAATTTCACGGATATTCATTTTCATGATAAGATTAAGGAAGTGAAAGAGGAAAAATTTATTGATATTGCTACAAGCTCTTATGTTTCAGAATTTGAATCTCGAATGGAAACATTTGTTGATACAAGTGTTGGGTCTGATGGAAATGTCACAGAAAAAAATAATGTAGATTTGTTTTTTATGAATTCTTTTTGTGAAACCAAACAAAATAATGAAAAACGTTCCATGGAAGGCACTGTTGCTCATCCACGCTCTCTTGAAGATAACGGCAAGAGAGTGAGAGAAAAAGACATTTTAGAAGAATGGGCAGAAGGAACTGGTTGGGATGAACAAGAGTCTTCTATTGCTAAAAAAGTTAGTTTACATCATGATAACTCTCCAAAACCAGCTCGAAATATCAGGCGACACATTTCTGTGGAATCTAGTTCGCAAAAAAGCATTAAGAAAGAAAACAAAGATGAAATTCATGAAACAGTTGCTGATGACAGCTGGTTTGCCGTAGAAGAGCCAGTAGCAACATGGAGTGTAGAAAGTCAATCGCCAGACAAAAATATAGAGAAATCATCACAGGTCATTGAACCTCAACCTCAAAGAGAACTATTTGCTATGGCCTTGGAAGATGTAAATAAAGTCAAAGAAGAGAAAATTACTGGTAAAGAATTGAAAAAATCAAGCGATGGTAGTTGTGAAGAGTATGCAGGTAGAACAGAAGAGACTTATTTGAAATCTATTGCTAGTAGTGACAATCATGTAAAGGTAACTGACAACTTGGAATTTGGTGATCAAACTATTGCAATTGACACAGTGACAGAAAATTTGAAAGAACAAATTATTGCAACAGACTCAGGGACAGAAGATTTGAAAGAACAAATTATTACAACAGACACAGTGACAGAAAATTTGAAAGACCAAATTATTGCAACAGACACAGTGAAAGAAAATTTGAAAGAACAAATTATTACAACAGACACAGTGACAGAAAATTTGAAAGAACAAATTATTACAACAGACACCGTGATAGAAAATTTGAAAGAACAAATTATTGCAACAGACACAGTGAAAGAAAATTTGAAAGAACAAATTATTACAACAGACACAGTGACAGAAAATTTGAAAGAACAAATTATTGCAACAGACACAGTGACAGAAAATTTGAAAGAACAAAGTTCAACCCCAGCTGTTGATTTCAGATTTTCAGAAAATGAGTTTATGGGTGCTAGTTGTAGTACTATATCAGAGTCTCAAAAACATGTTATTCATTCTTCCACAAACACTCATCATGCAGATTTTATCTTACTTGGCAATGTAAACATGGGATCTGAAGAAGAAGTCCCTGGAATTAAAATTCTCCCTACATTTGGTCGAGATATTGTCGATAATAATGTGACAGGAAATAAACAAGAAGTGAGAAAGATGGGCCAAGTCCTAATGTTGGATAAAAGTTCCATGACTTATGACATTGTATCTTCTGTTCCAGATCCAGAAAATATAAGGGAACAGCTCAGAGAATTGCTTAGCATATTTCCACATTGCCGTATTGAAGACTTGCAGGAAATCTTTGAGAGGTGCAATAGGGATATCAATTGGACTGTAGATTTGTTGTTGGAATCTGCCAATCAAGGAATTGAAATTTCAACTCCAAATAGTTCTCATGAAATTGAACCTGAAACAGCTTTACTTGTTGATATAAGTCCTTTTACAGAAAATAATGAAATGGTAGAAAGCTCTAACTCTGGAGTCCCTGATAATACTAGTCTCACTGCTGAAAGTATTGCATCTGCTTCTGTACACTTGTCATCTGAAACTTCTATGAAGTCACCATTACCGAGTAAACGCAATGGGAAAAAAGATCGAACACCTGTTTCAGAGATGTCTCTGCTTCTCAAAAAGCAACTTGAGGAAAATATTGTTATTAATGAAGAGCATTATTCTGAGCATGTATCACGCCTCCGGAAGTTACGCCATGGGGAAGTAACAGATATAACAGAGGTGTCTGGGAGCGTCCATGAGGTTACTGAAAATGTTGATGAACATAGCCATACTCAGACCCTTTTGGATCCGAGTCCAAGTGATTTGCTGCTTCAAGACACAAATGATCCTACTTTAGGTGCTAGTTACTTTGTTCAGTCAGAAGAACCAGAATGGGGTATGCGTGAGATGGTAGCCAAGGACATGATTGAAGAGGAAGAAGAGACTGTTGCTATAAAAATTGATTTGAGTTTTGCTGAACAGCTGCATAGCTTGTTTGGAACAGCCAACTTACCATTCAATCAAGGTAGGTTAAGAATTATGAGTTTTTTTAATTTCTAATTTTCAAGTTTGAAACAGTTTTTCATGACTCAATCAAAATGGACAAAATACTGTATTCACTTGGGAATAAAGTGCTTTACTGTATGTGACCGTTGCATTTCCAGACTTATTTGTGTAGGAAAAATTTTGTCTTGCAATACGAGCATAAAAATTCACCTTATTTTCAAACTTTCTTTTTTGCTTGTTTTCTTTTTTAAAAGGATGTATCCAAACAAATTTGGTAAATTAAGAAGTGGTTATAATCAATTTTGTTTTTAAAACTTTTCTAGATATGAGGCCAACCTTGAATTTACCTCTTACTTTGGCACGCCAACTTCATTATTACATGATGGAGGCTGAACAAAATACTTATGATCTTATGATGCAAGAAGGTAAGCAGGAAAGAATAATTTTAATTATAAAGGAGATTACGAAAATGTGTGCTTAAGAGAACTTTACCTCTTAGCCAGGCCATAAGAGTTGTAATAGATTTTGAGTGTCTTGAAATGGAAATTGCTTTTCAAGCTGTAGGTTAAGATAAAATTGTTAATGTTTTACTGATCCCACAGTAAAAATTTTGTCAAACACTTATTTTATTAAATGTTTGTTTTGATCAGAAAATTAGAACACTTGTGTTCTGGGTTTGGCTGTGTCAAAAAAATTTTGACATTTGACAACTGACCATATAATTTAATAAAAAGAGCAATTTAGGATAAATAGAAACCCATTTGAAATGGGTTTTGTGAAAAGACTTGCATGAAATGAAACCTCTATTTTTGACAGTCAGCAGATGTTTTAATTGTCGTATTTCCTCAAAAGAGAGCATGTTTAAATAAAAGATCCTCCAAAATTTGGGTTTTCTATAATGGAATTAGGTGAAACTTCACCTTACACCTGAATTCAGATCAAATTTTAATCATTGTTATTAATTTCTTCTGCATATCTACAGTCTTCACCTTATCTTCACAATATCAGGTCATTATGTAAATGAATTTGAGGCGTTGTTTTGTCGTATGTATTTATTTTGGCATAAAGCTTTTTCGGCCGCATTGCGACCATCTTTAGTGCTATTCTGAGGCGGGTGGGGGCCTCGGTCCAACAAGACAGCTGTCTTGTTGTGCTGATGATAATTTGACGGTGCTGATGATAATATTTTAATGTTTATTCATTTCATTTTCTTTCCTGCCCTCTAGTTTTTCAGTTATTTCTGATCAAGTTGTAATAATTTGTGCGTTGTGTAGATGAGGAATTGGCTCGTAATCTCCAAGTACAAGAAGATCAAGTTAGTGCAGAGGCTCTTGTGTCATCTGCCAACCAGGTGCCTGACTTACGAGAAATCATGGATATGGAAATGGCTCTTGCTCTATACAAAACTGATCAGGTATACATATGAGAATTTATCATTTTTTGAACAACTTTGTACAATGCTTGGGTGTAAGCAATTACTGGGAAATATCTTGAAAATAGGTTAAAAAGTAGAAAACCATTCTAAAAATGCCATTGTTTTGATTTTTACTGAGGCTTCCTCCGGGAAGTTTAAATTTTCATGTTCATGGGAATTTACAATGTGTTAAAAGCTGAAACATTGGCATTTTAAGAATTCTTCTTATCTTTATGAACTATTTTCAAGATATTTCCCATTAATTAAGAATCAATGTCAAGAAAGGTAGCATAAGTTTGGGTGTAACCTTTATTAAAATTAAACTTAGTATCTTTCATATCTTCAACTTTTAAACATATTTTTATATTTTTCTTTTTAGATATAACTATTATTTGCTTGTACTATAATTTTGTGTGTTAAATGAAATGTTGATTAATTCCCTTTGTCTTACATGTTGAAATAGCTTTGGTATGGGTACTAAATTTGTCAAAAATTATAACATTAGTTATTTTGCTAGTGAAGAATTAAAATCATAGGGAAATATGAAAATACAGATTGAACTCATTGTTAACAAAGGATTTTTGTGGTGTACCACACACAATTATGTGTGATTCCAAGGGGAAGCTTTAATTTATGGTGTCCTATAGGATACTTTCCATTTTCCCCCTCAACGAAAGAAAATGGAAAGTTCTCTGGTTTTTATGAGCAAATATAATAAACAAAATTTAATTGGTGTTTATAGTCCCGAGTAAATATCAACAAATGATTATTGTAGTCTTTTGATGTACACCCTTGAAATAAATTGTGATGGATTTGATTATTTAATGATATCAAGGAAGTGAATTATAATGTCTACAAATGCTTATTTCAATGAGTTAGTACAATCTTAACCCTTTCACTCTCACTGTAGCCCACTGCACACTGTAACCCTTTCACTCCCACTTTATACTGCTTGAATATCATTTTAACCAACAACTGCGATTTCTATGCATTTCTGTGACCTATTTGAATCATTTAACAAATAGATTGAAGGATAATCATGTGTTCTGTGAATTTTTGGAGTTGTTTTCTCTTTGGTGCGCTTTCAAATGTTAATTATGACTTTGCAGAGTCTAATTGGTTTTAAAATTTGTCGGTGATGTTGAATTTCTGAGATAAAGTATTTTCAGTTTTGAAGAATAGAATTTGTTAGAATAGTACAAATATCACAATACATGGATTTTGTAAAAGCTTGGGAGATATTTGATAGTGAAGTGTGTTGTTGCCATATGGCTACAACGGGCACATAGAGCATACATAATCTACAAATGGAAGTTCATTCATATCTATCGTAACTGCGTTTAGGTAATAATGTGAGCCAAATTTGAAGTGAAGATATTTTTTTAAATTATAGTATAGTAAATTATAGAATATTATACTATATAGCTTGAATAAATGTATGACCAATAAATCCAACAACTTGGTCTCTTTGATGTAGCAATGAGTATGACATCAGTGATCTGTTGATCTGTCAAGTTGATAAGACTGTCGTTATTAGAGAAATGTTGTTGAATTCTGAATAGATGCCAAATGAAAGTAATGAAAATCTCGAAATTTAACAATAACAAACTACAAAATCGAGGAAAACTTGTTAAAAAACATTAGGAAAGGTAGGCATACATCATGTTTCAGATCAGATATAATGTAAATAAATTCAAAGGTTGATCCTTTGTTTACATCTATTTTTGACCCGACTAAAGAGAACCTGAATAAATGGAAATTAAATTTTGTTTGCAAGAAATAAATGCTGTGTGTTGGTAAAGAAAGTAACACCTTATATATTACAAACCCCAAAACTAATTTTATAATTGACTTTGCAAAAAGAGGCATGTATTACTGTACTTCTTTCTCAAACAAGATAATATATTAAGTTTCCTATGTGCCTACTGTAGCCATATGGCAACATTTCATAAACTAGAGGTACTACAGAATGGCACAGACTTTCTCATAGTAAAGTTTTCTAATTTCCTTGGAGTGGACTGGCTTTACAGTCTTGCACAATCCTCTTGCCAGCTGCCATCTTTTGTCGCCCAAAGTATATTTTTTAACATTATCTCAACTTTTTGATTTCCTAATTGGATAACTGAAATATTAATTCAAGAATATTGAAGAAGAGTAAAACCTCATTCTAAAAAGAAATTTTCATTGAAAAATTTGAAGCTGTTTTTAAGAAAATGGTGATTGAGCATTACTGTATGTTGGAAATTTGAAGCTCTTATTCACAGAAATTATTGAGTTTTCGAAAACTTCCATATAAAGTCATTGGAGGTACTGCCACTCACAAGTGCAATAATGTATACAAATCTATGGAAATGTACATATTAATGGCGCGAGAAATATTTCAAAAAAATTACGTTAGTGTAATTTAAAAAAAAACAATAGAATGCACCAGAATGAACTTAGTCATATTAAACAGGAAAGTTTGAAGAGAATGTTAAGAGCCATTTTTGAGAAAAGGGCCTTTGAGCTTGTCTGAAAATGCGAAATTTTGAGCTCATTTTAACAGAAAACTCTTGATTTTTTGAGAAACTTTATATGACGTTATTTAAAGCACATCTACTCATGAATATAAATAATGGGAAGAAATCGCCTCTAATGTGAATATTACGGACATGAGATCAAGTTAAAAAAAAATCTGTGTAATTTTTGAAAAAACGAATGAATTGAGCAGTATGACAAATTGAGCCTATTGCGTGAAAACTACTGATATTTTCAAAAAAACCTTCATGTCCTTAATGAAAAAACTAATTATTGATAATAAGTTTCATTTAAAATAAAAATCGCTATCTTCAAGTTTGTAGTTGTAGGACAACGTCGAAAAAAATTCATGCTTTTGCAATTTTTGAAAATTTAGAGTTAACCATGAAAATCGGAGCTATGCCACTTTTATAAGTGTATTTTACTCTATTCTTACAACTTAGTTAAAGAAAAAATTTGGAGCTGTATTATGAAAATGTTGAAAATGTTTGGGGGGCTTCATGTAAAGTACTCCCAAATATTAAAAAAAATGTTTTTTAAAAGTTCAAAGCTTTGACTACAGCTATATTGACAGGGTATCTTCAATTTGCTTTCAATTGGTTTTTCAGCATCAAGGACCCACAAGACAGGGATTCTGGCTGTTCCACATGTTAGAGAAATTTTTTTCTTAATTTAGCAACTGGCTGTATCCACTTTTTTGTGATTAGGGCCTGGCAATGAATTTTTTTTCTGCTGAAAATCTGCTGTGTTGTTCTTTTTTCTTTTCTCCCCCCCCCCCCCTCGCAGCATTGCATAACTTTCTCAATACTATGTATATTGCTCCATGTATATACGTATATATATGAGAAAGTAAGTAGTGGTGCTACTGTATGGTCCAGACTTTCTTGTACTAGTTAGTTTCCTAATCTGTTTTGTGTGGTTTTCGGTTTGGTCCTCATCTCTCCTCCTGGCTGGTACCTATCAGCATCAGAAATAATTTGTTTATTAATTTTTTGGTCCTCTAGTTACAGAATAGAACTTGTAGTGCTACAACAGAAAATTTTTGCACTTTTGATTTGAAATTAGAAATATATAACGTACTCTTATCGGAAACTTGAGTTGAAAGCAATCCTGATTTTTTAAGAATAAGATTTTTTAGTTTTGATAGAATTGTCGTATTCAATGAAACAGAGTTAATGAAAAAAATAATTTATTACTGTCATCAATTACAATTTTGTATTTAGCAGCATGCTAAATTTGCAAATTTAGCAAAATTGCAAATTTAGCAAATTTGTAATTAGCAAAGTGAATTACATTTTCTGCTCTACAAGCAATTATAGTACTTAAGGTATCCAAATCGAATGTGTATGTCTCATTTGTTTTAGGTTCATACTGTACATTGTTATAAATCGACAACAAAAATTTCCAATATAAAAGATAATGATACATGAACTGAGTCAGGGTGGCCAGCGAACCTGGAATCCTTGAAAACCAAGGAAAAACCAGGAATTGGAAAAAACCTGGAGGAACCGGGAATTGGATGTGAAAACTGGGATTTTTCGTTATTTGGAGATTTAGATTGCCAACATTTAGTACATTCATGTTTGGCATCATATTAAGTAAAGTGTTTGATTCAACATATTGATTTACGTATTAATTGTATATGTGTTTGATTCAATGTATTGATTAACGTTTGATTCATCGTATTAAGTAAAGGTTTGATTCAACCCATCTGATCAGGTTTCTCATCCAGTTTCCCTACTCCTTTGAGCAAATGCTGAGATGGCAACTTGTTTTGCTTCTGGGCATAAATGTAACTTCGTTATCTGTGCACATCTTATAGAATTCAGTGGATCATATAGTTATTCAAATTATCGTTCTTCATGATGTCATAGGAAGTATTATTCCTTGACGAAGGACATAATGAGGAATAAGCGCCCAACTTTATTGATTTACCCGTGGAAATAGACTTTATTACATAGGAGCAAATATTTTGTTAACAATCCTTGCAAAAAATGTTCATTTTCTTTCTGTGTTCAAAATTCAAGTAGTATATGGGTTAAGGTAGGGATCACTGAATTTTGAAAATGTACACAAAATTCACTTCTCCCCATAGCACGTCACACACAGTTTTTAACTGTTTTTGACATAAAATAAAATAAAAAATTCAGTACATATGGTGAGAAATATCGAAATATGTATGAGAAGTGGTTTTTAGGATTGCGTGGTCCTTGACTCGCGCATCACACGACTGCCGCATGTGTAGGTGCAACATAGATTATCCTGCGAATATCAAAATTTCTTTTGCAATCACTGATCACAAATGTCCTGTAGCACAAAAGCTTGAAGTTATAAAGTACCGCTGCGTGAGTGTTAGAGGCTTATGGTTATTTGAAGGTATTCCAGATGCTGTTCTATTTCTTCTAAAATCTTCATGGACACCGGCTTCGACATTCTGCATCTGGTTATGAATTGAGCATCATCCAGAAGTCATAAAAATAAATAATTTTTTTGAAGAAATGCCTTGTTCTGGACTATTGTTTTTGGGAAACTAGTACTCAAAAGTTAAGGAACAAAATTACCTCCCTTGTTAACATTTCATCACTCGTGTGGCCATTCGTAGCACGAGTCTACTCGTGCGCTGCTCTCTGTCCAATACACCCATTATGTAGTTTTCTTTCTTTATTAACAACGTTATAATCCTTTTAACTTTATCTACATGTAAATTTTAATTTAATACACTATGAAAATAAACATAGTGTAAATAATGTTTGAAGCCTTTATTAGTATCCACGCACGTTTTCTTGAGCCCTCATTTCGCGAGTATTGAGTACTTTCATTTTTTGTACCAAATTCTACACTCCAGTCACGAAGTATACAGGACTGTGCCGTGTCTTTGTGACTAGTACTGAGTTGTGAGAGAAAAGTGCATGAGTAATATATGGTTAACTAATGCGTAGAAAACATGTGTTGTAATGTGTGAAATAGAACCTGGAAAATTCAGACCAACTATAATCTCAGACCTTGAAAACCGGGAAAAACCCTTGAATTCCCAAAAGGCAGATCGCTGGCCACCCTGTGTGGGTAACAGTCCGTCATTGTCGGAATCACTCAATTTACTTGCAACAGTTCGAATTGCACATTCTCATTGGCTGTCCTCACTCCTAGAATGAGTCTTATCCCCACCCTTTTATGCGGCTCGAGTTTGCACTCAAGTTGCTCTTGCTCAAAAGCTAGCCATGACCAAAAGCATTGGAAAACTAACTAATATGAAAAAGTCTGTGCCATTCTGTAGCATTGCTAGTGTTTATTTTGTGATGCAGATCGATGAAGCCTTCAGGATCAACATAATCGCCTTAGATGATCTGAGACAATTTCTTCAGTTGTACATTCCCTGTCCCTTTTATTTGCCTTAATACTACAGAAATTACTTAGAAGACCTTTTGCCTTCAAACTCTCAGTGTTATTGAAATTTGCAGACCCGAGGTGAAGTTGTTGTTGTTTTTCCTTTCCTTTCCTTTCCTTTTTATTTATTTATTTATTTATTTATTTATAACTGAATCACTTAGATTTAACTTCTTATGTTTGCCAATCAGGAATTTGGTTCGTTGTAACAGAAAGTTCACTACACATTGTGATTCCACTGAACGTTGAAACAAAACTGTTTGAAGTGAAATAAAATTCATACAAAAAATAAATGTTCATGTCATTTTATAATGCTCAAATCACAGAGGCTTGTTTTGCATTTTAATTATTTGAGGTGCCTAAAATAATTTAAGAGCCCAATTATCCAATGTCTAATGATGAGTCTATGGACCACGTACATTACATATCAATGACAGTCCAAAGCCATTATAGACTTTTGTGACTGGGGGAGACCAAACAACTTCATACGAATCTGTTTATTGAATCCTAGTTGAATGGTTTTTGTGAAATTAAACCAAAAGAGATGTAGAGATGTATTCTCCTTAATGTATTATAAGTTGCTTGGATTCTGGAGTGGACATATTCTGTTAATATACAATGGTGTCTTGTGCTTAATATTACTAATAAAATATGCAACCATGTAGTGTTAAGAAAGATTTGTAGAGAATTGGCAGTTGTCATGACACTTTTCAGAACTTGAAAAGTCTGAAGTTAAGATATTTTTGTAGATACTGTAATTTTCTGATTTCTTTGGTTCAAGTGATTTGAGTGAAGGCTTGAAAAATCACATTTTAATTTCCATATTTTCCATGAAATAAATCACAAAGGAATATCTGAGCTGTGTTTCTAGAAAGTCTTAATTGATGTAACTAATGTAATTATTTTTTTATTTTCTACAGTAAATGTGTTAACTAAAAATATTTATGAAGAACATGTTATTTAAGTGATTGCCTCTTTTTTTTTTCTCCACAGAAACAAAACAGTCCTGAAACTAAGGAAGATCTTGCTACCAAACTGACAAAGAACTTACTCTGTGAGTGGTTTCCTTCTCTCCCAAAGGATGTCCTTGTCAATGTGTTTGAGGCTCACAATCATTCCTTTGAGGAAACATTGGAAGTTTTGCTAGCTTCGACTGAAGAAGACAATTCAGTGCGCATTGTAATGTCTCCTGAAGCACGTGCAGCTCATGAAAAGGCTTTGCTTGAGAAAGCAAACTTGGAAGGGGAAAAGGTACTTCAAATACTATTATGAACAGTGCAATTTTATCTCAAAAGTTAAGAGCTATTGATGTGATATATAGTGAAATGACATTTAATTGCTTGTAGCAGTTTTGGTTGTTTATGAATATCAGAAATCATATTCTCTTCAGTTTTTTGGTAAAAAATTTTGTCGTGCTAAATAGCATTTCTTTCTGCAGAACAAGGAGAATGTGCGACCATACTCAATGGAGAGTGATGAAGTTTCACAAGAACAAGCTTTACAAGATGCTAGTTACTTCCGGTCAGAAGCAAGTAGACACTATGATCTTCGAAATGAATGTCAGAGAAAAGCTCAGAGTGCTTACCAGCGGGGACTTACAGCTGCTGCATCATATTATTCTCAAATGGTTTGTATTCTCAACTATTAATATAGTTAATTTACTTATGTTAGTTTTATTTTTTTACAATGTATGGAATTAACTCTGTGAACAAAATTCATTGTAGAAAAATGATACATAATGATGTATCACAGTTCATAATTAGCAAAGTAACTATACAGAACCAACCAAACAACAAAACAAAAGACAAAATTTTTTAAAAATTTTCACATAGGATTTGGTAGTAATAAAAATATCTTTATATTTTTAGTAAAATGTGAGGAACTAAAAGTTAACTACACTGGTATTTGTTTGTTTCACATGATAAACACTTGAAAATATCATTAAATAACAGGTAGCCATGGTATGTTTGATTTGAGATGGAAAGTGTATTTTTGTGATTGTTTCGTTACTATTCAAGATAATATTTTAAACCATGTCCTTACAGTCTGTAGTATCAGAAATAAATCTGGAAACAAATGTTTGAACAGCAAATAGGTAGCATTTGCAAATCTATTATTCTAAAACAATTAACATCCGCATTTCCTAGTCTCATCTCCATCTTCATGCACTAGGCGAAGTTTCCAGATCAGAAATGCATGTTTGAGTTCACATTCTACAACATTATTAACCTCAATATCAGTTCTGTTTAATCTTAATGTAGGAATGTTATATATTTTGGCTTTCTTCACTTTCTTATACCAACTAGTCACTCTACCCCTGTTATCACTCAAATGACTTCGCTACACACTAATTATTTTGTCACACACTATATGTTTGCAACCTGGGAAATGACCTCAGCTTCTAAAATAGCAGATTTCTATATGCCTGTCAAATAGCTCCGTGACCACACCTTTTTAACATGGCTGCCTGCCGGGATGGTATTTAAATTTTAAAGATCTTACTTTTTGGATCTGATTGTTCCAAAACCTTGGAAAAATAGACTAAAAACTATAGGGAATAAAATGAGAATAAAAACTGAAAATTGATGTTTGACCCATATTTCGCGTACATCTCCCCTTAACAAAAGCTAAATATCTAAGAAATTGATTTCGAATCCATTCCTACATATCAATAGAAGATATACCATCATAATTAGTATTTATTACAACACTATGAATAATCCATCAAAAATCACAGGTCAAAATTAATCTTGCATTCAATTACAAATAAAATGACAAAAAAAAATAAAATTCAATGTAAGTTATTCTTCTTTCATTTTTAAGATTTACTTTATTATAAATTTTCCCCATCAATTTGTTCTGGGAAACACCCACATTAATAAAAAAACATTTTAATTTGGAGAGGGTTATGTGAAGTTGACTATGAGCAAAATAGGGTTCTTCTAAAAACACACTCCTTGTCAAAAGATTGACCTTCTGACTTGATGATGAGAACCAAGGCATTTATTGCACCTTTGAATGATCCATTGCATCTTTGTACAATGGTTCTTAAACCTTTTGTTCTGACTTTCTTTTCAGAATTCAGAGAAATCCAAAATTGACATTGAACATTCATTGTCTTACAATCATGACTCTTAATCGCATTATCATTAAATTTGTTGGTAGTTGGTTACCCTGCTAGAGATTTCCAGCAACTCTAATTGGCACATATTTTTATCACTAACTAGCTGACCCGGCGAACTCTGTTCCGCCTTAACAGAGAACTCCGTTCCGCCCAAACATACGAAAACGCGTGAAAACGTGCGAA
The DNA here is from genome assembly GCA_011170035.1 of Teleogryllus occipitalis. Lineage (NCBI taxonomy): Eukaryota > Metazoa > Arthropoda > Insecta > Orthoptera > Gryllidae > Teleogryllus > Teleogryllus occipitalis. Next base: position 305,006 of record BLKR01000411.1, read on the forward strand.
AACGCATGAAACCTTGCGAAAACCCTCAAAAAGGTGCGAAAACCCGCGAAATCACGCGAAAACGTGCAAAAACGTGCGTTCTCACACAGGAACGCTGTCGAACTGGATGAATAGTATCCTATGTCCGTCTCCTGGCTCTAAGCTTTCTGCTCACCAATTTTCAGCCAAATCGGTACAGCCGTTCTTGAGTTATAAATAGTGTAACTAACACGACTTTCTTTTATATATATAGATTGGAGACAAAACAGTCCAAAATGATATTGAAATGGAACTCTTGCATTTTTTTAAGAATTAAAACACAATATTTATATTTCTTATAAACAAAGTCCAGTGTCAGTTGTTTTTCTTTTGTTTTAAGGTTTCCTTTATCATAAATTTTGCCCATCTGACTTGTTAATGGTGAGAACAAAGGCATTTATCAGGTCTTTTAAGGATCTATTGGAGCTTTGTATCAGCAGCTCTGAAATGTTTTGTCATGGACTGTCTTTCGCCTTGAAATTCAAAAAATTTCCACATCAACTACCCCTCCCCTAATCCCAAATTCTCTCTAACTATGAAATTCTGTGCTGGGAAAACTACCACTCTGTCATTCCAATAGAAGCAAATAATAGCATGATACATTTTAGCGATCTGGTCAGTTTTTAATTTTTTTTGCTTACAGGAAAGTTCTTTCTGAAAAATCTTTCTCTCAAAGTATTGTACCCAAAAAGCCACGCTTTTTTGACAGAGAAACTTGTGTTGTGGAGCTCGTGTATAAAAAAAAGTGGATAATTCTTGTTCCTATATGTAGCAAATTACATCCTCTAACATTATATGTATGTCAGTTTTCATATTTTGTGGTTCCTTGATAGTGGAAAGGCCAATTGATGGTAAAACGTCTGTGCATCCATTTGAGGCCAAGTGCCAAAATCTTTGAGAAAATTTTCTCCAGAATCGAAATCCCTCAATCACTCTGGTTGAACTCGACCAGTAAGTTTGAAGTGGATATTTTTGTGTGTGTGTGTGTGTGGGGGGGGGGTGTCACTTGAAACCTCAACAATATTTGAAACATTTCCTCAAAAAGCGGCTCGAAATTTTTTAATTGAACTTTTCCCTTGGTTATTGCAAGAATGCTTTAAAAAATTGTGCAGTTATTATTTTTGCTGAAATCGCTGAGTTTCCAAAAATTGAAAATTTTCAAATTTTTTTTTTTGGTTCCCACAGCTATATAATATTGAAGATTGAGATTTTTTTGTTAATAAAGTCTACTTTTTAAAGACAGATCTTTAACTTTGGTCATGTATGATTTTTTTGAAAATATGAGTAGCTTCTATGTAATTTGGTGTTAAGTATAGCCCATTTTCAAACAGTTATTTCCTGTAAAATGGCTCTAAATGTTTGTTGTTGGAAATAAGAATTAGACTTAAAAGTGATGCTGGTCCCATTTTCGGCTACTCTCTGTGTTTTCTATGTTATGTAGTTATATACCACATAAGTGCTCTTAGCTCCATTTAAACAAAAAATTTGAAGAAAACAGTTAGATCCATTTTTAAGAAAATTTTGAAAATGTCCTCAAGGCTTCATGTAAACTACTTCCCAGAATTCTTTAAAATTTGCAGGACCGCAAGTCTCGCTGGATCAATCAGGGAATATTCATTTGTGGGAAAATTCTGTGTGTCGTGTAGGTGCTAGTGTTCACAGAGAGTCAAATGTTTTGGTAAAAAACAATTTTTTGCTATCAGGGGGATATAACTTTAAGAGCACTGAGGGTTCTCTAGTTTATTTGATTTTAGTAATCCTGTTATATTGGCAAACAAGAACCCAGATAGTATTTCAGAGTAATTGCAGAAAACACAAAACACCCTAAATTCCATGCAAGAGATCAACGTATTTACCAGAATGTATGTTAAGATTCTAATGAAGGTTACTCCCCCCCCCCCCCTCTGCTCCCTTTCTTGTCAGTTGCGTACCTGTTTTTTAACATAATACCACTGCATCTGAAAGAAAAAGCGTGTGCTTGGTCTAGTTCACTAATTCTGCTAATGCTAGTGCTAAGCTTGCATTGAAACCTGTGGATTAGTGCAACAGAATATAATAAATGCTCAAAACTCCTCTTGAAGGGTCTTGTTTAAGATATATTTTTATTTACATTAAATGCATGTTGATGCATTTCATGTTAATAATAAATTGTTAAATAGAAAGAGTTAAAATACTATAATTTTTAATAACTAGCCAGTGCTACAACAGCACATACTTTCTCACATTATTTCTAAATTTACAATTAAAAAAAATAATCAGGGAGATCAAAGAAAACGAGATCTTTGCCCTTCCTTGTTCTATTTGTGGAACAATTTTAAAGCAAAAATTGGAGCATTTTTTGTGAATGAAACCATAAATAAATTGCATACATTTCAAGCACAAATTACACACAAACTTCTTATTTTTAGACTACTGTTAAAAGACTACAAATATGCAAGTTGTACTTCTCAACTAACATTGAAAATTCGGGCAATTAGCGATTGCCATGCTGCGAAGATCAGAGGTATAATCTGAGACACAAGGGCCAATGCCGAGTATATTCATCAGAGGGATTATACTTTCTCTTCAACACACTGGTGGTAATACACAGCTCAAGATTTTCTCAGTTTCACTGAGATGGTTGTCATTGACAATGGTGAATGTAGTCTGTCTATTTACCTCAAAAATGCATGTTGTGGAATATTTGTTTTATAATATTTTGTTTCAAAAGAATGTTATTAGATTTGTCTCTCCGCTATCATCTCTTAATATTGTTTTCTTTTAATTATAGTGGTAAGGACCTCTCCCTGTGAGTATTTTTACTAGCTTTTCTCTTGTATAATTTTATTTGTTGAATTTTTAATTGCGATAATGTCTTTTGAAAAATTGATAGTTTTTTTCTTGGTGTTTAAAAAGCACTTGATGAACCATTAGCATATGAAACATTGTAGATGTAACTTTTACGGCACATAATGAATAAATGGTTACTGCCATTTCTTGTTGTTATTCTTCAAAAAGCCCAAGTATACTTCAATTGAAGATATAAAATAGACAAGGATATTAATTATTTAATAAACAAAAAATTTAAATTCAAAATTTTCTCTGTCATTTATGTTTTGTTTGTATGTGATAAATCTTTAATGATGGAAAAGGTAATTTTGTTATAAGTATTTGTTTATTGAAATTAATACCGTATAATTTTTCTTTTAGGCATCATTACACAAGGAAAGAATAGAAGAAAATAATGCCAGAGCAGCATCTAGTTTGTTGCTTGCCCATTCGTTGGGCAATTTGAGCACCACACTAGATCTTCATTTTTTGTATGTCGTGGAAGCTCTTCAAGTATTGGACATGTTTTTGGACCATCACATACATCAACTTCTGGAGTCGAGTCATCGGTCAGTACCTGTTTTTGTTATCACTGGAAGAGGGGCTCGCAGTTCAGGAGGCAGATCTCGCATAAAACCGGCTGTTGTGCAGCGACTTGACCAGAGGGGTTTGCGGTAAGTCCAAATATTTTTTTCTCCTGGAATACTTTTCTACATGGCAAACAAATTATCTTTTGTTGAAGATGAGGAAGTGGCTGCCTTACGCATGTGGTTGGGGACTGTGCAGGCTGATGTGTGAACCACTTGGTCAGTGTGTCATTCAAGAAGTAATAATTCCAATAATGCAGTACCTTGAGAATATTCAAATAGTGCAGGCTTGATGAAATTGTTTTTGAAGGGAGAATATCTTTCTTTATGATGCATTTGTTTTATATCATTCTGCTATTCATGAATTTTTAGAGTTGAGTGATTAAATTTAGAGTTTTAAGTGATTGAATAATACTAGTTTTGGACCAAAAAAAAACTGTATTGGATTTATTGACTAATACTGGTGTCTCATAGTGCGCTGAAATCAAAAATGACTTCAATTTTTCCCCATCACCTACAGTTTTGTTGTAAATCAGGGTGTTGAAGTTTACCAGTAAACCAGAAAATTAACAGTAATGCTATTATTAGTTTCAGACTATTGCCTGAGATTTTCCCTTGTGTCTGCTTCCTTATTATTCCAATAAAGTGTGCCATGTTGACATGTCACGTTTAACCCGGGAGTGCCTGCAATGTATCTCTCAGATATAGCTGCAACGTTTTGTAAATGAGAATGGCCTGAGTTTACTGAAATACATATTGTATTCACTTTGAATACATTCCTCAATGCACTTGTTAATGGATCTTCACTGCAGATTTCTTGTCTGAATAGATATGTTGAGAAAGGTAAAAATTGACAAAGTATACGAAAAAATAATTAAATATCATATTTAAAGATTTACAAACGGACAGACTGACTGACATGACTGACTGATCAGACTAACACGCAGATGGACAGACACGGGCGCTGACACACACGGACGCTAACGCCCAAAGACGCTGACGATGCTGACAGACACTGCCTCGGACACCGGCAGACATTGCCTCGGACACCGACAGAGACACAGACACCGACAGAGACGCAGACACCGACAGAGACACGGACACCGCCACAGAGACACGGACACCGCCACAGAGACACGGACACCGCCACAGAGACACGGACACCGCCACAGAGACACGGACACCGCCACAGAGACACCGCCACAGAGACACCGCCACAGAGACACCGCCACAGAGACACCGCCACAGAGACACGGACACAGAGACACGGACACAGAGACACGGACACAGAGACACGGACACAGAGACACGGACACAGAGACACGGACACAGAGACACGGACACAGACACCGCCACAGAGACACGGACACCGAGACAGGAGACACGGACACGGAGACACGGACACCGGAGACACGGACACCGGAGACACGGACACGGAGACACGGACACAGGACACGGGAGACACGGACACGGAGACACGGACACGGACACAGAGACACGGACACAGAGACACGGACACACAGAGACACGGACACCGACACAGAGACACGGACACCGACACAGAGACACGCCACAGAGACACGGACACTGCCACAGAGACACTGACACAGAGACACAGCCACTGGGACACACACACAAGCAGACACACACACACACACAGACACACACACACACAGACACACACAGACAGACACACACACACAGACACACACACACAGACACGCACATGACACACACACACAGACACACACACACAGACACACACACAGACACACACACACACAGACACACACACACACACACACAGACACACACACAGACACACACACACACAGACACACACAGACACACACACACTGACACACAGACACACCGACACACAGACACACCGACATTGGCTGGTGACACACCACACACAGACACACCGACACACAGACACACAGACACAGACACAATGACACACAGACACACTGACACACTGACACACAGACACACAGACACACTGACACACAGACACACTGACACAGACACTGACATTACGTGACACACTGACACAGAAGCACACCGACACACAGACACAGACACACCGACACAGACACACCGACACACAGACACACCGACACACAGACACACCGACACACACACACACACACACAGACGCCGACACACACACAGACACCGACACACACACACAGACGCCGACACACACACACACACACAGACACCGACACACACTCAGACACCGACACACACTCAGACACCGACACACACTCAGACACCGACACACACAGACACCGACACACACACAGACACCGACACACACACAGACACCGACACACACACAGACACCGACACACACACAGACACCGACACACACAGACACCGACACACACACAGACACCGACACACACACAGACACCGACACACACACAGACACCGACACACACACAGACACCGACACACACACAGACACCGACACACACACAGACACCGACACACACACAGACACCGACACACACACAGACACCGACACACACAGACACCGACACACACACAGACACCGACACACACACAGACACCGACACACACACAGACACCGACACACACACAGACACCGACACACACACAGACACCGACACACGCAGAACTCACCGTCACACGCAGAACTCACCGTCACACGCAGAACTCACCGTCACACACAGACACTCACCGTCACACACAGACACTCACCGTCACACGCAGACACACACCGTCACACGCAGACACACACCGTGTCACGCAGACACACACCGTGACACGCAGACACACACCGTGACACGCAGACACACACCGTGACATGCAGACACACACCGTGACACGCAGACACACACCATCACACGCAGACACACACAGACACGCAGTCACACACCGTCACATGCAGACACACACCGTCACATGCAGACACACACCGTCACATGCAGACACACACCGTCACATGCAGACACACACCGTCACAAGCAGACACACACCGTCACACGCAGACACACACCGTCACACGCAGACACACACCGTCACACGCAGACACACACCGTCACACGCAGACACACACCGACACATGCCGAGACACACAGACAGACATCGACAGATACTGTCTGACACAGACACTGTCACTGTCGCAGACACTGTGACTGACACTGATAGACACATACACAGTGACAGGCACAGACACACTGTCAGACACAGACACCAGTTGAAGATTGCAATTTGGGAACGTAAAAGTCTTTGTGCTAAAAGGCTGCGTGGTGACGTTGATAAAGATGTATGGGGTAGGCCGTACATGATGGTTATGGGTAAGTTTGTAAAGTCTCATACTCAGTCTCCAACTTGCCCTAACATTCTTCGCTGACTTGTGACAACTTTATTCCCACCTCACTCCAGCCAACTTACGTTCATCATGCCACTTGATACGGAAATGATACTACCAGTCACTGAGGATATGCTACTGCACGTAATCAGTAGAATTGCTAATTCCAAACCACGAGGACCGGATAGTATCCCCAACATCGCCCTCAAGACTGCGATATGCGCTTGTAGTGAAATATTCATGGACTTCTACGACACATATCTGGGAGAAAGGATATTTCTGGAGAGATGGAAGAAACAACTAGTACTTCTTCTAAAGGGGAAAAAACTTCCTGAAGATCCGGCGTCTTACCGGTCGCTGTGGGTGCTCGATACTGCGGGTAAGGTATTCAAACATTGTGGGTGATCAGTCTAAAATGCAACCCACAGCAGGCAGAGCGAAATGCACTGGCTACCATGTTTGAGGGGGTCAGATAGCGGCTGGTAGTTTCAAGCAGGTAAACTGTCGAAAAGTACACTTAATCCCTTCTCCCCTAATGCCACCCAGAGGAGGAGAGCAGGTGACCGCCGTGGCTACGAGGTCAAAGAGAAAGGCACACGCCTGCTTGTTTGCTGGCGAAAGAATATTGTATCGACAAGAACAGTGATTTCTTCCTTAATTGTTTAAAAGTGAAATAAGCTCAACATGTAAAATATACATTGAGGTATATTTAATAGTAAACTTTGCTTTTTTTAGTTTCATAACAAGATATATACACTCCAGAACATATTCCCCAGAAATATATGTTTTATACTTTTCTGTTTGAAATGAATATTAATAAATTATAAATTAATATTCGCAGAATAAATATTATTATTGAATAAAGTTACTTTAACAATAATTAACTAATTAAAATATAAAAATTAATTTCTCAATTTATACTGATACGTATCTGCTGTTACTGTTTCTTTGCAAAACAGACCAATTAATCTGCGTCGATAAATGGCACTCTATACTCCAATCTTTTTTAATGCAATGGTCTCTCTCTACTGTTTCATATAGTCTCTCGGTACGCCCAGAGACTACTGTTTTGCTGATTAACATATCCATCCAGATGAAGCCAAGCCTCCACTAAAAAGACAGTTCATCAAGTGCATCAAGACCTTCGCTAACAATTCGCCATAGCCAATTACGGTAATTCATGCGAGCAGCCCAATTGGGAACCTTAAGCTCTTGAGAAGTCCGCTGTTTAAATGCACACATTTTCAATTTTTTGTGGCCCAGTGCGCACTTCCATACGAGAGATTACATTGTTGCTGGAGCTTCCTTAATCATTTTTTCAAGGAAGTTGAAAGAACATCTCGAACTTCCTCTAGTTTTCACTGCATGAGCACTGTGTTTTGGTGACAACAAATGTGCTCCAGAAATGTACAGATGTTTTATACTTGCTGTTTTAAATATGCATTAAAAATTATTAATTCCAGATCCACAGAACAAATTTGTTATTATTATTGTTAATAATAATTAATAATAATTATTTTTATTGAAGTAATGTTACTTAATGTTACTTACTGTTACTTAATGTTAAAATAAAAGTAGTTTTGAATTTGCAGGCTTGATAGTCAGTGGCTAATAATCACTGGTGAAATTATCAGTGAATGAGTCACTGCTTAATGCTACATCGCAGCCTTGCCCTCCATCCTCATTATTTAACCGTAACATAGAGGTTTTGGAATTCCCTGCGACAAAAATAATAAAGGTAGTTAGACAATCGGTAAAGGAGAACAGGGAATTATTTATTATGAACGATGGAAAGGAAATTATGAATTATACATTGTTGTCGGAAACAAACAAACCTCGCAAAAAATGTTCAAAAAGTCCCTCCATTTGCTAACAAACAAGCATTAACTCGCTTGAGAACGTTTGTTACAACCTGATGTAAAGTTTGTTCATCAATCATGCGAATCGCTTCCTCGATGTTTCTTTGGATCTCTTCGAGATTAGCAGATTTGTTTGCATAAACTTTACTTCTGAGGCATCCCCAAAGAAAAAAATGTGGTGGTGACAAATGAGGCGAACGAGGGGGCCACAAACCTCGAGAAATTATTCTGTCCCCAAAATAACTCTTTCAGAAATTGCATTGTCAACTTGGCAGTATGTGATGTCGCCCTATCCTGCTGAAACCAACAATTTCACTCATCCTTTTCTAGAAGGGATACAAAATTTCTCAGTATATTCTGATATGTATCCGCCGTCACCGTTTCTTTGAAAAACAACGGACCAATTATTCTGCGACGAGAAATCGCGCACCATTCTCCAATTTATTTTTTTAATGCAATGGTCTCTACTGTTTCCTGTGGTCCCTCAGTACCCCAGAGTCTACTGTTTTGCTGGTTAACATATCCATCCAGATGAAACCAAGCCTCGTCACTAAAAAATACGTTATCACTGCCTCAAGACCTTCGCTAACGAATCGACGTACCCAATTACAATAATTCATGCGAGCAGCCCAATCAGGAATCCTAAGCCCCTGAGATGTCCGCAGTTTAAACGCGCGCATTTTCAATTTTGTAGTAGCACAGTGCGCACTTTCATAAGAAATATTACATTGCTGCTGAAGTTTCCTTAATGATGTTTTCGGGGAAGTTAAAAGAACATTCCGAACTTCCTCTAGTTTTCGCTGCGTGAGCACTGTATTTCGGCGACTGCGTTTCCGATCAAACACACCACTTGTCTCACGATAGCACTTCTCTAACCGAAATATGGTTCTGTTGTTCGGAATAGACTCAGATGAAAATTTTTCTCTGAAAGCTGCCCGGCACTCTTTGAAAGATTGCGTTCGGAAATACTTCACCACAAAACTGCGTTGCTCTACGCTGAGGCGCATCGTAAGTTAGCTGTGAAAGAAGGAAACTATGCATGAAGATGCGGCCTGTTTTGTTTTGAGCAGGTATGACCCACACCACAGGAAGGGGGTGATGGTGAATGGAGTGTCTCCGAAATGCAGTGGAAGGAGCTGTCCCAGAAGCAGTGTGGCAAAACTTTCACTTTTCTCTCAGTGCCTTCAACAGTAGGGTTGCGTTTTGTACTGATCGGGTATGGCTTTCGCAAAGCTCGTTCAACAATCGATGCTGTTGAGCTTGTCGACACTGCCCGACAAGCCGTAAAGGAAGCAGGTGGAGAAAAGGCCCAAGAAAGTACTGTGCAGTCGTAACATTGGACATTAAGAATGCTTTTAACTCGGCAAGATAGGGTGTCATTCATAAGGCACTATCAAATCAATGTACCTGCGTACTTGAGAAAAATAGTAGCTGAATATCTGAATAGACGAATTCTAGTGCGCAGTACGGATGATGGACGGAAAGTACATAACATCACCGCTGGCGTCCCACAAGGGTTGGTGCTGGGTCCACGTCTGTGGAATATCATGTATGATGAGATTCTTAGGCTCCCACTCCCAGAAGGAACCAAGAACGCAGACGACATTGCCGTCGTCGCAAAATTTGTAGAAGAGATAGTGTGTATTTGCAATTAAGCCATTGCCATTGTCAGTTGTTGGCTAGATTCCGCGGTATTGCGGCTTGCCGAACATAAAACAAGTGCTGCTTGTAACTAGCAGAAAGAACAAAGAATTCATCACTCTCAAAGTCGGTCATCACAACATTTTATCACGACCCGCGATAAAATACCTCGGCATCATGATCGACACTCGCTTGTCCTTTAACGAGCATTTGGACTACACCAGCAAAAAAAACCGCGGTGGTGGATGCTGCGTTGACTAGGTTAATTCTGAACACCGGAGGGCCTAGTCATGAAAAGAGGAAGCTGCTTGCCTCGGTCGTCACTTCGGTTCTGCTCTACGGTTCACCAGTTTGGGCCAACTCTGCAGATACGATGAGCTACGTAAGAGAAATGGCTTCAATATATCGTTTATCTGCGCTGAAGATGGCACGTGCGTTTCGTACTGTCTCTAATGAAGCAGTTTGCGTCATAGCCGGGAAGATTCCGACAGATATAATGACCAGTGAACGGCAGAGGTGTTACGACAAAAGAGGCGGGAAGCAGAACTGCTTGGAACAGCTAGCAGAGTGGCAACAGCGATGGGACACGTCTTCCAATGGAAGATGGATATACCGATTGATTTCTACAGTTGAATCGTGGATCAGTCGGAAAGTACGGCGGGGTAAATTATTACCTCACGCAGTTTGTAACAGCACATGGTTGCTTCAAAGCCTACCTTCACTGGTTCAAACTGGATGATACTCCTCATTGTGTGTGAACCTGATGTCGAGGACGCCGAACACGTGTTTATCTCAGTGACTACGTTTCGTACCTCAACGACGAGCCACTGCCGAGATACTTTGTCCATGCCAGTTGATTGCAGTAAACGTAGTTTCATGTATGCTTGTTTCTGACAATTGGAGGGCGGTGTGCTATTTTGCACAAGATGTATTGTTGGAATTGAGATGCCTAGAGGAGGGAAGGATAACCTCATGATTCCTCACGTGACTATCTTCATGTGACTAGGTCACTATTCCACTCTCCGCGAAGTAATTCCTACAGGCGGTTCCGTGGAGAGGATGGAGGAGATAGATTCGGTTTTAGTGAGTAAAAATTTCACACTCGGGGTAGTACGAGCTGCCCAGTGTCTTTTAAAAATTTCCACCTACATTCATATAAAAAACACCGACAGACACAGACATGTTTTGCCGTCAATTGAATTTCTCGCAATCAAGGGCTCAGAAAACATGGATTCTGACACGTATTAGAGGAAGTAATTTACTATATGTTAGGGAAGAAATTTATCTACTTTTTCGTTATCAGGGCTCGGCAGTATGATTTTTTATTTCGAAAATTCGTCGTTCTTTTCCCGCAGCATTACAATACTTTCACTATACTACCAAAGCAGTAGCGAGAACGTAAACTAGAGGTGCTACAGTATACACTTTCTCGCATTATGGGGAACGGTTACGTGATATTATATATTGCAATTTCTGCCACCACTTTAAAAGGTTCAAACCAATTTAAAAGAAGCGCCTGCGGTGGATATCTGATATTATTGCGATAGGAACAGAAGCCCTTTCATACTCCTCCTCCTATTACTACTACTACTACTACTTCCACTGCTGCTGCTGCTGCTGCTACTACTACTACTACTACTACTACTGCTACTGCTACTACTACTACTACTACTACTACTACTACTACTACTACTACTACTACTACTACTTCTGCTGTTACTATTACTACGACCTCTACTGCGACTACTACCGCTACTACGACTACCACTACCACTTCTAATGGCTGTTACTCCTACTGTTACTATTACTACTACCGCTACTGCGACTACTACCGCTACCACTTCTAACTACTACTACTATGACATCTATTACTACTACTACTACTACTACTACTACTACTACTACTACTGACTACTACTCCTACGACTACTACTCCTACGACTACTACTTCTACGACTACTACTTCTACGACTACTACTTCTACGACTACTACTTCTACGACTACTACTTCTACGACTACTACTTCTACGACTACTACTACTACGACTACTACTTCTACGACTACTACTTCTACGACTACTACTTCTACGACAACTACTTCTACGACAACTACTTCTATCTACTTCTACGACTACTATTACTACTACTACTTCTACGACGACTACGAAGAGGATGACGACTACTACTCCGACGACGACTACTACTACGACGACGACGACTACTACTCCGACGACGACTACTACTCCGACGACGACTACTACTCCGACGACGACTACTACTCCGACAACGACTACTACTCCGACGACGACTACTACTCCGACGACGACTACTACTCCGGCGACGACGACGACTACTACTACTACGACGACTACTACAACGACGACTACGACGACGACTACTACGACGACGACTACTACGACGACGACTACTACGACGACGACTACTACGACGACGACTACTACGACGACGACTACTACGACGACGACTACTACGACGACGACTACGACGACGACTACTACGACGACGACTACTACGACGACGACTACTACGACGACGACTACTACGACGACGACTACTACGACGACGACTACTACGACGACGACGACGACGACTACGACGACTACTACGACGACGACGACTACTACGACGACGACGACTACTACGACGACGACGACTACTACGACGACGACGACGACTACTACGACGACGACGACGACTACTACGACGACGACGACTACTACGACGACGACGACTACTACGACGACGACGACGACTACTACGACGACGACGACGACTACTACGACGACGACGACGACTACTACGACGACGACTACGACTACTACGACGACGACGACTACTACTACGACGACGACTACTACGACGACGACTACTACGACGACGACTACGACGACGACGACGACGACGACGACTACGACGACGACGACGACGACTTCTACGACGACTACTACTACTACGACGACGACGACGACGACTACTACTACGACGACTACTACTACTACGACTACTACTACTACTACTACTACTACTACTACGACGACGACGATGACGACGTTGACGACTACGACGACGACTACTACGACGACGACGACTACTACTACGACGACGACTACTACTACTACTACTACGACGACTACTACTACTACGACGACGACGACGACTACTACTACGACGACGACGACGACTACTACGACGACGACGACTACTACGACGACGACGACTACTACTACTACGACGGCGACGACTACTACTACGACGACGACGACTACAACGACGACGACGACTACTACGACGACTACGACTACTACTACTACTACTACTACTACTACTACTACTACGATGACGACTGGTCGTAGTCGTGGTCGTCGTCGTCGTCATAGTCGTCGTAGTAGTAGTCGACGACTAGTACGACGATGACTACCACTACAAAGGAAACATTCATGAATAAATCTCAAGTATTAAAATAATTGCCGCACGTTATATAAACAATTAAGGATAATTTCACTTATAAATTAAACATCCCGAACTGAAGGCCACCAATGTATCACCTTATAAATGCACATATAGTACCAACCTACGTGTCGAAATGCCTAACTTATGCAAACAAATATTGTATTTCTTTTACAGTAAAACCTGTCGAAGATGGAAATCTACCATCCCGCACAAAAAAATTAAAAACCGGAACGATTTTATACGTGAAAATGACATCTGTTAGCCGGAAACCATTCTGATGCGAAAGCGGAATGGTTTTTAGATGACGTAAAATGATTACGAGGCGAAGAAGGAAATTTGATTTTAAATTTCGGGCACTCTTTCGAATGGCATAGTGTGATGGTTCATGTCTTGAGACAGAGTGAACTATGTGTTTGTTTTTTTTTTTATTATACTTGCTATCAAGGAATGTTTGTCTTACCCGGCGACATTCACATGCTTTGATGTGATTTTCAAGGTCGCAACAAGCGCGACTTCGTTGCTGTAGCTCCGAACCGTTAATGTTGGTCGCCCGCACCCTATTCCATTCTCAAAAGCGTCGACACTATTCCTGAAGTTTACTGTGGATTTCCGGAAAGGCTGTATTGTCATCCTAGCGTAGGAGTAGTGTTGACGAGGTTTAGACCACACAATTTAGTGAACGCTCGCAGAATGAAAGCTGTGTGCTGGTGTGTCAAAATCTCTATAAAGTGGATGTGTAGAACCCTTCCGCTACAGAAGAAAATGCGGAATCCTTGCCCTCTATTTTCCCTGTGTTCCCCTGTTGATTTTTTTCTGCAATATTTTGATTGATACATTATTCATTTTCTTTATTTTGTTTCACTAACAAAATTATATCGAAAATGTAGAGTTTGTTACAACCCTCTATAACAGGAGTGGGCACTAACTGTAGGTTTGGGAGCCGCAAAAATTCGTAGCGGACATTAACCTTAGTATTGTGAGCCGCAAAAATTCGAAGCAATCCACGATGTGTAGAGTTATTTATGAAATAGTTTGTAAAATTGTCACATTTTTCATTTTATAACAAATGAAAGAACATTAATTTTTTACACTACGCAGAACATTATTATTCAGGAACACATGAAGGAATGCAATTTTGCTTTTGAGAAGTGCTTTTTCGTGTGTTCATTTTTGTTGTTTGAAATCTGGCTGATAACGCAGAAGTTCACTTAAATGTTCCTCAGTTCAGATGTATATTTAGATTTAATGAATTTAAGCGTTGAGTACCGTGATTGACTCACATAAGTAGTGACAAAGATTGTGATTGTCTCTTAACACACTCTTTTGTTAGTGGGTATTTTTCTTCTGGAACATTCTTCCGAAATTCTGTGGTAGAAACGCCACTTCGTTTGAGTCCTGTTAGTCTTTCGTCCTCTTCTAGTTCTAGTAGCTACAACTGTACAGCTGCTATATCCTTTTTTATTGGTGTCCTTTGTTATTGAATCATGACAGCCGTCACCTACAACATCAACAGCATCAGGAAGCTCATCATTGTTCATATCTTCTATAAAGATTTGAACGGTCGGTGTGTTTTGACTCTTGAGCGGATACAGTTCACAATTTTTAGAACTACCTGCATAAAATGCGTGTATTGAAAATATGTTGCTGCTATACTTGGATTTTCTTAACGTGGCGTCTCAAGGTCACGCGCGAAAGAGGGAAGGCAAACTCCAATGAGGAGCTGCGACGTCACTACAGCTCCAATTTTTACGGCTCCATATTGGAGTCTGCCTTCCCTCTCCCTCTTTCGCGCGTGACCTTGAGACACCACGTTAAAAAATGTATAAATGTTCTCTGTGAATAATGTAATGTACGTGTAGAAACTCACTAAATGATGTCAGCATTCAATAGCCCAATAAGCCCTTGTTTCGTGCCAGTCATAGATGGTGCACCATCGGTAGCAATACTGACAATGTTACCGATAGGCACTGAGTTTTTATGTAAAACATCATCCACGGCTTCTTTAATGTCACAACCACGAGGTGTATCCTTCAATGTAACCAGGTCTAAGAGTTCTACCACCTCGAAGTCCTTTGACACGTACCTCACAAATGTGGCCAGGCGTGGTTTATCTTTGATATCAGGAGACTCGCCCAGAGCCAGACACTGCAGAGCACTCGCGTAGATTTTTTTGTAAATTATTTTTAAAAAATCTGCACAAATAACAGAAACTGGCCTCTATTGTGTGTCTAGCAGTGGGATTTCCTTGATTAGTTTCTGCAGTTTATTTTCGGGTTCTAAAACAAATAACTTGTGCCAAGTTCGTCTTAATAAACTCCCCCTCTGTGTAAGAGTTTTTTGCTTTTTCAATATTAAAAGCCAAGATGAAGTTGTCAAATCTGCTTCCTTGGTAAAATTTGACATAACCCTACTCTGACCATGAAGTTTTTCCTTTAGTGATTTCAGTTTGATTTTTCTTAACTGAGAGCCAACAGGATTTTTTTTTATTGAAACCACTATGGTTATTATCATGATGGCGTTTTAGATTACCGACTTTGAACTGGGACAAAGTTATTTGACACAAAAGACACATTGGCTTACCCTTTCTTTCTATAACAACAAATTATTCCAGTTTATATTAAAAGCTTGATGCTCCTCTTCCTATCTACGCTTCTTAAACAGCATCGTAATTGTTCAGACACCAGGCCACAGTAGTACTCAAGCAGCACACAACTACTGCCCCCAAAAAATATCGGCACTCGCTACTATTACCCGTTCACTTTACAATTGCAGACGAAGCTCTGCGATGTAACCACCGCCGACTGATCATACTTCACCTCAAGACACTCACTCACACGCGCTCAAAGCGCTGTCTAACAAGGTCCAGGAACTATCTTCATCTCCCATCTCTCGCCACTGACACACAACGCTCTGTGACGGAATTTCGTGGTACTAAGATCGTTGAACTCAATAACGTAAGTTAAGCCAGACATCGCTGCTCTTGACTGCCTTTTAATTAATTCTACTCTCAGGTCGGTGCCAAGAGCTGTACGAGACTGACTCAAGAACCGCATGCGGCTCACGAGCCTCATTGTGGCATCCCCTGCTCTATAAGATGGAAACCTGCCAAAACGGAAATATTTTGAAGGAACCGTCAGGATGTCTGAGACAGGTTTTACTATATACATCTTCCCGAGTTTAATATACTTAAATGTGCCATTTTTTTGAACGTTGTGACATTGTAACATTACCGTTCACTAAATGAAGCCTCCTTACCCTAGCACTATGCCACATATGTCGCCGTACAACAATGAAATTCTCGGAATAACTTCTCAATCCGACATGTCGCAGCGTTGTATCACAACGCCGCACCCTTCACCTCACCTCACATCACATCACTTCACTTCACCTCACATCACTTCACCTCACCTCACCTGTTTCTTTTTTATTTCATTCATTTATTTGTTTGTTTGGAAAGATAACAAATTTGGCCTCTGATCTCTTACTTCAATCCAGAATTGTGATTATTTTTGGTGATTCCTCCTTACATTTACAATCACATTTAGAAGCAATTTACGAGTAATCGTAATGAATAATGAAAGACCTCTATTATATTTTTCATCGTATAGACCAAGTAGTGGTGCTGCATAATGGCACAGACTTTCTCATACTAGTTAGTTTTCTAATTTCTTTGGTATATGCAGCTTTACAATCTCCATTCTTTTGCTTGCTGTCATCTATCGTCACCCAAATTTTTAAAAAAATTTCCAAATTTTTAAAAGAATTTCCAAATTTTTCGGTTTTCTTATGACAACCGAAATAATACTGTAATAATATCAAAGAAAACAAAATCTCATCCTTAATGGCTGTTTTCATTGAAAAAAATTGAGCTGTTTTTAAGAAAACGGCGTTTAAGCGTTACTGTAAATACGAAATTTGAAACTTTTTCACACAAATCTTTCGAGTTTTAGAAAAACTTTATTTAACTAAGTCATTTGAAGCACATCCACTCACAAATGCAATTTTTTTTACAAATCGCTGGAAATATGCTTATTAAATGCGTGAGTGATATTTAAAAAAATACATTTGGGTATTTTTTTTAAGAAAAAAATCCAAAAGAATACAACAAAATGACCTTTATGGCATTTTAAATAGTGCAAATAGCACTATCCGTACGAAAAGTTTAAAGAAAAAAATGGAACCGTATTTGAGAAAATGGCGTTTGAGGTTTCTAAAAATGCGGAATTTTGAGCTCTTTTTCACAGGAAACTTTTGAATTTTCGAGAAACTGTATACGATATACATGTACTTGTACTCTTAAATGAAAGAATGTTTAAAAAATCGCCGCTAATGTAAATATTAACGATGTGAGAGACAAGTCAAAAAAATTACATTTTTGTATTTTTTTAAAAAACACACACCCAAGAATAGAGAAAAACGGCGTTTATAACATCACCTAGAGTACATTTAGCTCTATCCCTACCAAACGCTCAAAGAAAAAAATTGGAGCCGTTTGTGAGAAATTCTTGTTTTGTTATTGTTTTAATATTGCACATAGTACACGCGATATTGCGCGAAAACTACTAAAAATTGAAGGAAAACTGCATGACCTTATTGAGAGAACTAATTATGAACAATAAATTTCTTTTGGAGAAAAAACTCAATCTTCAATTTTGTAGTTGTAAGAAGACGCCTAGTAGTTTTTGTAGTTGTGTGAAGAGAAGTGTCCTAAACCCTATCCTTATTCCTTCCCAATTGTGACCGCTGGGTAGTGACGCAGGAGCGCGTGCGCGGAGATGCTACCTAGCGGTCCTTTTGACTACGGACTGCGACGAAACGTGACTGACATAATATTAACGGAGAATTACTCAAAAAAAAAAGGAAAGAAACCATGGTGTAAGAATATACTTACCCCATGGCTGTAATTAATTAATGCCATCTTGAATTAAAATAATAAATGTTTCTAGAGGCCATTGGCTCAATGCCCCCCAAGGGTCTTGGAAACGCATTGCGTCAATTGTAGATGCAACAATTAAAAAAAGGCTTTTTCTAGAGGTTAGATTTAATGTTCCTCTAAATGATGTAGGTCTTTAGGTTTCTTTTCCTAAAATATATAGCTACAATGGAGATTGTATTTCACAAATTTAAAGGAAAATAGCCATTGTTTTATTTGTGTGATGAAAAATATATTGAAATTAACTTCTTTTTCAGCCACGAGGAAGTGAATCCAGGACTTCTGAAAGTTTTCATCACCAGGAATGCTACAACCAGCACAAGAATTGGTAATTGAGTACTGTTTCAGCATTTGGTGGTCCGTCCATGTGACATTTCTGTTTTTGCCTTTTTACAGTTATTTTCATGAACTGCTCACTAAACATATATGCAATTGAGTATATGTTCAAACTTTGCACTGCCATTCTAATACTTAAGTGTATGGCAAAAATATTAATTTTACTGATGAAGTATATGTATGCAAGGGATTTTTGAATGTCAGAAGAATGTTCTTGAAGAGTAATGTGTGTTTCACTAATTGATTATGAATGATGTGTGCTCTTTTAGAGACATGGTGCTAGAATCATGACTTTTGTATCTGAAATCTTGTTAATCATTGTACAATGTTTTATAAAGAGATATTTTTGTATAATTATGAACCTATAATTGCTATCTATGGTAAACCCATTATTCTATGTATTTATATTGTCAGAAGTTTGTTTTGATCTATATATACAATAAGTTTTAATTAAATACTTCTTCAATCCTGTAGAATTATGGATGTTTTATGGTAGCAATGTTATAAGTGATGTGAAAATATCTTCACCAAAAAGATTATTAAATTCAGGTACAATTATTTTGGACCAATTATTTTGAGTTATGTGTATTAATAGTTGTATAAATTATTTTTTAGCATTTTCAACTAATTATTTACATGTTGAGTTGAATATGTCTTTTTACTCGGTTACAGACTATTTGGTCTTTGTTATTTGTACTTGTTACCATAAATGCAAAAATATAAAATGTGTGTTGTGTTTCTACCTTGTGGAAGGTGGTTTGAACTTGGATTAATAAGTTTCGAGAATAATGACAGTTTTAGAAATATTTTTTTTCTTTTGAGGTTGTAATGTTTATTGATTAGAGCATTATTTGATATTTTATATTTGTGTAAGTCAATTTTCCAGTGTGTTATATATTTCAGTGAGAAACTGTGTAATTCAGTGTGTATGTATAATTACAGGTTTAATACTTAGTTTTAAAAATGTTTGCTGTCTCGTTAATGGTATGTTTTATCCATTTCCAGTATGTTTTATCAACATGAATCAAAATCACGTATTCAAAAGATATAAACTTATCTTTTAAATATTCAGACCATATCATTTTCTAAAAGAGATGTAGTTGTTGCATACATCTCTTAATTATTTCGTTATCTTTGCTATGAAGACTACTTTCTATTAAGTACGAATTTAAGTAACGAGGCTACTCTTCCTTTGGTGAATTTGATATGATTTGTGATGTGAACTATATTAAAATAACAAAATCTTTTAACTTTGTGCAGCTGCAATGTAAATAATTTTAAACATCTGTAACAGTGTTTTATTGCAATATTATAGTTCTGTTATTTTAGTTCATTCAGATATTGTTTTAATGTATTGCTCAGTAAGTTCATTGTAAATTCATTGTATCTAAGTATTTGTTCTAGTCTGTTGAGAAAATACTTTATTACTCTGCAATGCATCATTCTTGTCATGAGAACAATCATTTTTATTCATATTGCATAATTATTTTGTACTTATTTCATTGTTGGTGAAAATATTTACTCATTGTTTTAAATAGAGGTATTGTTTCATTTTCAGTATGTTTGATTTTACGTAAATGTGATAGGTAGTATTACATTGTATTGTGATGTCTATAGTTTTATTGTTCCTAATAATGCAAAGACATTGGATATCATCAGTATTGTGACAGGAAAGTGTTATTATTGCATTTTTCTCCCAGTACTTGAAGAAAATCCACTTGTATTGTAATATTGTTCTTTGTATCTCATATGCATTACTAGTAAAGTTTCTTATTGAAAGAAATTGTATATTCTTGATGCATAATTTAAAAAGTATTTGTGATTCCTTGTGTTGCGGTTGTACAAAAAGAGGATATGTTTGCAAGACTGACATCTTGTTATGAATTATATTTTGAGATTTATACTCTGTGGTTATGATGTATAACAGTTTTTTTCAGCATAAATAATGTATTCTTTAAATGAACTATTTGAATGACTTCCATTCAAATCAAGTTGACTACCTCTTGTTTTGTTTTACTTTTTCAAATGTTTTTGCATACACATGGAAAATAGTTGCAGTGAAATTACATATAAGTAACTTCATGTGAAAAAGAGCAAAACAAATGAAAAGAGACAATTCATAATTATTTTAGTAATTTTATTTGTTTGGTAATGTTATAATACCATAATGGTATTCATTACAAAATATTTTACAATTAGTTTTCTAGGTGCATTTATTTGTTCATTTGATATATCTGAATCATTCCTTAACATTAGTTAAAATATATAGTCATGGAGTTGAGAAAATGTTCAAAATGTATGTTTACTGTTTACAAGGAAGTAATGTGTTTGAATCTACTAAATTTGTTATTGAATTTTGCCTCAAAATATTTGATGTAATTATAAATGGTACAATTTGCTGGTTCATGTTTGACGTTCAATAGAAGTGTTTTTATAATCAAATACTATTACTTTTATTGCAAAGTAAAATTGCTCAATAATTGGAGATTTGAATGTGTGTAATATTAATATATCTCCTGAGCTTCACTTGTTTGGCTGAGTTAGCATTTGAATGCAAGATGTTTATAAGTTGTGCAGGTTACAGGGTTATCAAGGGCAAATTTTATATAATATCGTTGTCAAAAATCATGTTTTAGTAGACTAAACTGTAAAGAAAGTTTGTATTTCCAAAGTTAAATAGGTGAGACTAAGGCACAATGAGTGTGTGAAGAAATCCTTAGGGATGTCAATTAACAAGAGGATTAAATCTCAAATACAGTCAATATATTCTATACATTTTGGAAACTATTTTGAATGACATCCTTGTGTTTCAATAGGTTAGTGAAGTAAGGATCTTGGTAAACTAAAAAGGACTGTTTCTTGAAAATTGTACATCTGTATTTCAAAATTGTTCCATTTTTCAAGATACCCTTCTTCAGTTTTGCTTGGGCTTTTCAATGTATGTGGCGAACTTCATAATTTGAGTGGAATTGGTCAAACAACAGTGCAATTACTTTAAATATTATACTGGTACAATTTAAAATTTAAGAAAAGTTGAAAAAAACAACTACAAATAATTTTCAGTGATCCTATTGAGTTTCTTTGATTCTGATACATTGAAGGAAACTATTCGGCCGAATTGAATTTTGAATATTTGGTGAACAAATTTTTTAAAGATAGAAAAGAAATTTTGCAATTTATGAGGGGAAACAACGCAGAAATTTCTACGAAAATGAAGATTTTTTATATATAGAAATTCTGTAAGTCATTTTAACATATGCTTCATTACATTGGCCTGTGCAACACACTTTTCAGCAATTGTTGAATGATGCAGACCTTAGTAATTAAAAGTACCTGATACTTCTGGAAATAGAATAAACAATATTTTTGTAAAGTTGTGTTCCATAGACTAGAACTTTTAGCAACACATCACAAACTTTCGTGACTATTTCCAATAACTTGCCCACTTTTCTCTTTACGATATTTGTAGTATAGTTATTGTGTTTGTTGTATTTGGGTATGCTGTGATGAGTTGTTTGTAATGTTGATTCCTCACCAAATTTTCACTGTGTGTAGTTTCTTAGTATTGAGTTGTTGTGTACCTGACATTTGTTCTGTAGTGGTATGTGTTACATTGTAACTTTGGGCTTCATTGTACACAAAAGCTTTTAGTAAATGAATGAAAATATAAAGGGCTTTAATTATTGACAAACGCATACATCACACTTATTGTGAGATCCTTTACTACATGGGTGGACAGTTGCTATTTTTTAAAGGTTGTGAAAAGCCAACGCCAACTTTAGATAATATAATTCATAAAGAGAACGTGGAAGCAGCCACCATGGGTGCCGACACAACAACTGCCTGCCCTTTGGGGTGCGACAGTGCACTTCGAAGTTAGGTGAAGAGCTGGGAAGGAAATTTATACTGCAATTTTTACATAGCTGCCTGTGACCTTTCATCAGATGTTATGGCGCCATCCAATTGGGCCCTTACATGTCACTATGGTGGCGTTCAACCTTCCGATTGGATGACACCGTAACAGCTGATTTATTTTACAGGCAGCAATGTAAAAATCGCAGTATAAATGTTCACATGCTTATCTGAAATCACATTTCATGTACACCAAATCGATCCTTCGAGGCTGCAGACTTACCAGAAATGTCTTCATTCGTCTGTGACCTTATTAACTGCAGAAGTAGTTTCTTCTGAATTACAGCATTTGTAAAAGAAGTCCCGCATACCAGGAGATATGTAATTTTTCTTTTCAGACAAAAGTGTCTTTCCATCGAGTCTGAAGTAGAGGAGATGGAAAGAATGAGGGAGAATGATTTGTAAGCGTCTTTATCCTAATCTTTTCTTTAGAAATCTCAATTTTTATCAGAATATAAAATGAGTTTGTTTCTTAATGTGTTTTGTGGAAGACAGGTCTGAAGAAGTTTTTGTAGATTTTCGTGCTCTAGAAGGAAATAATGTATTGAATTATTCAAATTTTGTGCTGTAAAAAGGGTAAACAAATTGAATTATTACACTATAGGAAAATCTCTCCTCAATTTTAATCAAAATGTGTTTCAAAACTTTATAACGCTCGATAATTCTGAACTCTTTCAACTTCTGACAAGCACCTACACTCTCGTCTGAGGCGCAAATCGGTTTTTTAATGGCCTTTTCAAACATAAGAAAAGAAAAAAAAGTAGGTGCTACAACAGGACATCCTTTCTAGCATTATTTCTAAATTTGCATTTTTCGCAAATTCATATCTTCTGATAAGGTGTATGATGGCAATGTTTTGTCGAACAACTATGCCATCGAAGTTCAAAGTGCTGCTTATTCCATACTACACTGTCAATATCACAGATCTCCATACTATGGCTAGACAGGTCTTTCGAATATTTGAATGTTTTGTTCAGATGTGATTTTTCGTCTTCTGATATTGTGTAATCCTGGATTTTATGTAACAATCGATGAGCAATTGGTCGTTTTTCGAGACAGTTGTCCGTTTCGGCAGTACTTGCCAAATACGGAGGGAAATTTTGGGTTCTTTGTGACAATGAAATAAGTTACGTGTGGAATGTTCAACCATTTACTGGCAATCAAGAAGGGCAACCTGAAGAACAAAATTACGGAACGAAAGTTGTGCTAGAAATATCCTTACATCTGAAGAGTAACAATATAACTCTGACAATTTTTTTACATCATACTAGATGGGCCAGAAGCTTCTGAAACGAAACATCACACTCGTTGGAACAATGCGCGAAAACAAATTTCTAAATCGAAAACATTTCTACAGACAAAGGGGCTACTAAGAGGCTTTCACTTTTGCGAATAATCCAACATTAGTGTCGTATGTGCCAAGAATGAACAAATGTGTTGTTCTTCAAAGCACACTTCACAATAATGCAAGAGACTAAAGAAAAGAAACTAGAAATAATAATCACATATAATTCAAAGGAGCTGTTCACACATATGATTATCAGTCCTTACTCGTCGAAAAAAAGTGATGGCCCAATGTTGATTGATTGTTAGTGAATCCGGGCGCGTCAAATACTAAAGACTTTACTGCAGAAAGTCTAGTGTATGTTCTCATTGGGAGATGGCAGTGATCTTCCCACGCTGGATGGCGAGATCCGATACCGACCTACCGTCGGCATGCGGGTTTCCCCTACCAGGTATCTCACCAGCTGGGCACCGCCGTAGCCGGGATAAGCTCTTAAGTTCCCAACCGGTCTCTCGGCATGTGTGGTAGTGTAGTGCATGTTAGTGTGTGTCAGGGGAGAGGATAGGACAAGGAAGAGGTAGGAAACATCGCACGCGGTCCGTGGCCTGTTTTTTAGGGTACTGCTCCGGCTGGGGTTGATTGAGGATACCACAGAAAACTACGTGTCAGAGCAGGTGGCCAATTGTTTTATCTAATAAACTAGACATGTATTATTAAAAAATTATATAATTTAAAAAAAACAAAAAGAATACACCAAAATGAACCTTATGTCATATCAAACAGTGAAATTAACACTTTCCATTGGAAAAATTTGAAGAGAAAAGTTGGAGCCATTTTTGAGAAAATGGCATTTAAGCATTTCTGAAAATACGGAAGTTTGAGCTCATTTTCACAGAAAACTTGGGTTTTCGAGAACCTTTATTTGTTATTCTTTAAAGCATATGTACTATCTATATATTTAAAAAAATAAGGTATTTTGCCATGGCTTCGTTTAGAGCTTCTACTGAACCGATTGTAATATTTTTTCCTTTAAATGAAAGAATGTGATCCCTAGATGTGTTATCAGATATTGTTTGTGTTGATTCATCAACATTTACGGTGTAAATTAATTAATTAAATATTTCTTTAATAGTACGCTTATCAATAGTCAGTTGTTTTCTTCCAAATGGCGGCTGTTTCAAAATCGATATATATGAGTCGATAGATGTCCACGCTGCTTCATGGTGGCGCTGCTTGATGTTTTGTTTTGATTGTTGAGATTTGTTTACAATTCATCAAGTTTTGTTTCAGTGTAATTATTGCATTGTGGCGTTGACAGTTTGCATGTATTTGCTTTTTTGGTGTATTTTGTAGAGAACATTCGGACAGTGGGTTTTACTCGGTTGTACTGAAGTAGTGAAGTTGTTCACAGGTCATGTCGAATTCCGAATCGTTGCCCACGCGCCCCAAAAGATGCAAACGTACATTAACTGGACGCAGGGAAAGAGAAAGTCAGCGTAAGTGTCGTGATAGTGAGGTCATTTCGTTTTCTGATGGGTCGTTGTCTATGAAATGTCAGTTTTGTTCTGCTTTGTACTTCGCATGTGAGAGAAATTCTGCAAACGAGTTTACTCGTGTTGCTTAAATGGGAAAATAAGTTTACCTTCGAGTAATATGCCAGAAGAAATCAAACAGTTGTTTATAGGAGATGATGACACATCAAAAAACTTTATAAATAATATCCGTCAGTATAATAGTGCTATTTCTTTTGTGTCATTTGGCGCCGATATTGCATTGCCACCTGGTCATGGGCCATACGTGTTCAAAATCTTGGGAATTCACATCACAGAATATCTTCGTTATACCCTGAAGATCCAAACAATGCAATGTATTGTGAACATTAGTATGAGCACAGTATTTTACATTTATCTCAGATCTCACCGTCAAATTTTGACGGGTTTTCACTAGTTAAATATAATAATGTGAAGAAATCGCCTCTAATGTATTACCTTATTACCGACGTGGGAGACAAGTCAAAAAAATTACATATTTGTAATTTTTGAAAAAGAATAGAGCAATATGGCGTTTATGTCATCGTATGGGGTTTGTTTGGCACTAAACTTACCAAAAATTTAAAGAAAAAATTTGGAACCGATTTTTGAGAATATTGTTGTTTCTATTTGGTGAATTAAAACATATTATTTTAACAAAAACGTTTATTGTGTTTCTTAACACGATCACTGAAAACACTTGATTTATGTACAGATTGTCTTCACTTGATTATTTATTTACACTACACTTCTCTTGATTATTTATTTTCACTCTTCACTTCTTTTGCAGTCGCACTGACCACAGTTCACGTCACTGAGCACAATCACTGCACTACTTTTCACCGCGATGCACACACTTCAGACTTCTGACTCGCGGTCGCCGGCCGCCGCGTATTTATACTCGGCGGGCGCCGTCAAGAATTTTGTGAACTTTGCGATAAGCACAGCGAACACTCTCGGGCCGTCTAGTTCGAGGGCCGTCGGCAGATGTCGCAATTCGCGCATACATGAAGTTCGTCAGGTGGCGCCGGCAGATGACGCACTATTCGTTACACTACCCCCTCCTTAGTTGCGACCCATCTCGAAGCGCGTTTAGTGAAATCATGCAGATACTTTTTTTTTTTTAATTTGTTGCGTCTCCACCTTGACGCAACGCGTCTCCAAGCCCCCTTAAGGGGCGTTGAGCGCTTTGCTCTGTGGAGTAATCCTCCATTAAAGTGCTTTTTACTGTTAATATTTGTCAAGTCTCGTCACGTCGCAGTCATTCATTGCCTTTTATCCCTTCGGCCAGGGGCTCGACGACGTTAGGTCCCGGGGTTCCTGGCCGGTCACCCAACCACGAACCCGCGAGTCTCGAATGCGGTTAACCTTCGTGACTTCACGGAGCGTAGTAA
The DNA here is from genome assembly GCA_011170035.1 of Teleogryllus occipitalis. Taxonomy (NCBI): domain Eukaryota; kingdom Metazoa; phylum Arthropoda; class Insecta; order Orthoptera; family Gryllidae; genus Teleogryllus; species Teleogryllus occipitalis. Next base: position 332,122 of record BLKR01000411.1, read on the forward strand.
ACGCATTCGGCTAACGCCGCCGGCATGCAGATGCATGCATCATGCAGATACTTGCATTAAGAAGTTAAGAAGTGACAGTCAATTGTCTTCATTGGATATGACGACTTTCCATGGTGGTAGCCACAGACTAAGATAGTGTACCGGAATAGTTCTTCCAACATGCTTCTCACTGTTCTCCAGTTCAGTCCACCAAAACCACATCCCAGTTTGGACATGGCAATCTTCTGGACGTTGTCTTGCAGTACTTGTTGGCGTAATTCAGAGTTTCCCAAAGATTTTTATAGGAGGCCTTGTGATGTGATTTACTTTTTGTGACGAGGTAATAGACATCTACTCACGTCGTGCAGTTGCAGAAACTTCCCAATATCTGGATGCTGGTTCTCTAATTCTTCTATTCTTACGTAATTTCTCTTTCATACATCAGCAACACCTCTGGCCATATCTAAATCCTGGGGACACAATGCGCCAATGAATATTCCTGGGGTACTGCAAACATCCTGTTGCACTTCCATTGTTACACCATAACGCGCTTTATGCTTTTCACCATAATGAGACAAACTCGTCAAATGTGAATTCTTGCATGTCCAGCTCAAAAAACTCATGCGGTCTTTTCTCCATCACCATTCTCATTATTTCCTGCGTACGGGGCCAGCCGATTCGAATGGACGACTCGTGGTTTTCCATTCGGCAACATTTTAATTCGGTAGACAACATGATTTATCCGCTTCACTACCTCATACGGTCCTTCCCACTGTCGTAATTTCGGACACAAACAGCGGCGTCATTGGGGGTTGAAGAACTAAACATGATCTCCAGATTGATAACCTCCTCCTTTAGCTTTGATGTCATACCCGTCTTTCATCCTGTCCCTTGCGATTTGGATTCGTTCACGCATCTGGTTATGAATGACGTCCATTTTCTGTTTTAGGTCATTTACAAAGTCTTCTCCGGCTATGTCTTCGTTAATTTTACAACCACACTGTAGATCGCTGATCACAAGGTAGACGTAGTTTCCGGCCGAAAAGGATATTAGCGGGTCTTTGCCCAGTTGTCTCACGAAGAGAGGAGCGGTAGGCTAGAAGAAAAAGATCTATTTGTCCCAGTCGCGTTGTTCTGACACGACGTTCGCTAAATATGTTTCCATTGTTCTGTTCATGCGTTCCACCATTCCATCTGACTGCGGATGTAGGGCAGTTTTTCGTGTTTTCCTTATTCCCAGAACTTCACACACTATTTGAAACACTACAGATTCGAAGTTCCGTCCCTGGTCTGAATGTAATTCAAGTGGCACACCAAATCGGCTCACCCGTTCCTTAACCAGTACTTCGGAGATAGTAGTGGCCTTTTGGTTATGTAGGGGATATGCTTCAACCCATTTGCTAAAAGAATCCATGGCCACAAGTATGTATTTATTCCCAACATTTGGCATTGGAAATGAGCCAGCCAGGTCAATGGCAATTATTTCAAAAGGGCTTCCAACATTGTATAGCTTCATCTTCCTCTTCTCTTTTTATTTGGCCCATTACTAGTAGCACAAACTTGACACTTTGTGCACCATATCTTTACGTCTTGTTTGCAATTAACCCAGTAAAATCGTTCGCGCAGTTTCTCTAGGGTTTTCGTTATTCCGAGATGTCCTCCCGAAGTTTCATCATGCAATTCCCTCAATATTTCAGGCACCCTTATTCTTGTTAACAATATCTGTGTCCTCTTCTGAGAGCCATCTTCACTTTCCAGAACTGGTTTAAGAACACCTTCCTCTTCAGTAATCGAATCCCACTGCGCCCAATACTATTTTACTGCTGAGGAACAGGGAACTATTTCTTGCCAACTCGGTCTGCGTCCTGCTATTTTCCATTTCTAAACATGTTTCATTTCTGCGTCCCTTTTCCGATGTTCTGTGGGTTGCAATTGGTCTTTACTGACTGACCCTTAAGGTAGGAGACATTTTCCTTTCGCATGACAACAATGTTTGCAGTTTGCCTGCTGGCTGCTGCGTTTTTAAACACTGCTGCTCTCCTCGTTGCTTCAGTGGACGGTCACATCGACTTTTCACGTGCCCTAATTCTCCACAACTTCAACATCGTCCGTCATGTTTCGATGCTCTTTTTGCAACCTGGAAGTCTAGTGCTTGACTTAATGTGTCAGCTAAGGTTTTCGGTCCTTCCAGTCTTAATGCCTGTTGGGTTTCTGCATTGTGGAGCGCTTCAATAAAGCACCGGACGGCTATGCGTTGCAAGGAACTTTCTGAGGCATCAGGGTCCGAAAGGCGCACCAAACGAGAAATATCAGCTTCCAGTTCTTGAAGAGTCTCTCCAGGCTTCTGAACACAATTCTTTAGCTGGGTAAAATACATGTCTTCCAGGTGTGCTTGCCCGTACCGTGTTTCGAGTCTCTTGACAATTTCCTCGAAGTTTGACTTCATCGGTCGGTACTATCTCTAGAATATCAACGGCGTTACCACGTAAAGCCAAAATCAGGGCTGTAGCACAATCTGTCGCGGACCAGCCATTTACCGTTGCAGCAGCCTTGAATTGTTTCAAATAATTTGACCATGAAGAAGTGCCATCAAATGTAGGGAGTTTTACTCGTGCGTTTCCCAGTGGTTCCCGTACAGTGACCACTCGTGTAATTTCCAGTGGTTCCTGTACGATGTTTATATTTGATCAGCTTCTCTTCTAACAGATTTAGTAATTTTTCCTCTTCAAAATTTTTTCATCCATTACCTCTTGGACCAATTTATTATTCTGGGTTATCTTTTGTTCTAGGTTTTGTGACAAATTTTCTTCCAAAATTCTGGAATTTTCCGTCAATTCCTCTTAAAATTCAGGAATTTTCTGTCAACTTTGCTTCTAACATTTTGGATAGGTCCGAAAAGTTCCCGGTTGTCCCGAGGAGAAAATCCTCTGGATCCTCGCCTGCGTTTCTGAAAATGGGGAATTTTGAGCTCGTTTTCACAGAAAATTTTTGAGTTTGCGTGAAAACTTTATGACATTTAAAGTACATGTGCTCATAAATCAAATAGTGTGAACGAATCGCCGCTTATGTAAATATTAACGACGCGAGAGGGTAGTAAAAAATGTCTAAAATTTGGAGCCGTTTTTGAGAAACATTTTTTAGCTTTTAAAATTACTCATAATGCTCGCAATATTGCGCGAAAACTGTGAAAATTTTCAAAAAATATGCACGACAATGAAGGAACTAATTAGTATCCACAAATTTCGTTTGAAGGAAAAAACTCGATCTTCAATTTTGTAGTGGTAGGACAACGCCGGAAAAATCAAACTTTTTCCATTTACGAAAATTCAAATTAACGGATTTGTCACCTTTATAAGTGTATTTTGCTCCATTCTTACAAGATATTTAAAGAAAACTTTCGAGCCGTCTTTGAAAAAAAATGAAAATGTCCCTGGGGCTTCATGTAAAGTATTCTCGAATTTTGAAGAAAGTTTTTCAAAATCTCAGCGCTTTGAGTCGACCCAGATTGATCGGTGAATATCCATTTTGGAAGAAATGGTACATATGGATTAGGCGCTAGAGTTACAGACTAATGGACAGCCGGTCTGACGATCTTTTTTTTAAAAAAAAATCTTTTTCGGTATCAGGTGACCCCAAAAGGGATATTTCCATTAAAATCTCGAAATAGACTTTCCGGTGGATTGCATAACTTTCTCTATTCTACCTATATTACTCCGTATATACGTACGTATACGAGAAACTAAAAATTATCAAAGTGGGATCCACTGTAATCTTGGATTTTTGAAGATATTATAATTATGTAAATTGTTATTGGCATACATAGCATCGTAGGCTTTCACGGCCGGAGTCAATATAAGAGAAATTTTCCGGGCTGTAGGCCGTCGTCAAGTTGGCATTGAAGAGGGGGCTTGGAGACGCATTGCGTCAAGTTGTAGACGCAACAAATTTTAAAAAAGCCACGGCTTGGCTCTTCAATGCCAACTGGACTACGGCCTACCAGCCCGGAAAATTTCTCTTATGTTATTGGCATGTTTCCGTCCGCCACTATTTATCAAGGACGATAAAATGCACACTCGAACTGATTAAAAAAAAGTTAATTGTGTTGCGCAACCAGGCGATTAAGATCAATTTCAATTTTTTCTTTATAAATACATGAGAAGAAAAATTATAAAAAAGAAAGAGTTTTACTACTTGGCCATTGGGATGCTATCGTATAATAAACAAAATTCTACTAAAAAATATACTTTAATATACGTATTTTATTTTTTATTTAAGATTTTTTTATTATTTTTAGTTATAAAGTGAGTGACTTTGGGGGATAGAACCACAATAAAATAAAATATTTTTTATTTTTATTAAGAAAGTTAGTGAGGAACACCGGGTATTACCGGATGGGAGGCAGAGAGAAGCGGGGAATGACATTGCGGGAATATAGGCTCCGCTGCAGGGCGGGATAGGATGAAATTCTCTTCCTGTCTAATATAAGTGGAGTGGAGTTTCGCGAGTGGAAGTCATAATAATTATTGTGACTTCCACTCGCGAAATTTAAACCAATAGTGTTTAACCACACATAAAATGCCCCAATCAGGGCCTTGATCTCCAAAACTTTGTCGCTTTTTTACCGCTCCTCCATACTGACCAATAGTAAGCTGTGACTCATCTATCTTAGGAGGAGGTATGTATCGATCGACGTGCAATAAACTGCGTATGTATTACAGCAACCGATTTGATTTTAACCTGCTTTCAGTTATTTTCAATAATTAACGCATTTTGGAACTCGTGGAATAATGCCACTAAATATCACTTCTGCTTTGAAAATTCTCAGCTAAATCCCTTTTTATCGACAATTTCCAAAACAGTTGCCCACGCAACTGTGACATCTAAAAGCGTCAAGCTGTCGAGAGCACACAGTTGTAACCAGCGCGGTGAGGAGGCGATCTAGTATTTGCTATCCGGAACGCAGCAAATAAAGGAAACGTGGTTTCCTTTATCTAAATAAATCTATCTTAAAAAAGAAAACAACCATAACATTAATAATAATACCTTATAATACTGTATTAACGTGGCGATTGACATGATTTAAGAAACGTAATAGCATACAAAACACAACGTCATTCTTTTATTCATCTTGAGTAAATGAGCACATACTTTGACCGCAACTTACGTCTCTATTTGGATATTTGTATCAGCTTCTATCCTCATATCCTAACTCATCACCCCATCCATTGTAAAATTATTTCTACCATGATGTCGCCTCACTCCTGGTATGACTCCACCCAATCATAATATTGTTTTTCACGCGTGGTTCCGGATCTCGGTTGTTGCCAGCCGCCACGAAGTTCCTCGGGTGCGCCCGGCTTTACTCGGGATCGTCCGGTTGCCGCGGCCACAGAGGACAGGAGGGGTCGCTTAATTCCATGCTACCCCTTGGCGTCGCCGCCTCAGCCACCAGCCGCAACGGTTATCTTCACGAAGAACTTCGACTGGTCGTCGTCAATATCGTGTTTTTTCAAATGTACTAGAGCGTTACACACTAACAAAATATAGTTTCCTTTTATCGATAAAGGCGTTCAGCCACATATGGTCGGCACTCGAGCGTTTCCGGAATTGAATCCCGCGAACTCGCACTGTGTTTGTATGTTCTATTACTCGTTCATTATAACGTCAGAATTAGGAACTACCGTTGCTTTGAAAGTGAGACCCCGAACACACATCCGAGAATACACGAATAGTCCCGAAGTGGAACAGCATCTGACCAATGCTGACGCCAGCTGAGACAGTCCGGGGAAAAGTGCTTGATTTGTTTTTGTTGTTTCTATTATATCTGTGGAAAAATCAACTCCACTTCGGTATGGGAGAACGCGTTCTAGAAGTAAATTAATCATAAATGTCGTGAGCTAGTGTTGCGAGGAAAAGAAAAAAAGGTTATTAATACCATTAGAAAGACCTATGGACATGGCAGTACATTACCCTTTGTCATCGACAATACACTCTATTCACAAAAGCCAAATATTATTTCTCCTTTCCACATATCTGTTACAAAATAGTTATGTTCTTGCCGGCGTCTACTCTGCCCCAGCCTGCAGTAATCGGGTCTCTATCCCGCACACCATCTACATGGTATGATATCTAATCTCTCTCTCTCTCTCTCTCTCTCTCTCTCTCTCTCTCTATATATATATATATATATATATATATATATATATATATATATATATATATGTTGCAGGCATGTAAACTGATTGCAGTGCTCCATCTGCAAATATAAAGTGAACTAGTAATATATTGCCGACTGCAAATACCTTTGCTACGTGTGTTTTATAGTTTGTTAATTACACAATTTCGTTCCTTTTTCTGAATTATAATTGGTAGGTGTGAGTTTTAACTGCACGCATGCTATTAACATAGGGATAATTAAAGTTTTTTCATGGAATTAATGAGCATAATTTGTTAAAAAAACGAAAATAAATTGTATAAAAAATATTGAACCATAAACTAAAATACCAAAATCTAATTAAACTGATGAACGGACTAAATGTAGCTGAGGAAAGTAATGTAAGAATAAGGAATTTCACTAAAAACACTACAAGTCGTTAAATGACTAAAATTAAACAAATAAATGTACACTTATGGAAATAATAACGCAAGTCACTGGAAATAACGGTGAAAGGTAACAATGTAGATGCACGGTTGAAATGTTGGCAGAATCACCGGAAGTCGTCATTTTGTATTGCAAACAAATTAATAACAAGGTACGCCTTATTACGATATATATCGCGTAATCCTAGTGATGTTGGCAACAACAATTGCCAACAGAAAAAGAAATGAAAATATCCTTTGTCGCTTTTCACGATAGTGACATTTTTCTTAGGTTGCATTTTAGTCCTTATTTTAAGGTGACGACAACAATATATTTTCTTTATTCGTATATTGATATTTTGTAAGGAAGAAGTTTTACACATAATTATTTGTAATTAATGGATAGAAATATTCTGGGAATACAGCAAAACAGATATAGGAAAAATATGAAACCTCCCCAAAATTCATTAAGTGTCAGTGGCAATATTTTAAAAAATTGTTTCATTTACTGCGTGAAGCTGAATAGAATTTTATTTATGTGCTTGATAACATGTATTCTTGAAACACAATTGTATCTTTTCCCTTCATGACAGTGAGAAACTACAATATTTTAGAAAAGTAAGGAACAAACAACAGTGAACGCATTCTGAATACAAGGAGCATTCAGAATATTGTATTCAACATGCAAGGAGCAGAAACTGATGTCACATAAAATTATATTTTGAAAACTGCTAATCATGTTCTAACTTTGACATAAGAAAGTAATTAATAGTTTGTCTATTCGAAAGAAGCATCAAAATTTAAAAAAATCGTAAGGAAATTGTTACGGGTTGCCAGAGCAAACCCATAATAAATTATGTATCTGTTCAAATTTAGTTCTCCTGAAGCCAAATCAATTAGAACATATTTCCAAAACAAATATTTTTTAATGTATATTCAAAATTTTATTTGAAATAACAATAAAGATGTATAATTAATATAAATCGCATTTCTTACATTTCTAAGGAACAGGAAATTCAAAGAGGGAACACATTTTTTTAATTTGTAAGGTAATCGAATAATATAAAATATTTTTTCAGATGAACGGTTTTATTTATTCCAATGTTTACATTTGTGACATTTCTGTAGAGTATAAGGCAAAATGGTTTTATAAAAATGTTACTTTTTACTTTCTCGTCCTTACTTGATAAGAAGAAAAAGTATTTCGGTAAATGTAAAGGTTTGTATAATTTTAGATTTCAAAGCCACAGTCTTTAATTGAGCAACTTTACATTCCAGCTGATCCTTTCTTTCAAGATCTGTGAAGAAAAATGGAATTATGACTTTAACAAGCTGGGGAGAAAAAATACAGTCTTTAAATTACAGACAGGTAATCTTGTAAAAACAAAAGAATACCTTTGGCAGAAGTTTCTCTTGCATCTCAGATGCAACTGTGGATGATATGGCCTGAGATGAACTTGAGGTTGCACTGTCAGTCTTGCAATCAGAATTAGATATTTTTCTGTAATTTTTGAATTCATTAAAATTAAAATATATGTAAAAATCTAAACTCTATCCATAAACAGACTGGGCACATTTATTATTTTTTTACGAACCTTATGACTTGGCTGAGTGGCAAGTTGATGTCTCAGAAAGTGGCTTTCTTTTCTAATGTAAAAAATTGTGTTGAATTTATTTCATTTGCAGTGAAGTGAAGGCTGCATAAAAATGAATATGAAGTGGAAACCAATTTCTCTCTCCTCACAGCTCTAATCCATGCTTGCCTTCTTTCTTGGTCTCTCTTACGGGGAAATCTAAACATCAGCAATAAATGTCATGAACCACTTTCCAACCACTTATGATCTCATTCTTATAAATAACACCGATATAAATAAATAAATCGGGTATATAATTTATTAATCACCTAACAGAAAGAGTACGTAAATGCACTCTATTACCTGAAGAAAGACTATTTTTTCCTGCTAGTGCAGCCATAAGCAGAACAGGTGATCATTTTATCACATTGAAATAACGACAGATAGCTTAAACCATTAAAAAGAAGTTAAAGTGTAAAAAGTATCTGTTAATATATAATTAAAATATCTTTGTTTACTATGTTCGATTATGTCTTGCCCTTTTCATGTTAAATGAGTTAAAATCAACTCCATACTCACCTTCAAAAATATACCTCCGAACAATTTATTTCTCAGGAAAAAATGTTTATTAAACGCTTTTTTTCCGAAAGTAAATATAAATAACTCGTAAAGTGGAAAGTAAAGCGATAAACCGAAAGTAACTAGCTTGCAACCCTTTACACTGAAACGCACTGAAATGTTTTGGTCAAGAAAACATGGCGGACAGGTCAGCGATTGGCTTCACTTACTGGGGCCGATGCCACCTCCATATCTCCACCTCCTTGGTCCAACCCATGGACGTACTATATGCCCATGGTCCATCCGCCTTCTCGCTGTTCCTCGCGGAATCTCGTGGATGACCGAATCTGTCGTTCGGTCCGGTCTACCTTGATGTCGCTCTGTCTCTATTCTCTTGTCTCTTTTGTTAATAAGGTGACCATTGGGTCTCAATATATAAATTTTAAGTTTTTAGATTACGTTATATATAACGTCGTGGGTATTACTGCTACCCTAATGTAGTTTGCAGGAACCCGAACTGTTATGTTGAACTGCTGACAGCAGCAGCTTTTTATCACATTTATTTTCAGAAGAGTGGGAGGTGTCTCAGTGATTTGAATTCATCAAAACATTTTCGAAACAAACACAAATTCTCGAACGACGTTTTATACTAAATCGTTTTCCTTTATGTTTTTTAGTGTTTGGGGTATAATATCATCCCCTTGGAGCAAGGAAAAAGAAAATCTGTCGAGCTTATTAGAAAAAACATCATTTGTCTAAAATAAAAAAAGGAGAGGCTTCCACTTTTTTGGTAACTAATAAATAGGTGACAAAAGTTTCACTTGGTCAGATAATCATGTATGTTGGACACACCCCGCTAATATGTAATTTCACTCCTCTCGTCAAGTCCAGGCAGGGATAGAAAGAGAAAAGAATCCTTTGAATTGGATCTGGACGTCTAGCTCACAAGGGAAATGCTGCCTCAAGCCCCTTGCTTCAAATACTGAAAAGGTGCACCGGGAATGGGAGTTGCTTTTGGGAAATCTCATTTAGACTGTGAGTCTCCTCTTGTTTTGAAAGTCAAATATCAAATATTCATTTTATAACATAAGATAATGAACTGGAAAAAGATAATATAATAATTCCCGAACATAATTATAATTCCCGACAATATACAATTGTACTATTATGAACCGTATGACAAATTACTCTTTATGAACGTTCTATCGAAATTGGTTAAGCCGTTCCGTAGATCAGCCAGGACAGACATTGTTAGATCAATTATACGACTTTTTATCTTGTGTAAATAACTATATAACAGGGCGACTCGTGCTCTATGAGCATGGCGAGGCAATTAGTATTTTACGGATTAAACAAAGGAGACTACTTAAGGTATCTAATAGACATCGTACTACATAATGTTTGTGTATTCCATACTATGACATACATACCTGGTGTATATTCTTGAGAACTGCTTATTTTGCATTGCTTTCTCTGACAAAAACAAAACAATAATACGCAAAGTACATGGAAACAAGAACAATACACCTAATTGTTTAATTAAACGTCAATTTACCGTTATCTTCTAGTGTACTTGAGAACTAAATGGAGTTTTTGGAACCTTTCATAGGACATTGGGAGTTTTCATTCACTGTTTCCTGCCATCCACTTCCACAAACCATGTACAATGGTAGTCTACAAAAAGTCGTACGAAAATTGATACAATTCTAATTATCGCGTCACAGTTTCGAAACTATGATTTTTCTTTGTGGAAGTACATGTTATACTCTAAAACAATGTTTCAAGAAAAAACTCAGCACTTTCGCAATAATCTATACTAATATATAAAGACAGAAGTGCGTTGTCTTCCAGCGCGGTAATCTCTGAATCAACTGAACCAATGCTGATGAAACTTTTTTGCTAGCATCCTTTAAAGGCCTGGAGTACTATAGGCTATGATTTACAAACATAAACGGTAATATATTTTCAAAATAATTACTTTTCTGGACATTTTTCGCCTAGCCTTACATCGCAGATTCAAGAGTGCATCATTGTCAATAGTTTAGCTGCGCGCCACCAGAGGATGACGTCTGAGATCTACTACTGATTTCATCAATGTCCAGAATTATTGCGAAATTCATTAGAGTTTGAATAAGGTTATGTAATGTCCCTGTGTGAATATTTGAAAGAAAGCCGTAACTGAAGTGGTATATAATGTCAACGTTCAGGTATTGCTCTTTGTTCGTGTTATATACTAAGTGGCAAGAAATCATTGTGAGTTTGAAAGTGTTTAATAATTGAAGTAGGTTGAAAGAATAAAAAGTACAATAATATACAGTAATGTACAATGTACAATATACACATATCGTATACAATCTAAACGTCTTCTTTTACAAAAAATTGTGACAGCTGAATTGTTTGACTAAACGACTGTCACAATTGTCAAAACATATTACAAATGTCAAGAGATGGGCAGTCTACTAAAATTTTGAATCGGTTACTCAGAGGGAAGATCGACTTGCTGAAGTACTCATTCGTCCCATTGAAAACAATACTGCAAGAAGGGGAGAAATGTGAATAATTCTCTAAGTAGTAAGGCAGCTGTTCATTAGGACTCTCAGTTTGACTATTCACACAGCTCTTAGGTTCAAAGGGTAAAATGGAAAATGTGTATATGTTTTCAGTCCATTCAGTAATTTTTTTCTTCAATATGCGAAGGCAGTTTGAACAGTGGTGTGTAATTTAGGAATGATCATTTACATATTAAGACTAATCTGTACAGTTGTTTGTCATATTAATTGCAGTTGTTCTTTTTTCTTTTACTTTTATAAGAAATTTAGTGCAGTGGTTGGTAATTAAGCAATGGTCATTACAATATTAAGACTAATATGTGCAGTTGTTTTGCATGTCACTGGCTCCTAATGAATGAATGAATGAATTCATGTATATTTTTCAATAAATAATTGGAAAAAATTAACTTATCTACAAATATGTTGTCTAAGCAAATCTGGGAATCCTTTGTTTCTATTTTTCAGTATTCATGTTCATATTGGTAAAATGGAAAATGTTTGTATGTTTTCAGCCCACCCAGTGAAAGTTTTTCTTCAATAACTTCATTTACATATTAAGACTAATCTGCGCTATTGTTTTGCATATCAATGGCTGCCAATAAATTATTTCATTCATATTGTTCCATAAAATATAAGAAAAACTTAATTTATCTAAAAAAAGTTTGTCTGAGCAAATATATAAATCTGGGAGCTCTTGGTTTCTATGGTGTAGGGATCACAGAATTTTGAAAATGTGCACAAAATTTCACTTTTCCCAATAGCACGTCATACGCAGTTTTAACTGTTTTTTGACGTAAAATAAAATTAGAAAAATAAAGTATTTTATTTTGTAGTTTAAATTTGTTTATTGCTTTTGTGAATAGTGAATGTTTGTGAAGCTGGAACTTCAAATAAGGAAAATGTCATTATTTGTGGAAAAGTGAGCGAGGTAATCTGGAAATTTCCAAATGGGGGTCAAGAGAAGACAGCTATCGTGGCGTGGCCGGGTAGAGCATGGCAGGGAGTAGGGTGGAGAAGGGATACAATGGAAGATAAAGAGATAGGTCCCACCGCAGGGCATGAAAATATTGAATTCCTCTTCCTGTATAATAATTTACTGTAATAAATGCCCGAGCAACGCCGGGTACTTCAGCTAGTACATAATACATGCAGTGGCGTAGCTTTGAGTTGGTGTCACCCAGGGCAAAACTAATAGTGTCACCTTCCTCAAATTAAATATAAAATATCTACATCTGAATAGTTTATACATTATTTAATAAAAATACAAGTATATTTGCACGATATTAAAGATAATTTGTATATTATTTGATCAAGATTAACGATAAGTCAAGACAAAGTAATCGCCGAAATCAAGACTTGGACCATCGAAGAATTGGGGCTCACGGCTTATAGTTTCGCGTTTTACTTTGCATTATTTTTCTTTGTTTTCTTAGTATATGTGATTTAATGTATAACTATTGAATTTATATATATATATATATATATATATATATATATATTGTGACGTCACGGGATAATACAAACCCGTAACGCCACCATAAGCCACGAGAAAAGCCCAGAATACAGAGAAATAGGGGACGCGGCGGAGCGATGGTCCGAGAAAGCGACATCTACCCGCAGATTTTCGCACTCCGATGTCCGAAGTTACGGATAATGTTTTTCTTGAGAGGGCGCGAAAGAGGAGAAAATTTACCCCTCCAAAAATTTCCCCAGGCGGAGTCACATAAATACCGCGACGCGCTTCGGGAGAACTCTCTTTCGATTTCGACAGCGACGGCGACTCAACCTAATTCTTCGGCGATAGTCACTGGTTAGAGCAGGAGTATATTTTAACTTGCTTAGTTAAAACTGATTTGAGAAACGCGTTAATAAGTGTGATAGAATTCAGAAGTGAAATGCATGTACAGTGTTAGCACTAACATTACGCGAGAAAGCAAGCGATGTGATTGCTTGAATCTGAAATAGTTTCATACTTGAAATTAATTCGCGCAGAAGGACTTTAAACGAAATCCAGCATTTAACTTTGTACGCCACGACCACGCACGCTCAAAGTGTGGTATGTCGACCGAGTGCTAGAAGTATCCAATTCAATAACGTTAGTTACTCAAAGCTGGAAGCGCGAACAACGGGTACGCGGCACGCAGAAGAAGGACGACTCCAGTGAAGACCCAAGCGTAGGCGAGGACTTGGACCAAATACGTGGATGATACGAGCCCGGAGATCGAGAGAAGGGTCTGGAATTTGGACGAGTGGCGGAATCCGGAGAATCGGGAGAAGGAAGTGGTACAATCGTGGAACATCGAACCAGTCAAGTGGCGCGCCGAGGACTGCGAGCGACCGAAAATCCCAAGGTTAACTGATGGCGAGCGGGAAGGAGATGTCGAGGTAAAGAACTGGCAACTTCATGCGGCAATCTGTTGGGAAATCGTGTAGCTTTAAAATACCAGGCGAAGCGTCCTAAAAATAGGTGAAAGTTCCAAATAAGAAACTGGGAGAAATATTCCGAACGTATGAGCGGCAGTTTGGATTTCATTCGCTGTACGCACTAGTAAATTCGTTCGAATGCCATACCTTGTACAATTTTCCTAGAGTGAATTATGATTTTTCATGTAGTGTGAAAGTGATCTTATTTGAAAGTCATGCTTTCATTGTATTATGTCAGGGGATAATTAGTTGTTATAATTTGTAAAGGATCCAATTTAAGTAACGTGTGTATCACGTTCGTTCTTTTGTTTGAGTTCACAGCATTGTAGTAAATGTGCAGCTTAAGGCTGACACCTGTGAACAGTCTATGGTAGAATAATTGTAGAGAATCATTTAAAGGGCCATGCACGAAGAACACTTAAGAATAGCAAGAGTTGAATGAGGTACACGAAAGTAATTCAGAAAGAGGTAGAAGCAAAAGAATTGTGAATAGTAACTATTGAAGTATTCAGGCAGTCGTGGTGACGCCTATACATTTTGTGGTTGTGTTCTTTTTTGTTTTCTGTTTTCTTTGCAGTGACCATCTACGCAAAGTGCATACTTTATTGTATATTTGTGCCACTGTGTAATTTTTTTTCACTGAATGTATGCTCATTTTACCAGAATTTTACCTAATTCATTGTGTCAAGGGTTCAGACCTATCTCATACCCGAAAGATCCTGCTTCCTGAGAATTCAAAGCTCGCTTCACGAGCATTCATTCTTTCACGCTCTATCGCCACCGGCTGGAAGGTAGTAGGTGGGCGTGTTAGAATATATATATATATATATATATATATATATATATATATATATATATATATATATATAATGCACAATAATATAATTTTATAATTGGTGTCACCCCTAAAATGGTGTCACCCGGGGCGCACCGCCCCCCCCTGCCCCCCAGCTACGCCACTGAATACAGGTTAAAAACCTGGCTGCAAAAAACTATTACCCGTCGAATGTGATAGGAGTTCTTTGTCGATACAGATAAAGCGTATCGCAACATGCTAAATCAACGCTCTGGATCGGGACTGTTGGCAAACATGCGTGTGTAGAGTGGACAAGACGTCCCTTCAATCCGCTACGCAGTTTACAGTCATTAGCACGTGACCACTGGGATTCTCAGTTCTTCTACTGAAAGTGTTCGTAGGAGGCGATGACGAAGCTTTGGAAGAATACAGAAGCGCCCAAGGAGAAGTCCGAGATGGAACAGTCATCGTCACATCACCCTCGACCGATACCTCTCTTCTTGCTCACAGCACTTGGTGAGAGTTCAATGATCTCACAGTAACGAAGTGAAGTCGTCTAAGGGATGTTTCTCGGTCTGTCACATCCACGGAGGTGACAGGCGTCTATAGAAAAGCGCGTGGAATAAACGAAAGTCACAAAGGGAACTACTTAAGGAATAGCAAAATAATTTCAACGACAGTTTTAAAAATCTTGGGGGTGCGATACATCACGCATGCATTGAGCCTATGTCACTGAAGTAAAGTACAGATGCCTATTGGGCCTATGCCACAAGAAGTAAAAAGTCAGTTTGAAATCACAAACGAAATATGAGTTATCGCTGACGTAATATTCACACTCCCTTTCACCATCTAGCTTGGGAGCATTAAGAAGGCAGTGGTATGATGTACTACATAGATTCCAGCAGTCGCAGTAAAATCAAAAACGTAAAAAAAACTTATACTTTAAAAAATGTTGAAGGGAAATGTTGCCGCAGGTTCTACATTCGCGTAACAACATTGCCGTGAATGTGATTACGGCTAATGACGTAGTTTGGACGCAGCGTAGCGAGATGTTTATAGAAGAAAGCTCTGAGGGCGACGTTCCAGCTGGAGAGATTGCTATCCTGGAACCCAGAAGTCACGACGAAGACATTGGCCGAGGAGTTCTAGTAGCGAAAGGACTGGTCAGAGTGAATAGAACAATACCCGTGAGAATAATGAACATTAACCACTATCCTGTTAAGTTAAGAAAGGAACAGTAATTGGTTATTGTTCTACGGTATCCTCAGTTTTACAAAATGTTAACCGTAACGAACCACCACCTGAAGGAATTTCTGAACGACTTAAGAATCTGGTTGGAGATGCCTGTAAAGGCTTATCTCGGGAAGAATGTCACAAGGCTGAAGACCTAATACGGCGATACCAGCATGTCTTTGAATGCAGTGATGGTGTAAAAGGAAAGACTGATATTGTTAGTCATAGAATAGACACCGGAAACGCCACACCAAGCTGCTAGAAGATTACCTCTGTCTAGAAAATAAGAAGCAGATGAGATTATTAAAGACATGAAGAAGGATGGCGTAATCGAACCATCAAGCAGTCCGTGGGCTTCTCCTGTTGTATTGGTAAAGAACAAAGACGGGTCGACTCGGTTCTATATCGATTTCCGACAGCTCAACAATGTAACGAAGAAGGATAGCCATCCATTGCCCCATAGCTATCCATTGAAGACATGTTGCACACGCTTTCTGGGGCCAAGATCTTCTCGACACGACCTGAAAAGTGGATACTGGTAAGTAGAATTACATCTCAGAGATCGAGAGAAGACTGCATTTACCATCGGATCAAGTTTGTGGCAGTTTACAGTAATGCCTTTCGGACTGCGTAATGCTCCAGCAACATTCGAAAGATTGATGGAAACTGTGCTGAGAGGTCTGTCGTGGGAGACATGTCTTGTATACCTCAACAATATAATTGTTATCGGAAAATATTTCGAGGATCACATCAAGAACCTGGAACAGGTGTTCAAGAGGTTGGAAGGAGCGAACTTAAAACTAAGCCCAAAGAAGTGCCATTTATTTCGCAAGCAGATGAATTACCTTGGACATGTAGTATCTGACACGGGAGTAAAACTGTAAAGCTTTAGGAAGGTTAAAGCTGTAAAGAAATGGCCAGTCCCAAAGGATAAACATGAATTGAGAAGTTTCCTGACTCTATGTAGCTATTATCGCCGCTATGTTTTGGGATTTGCCAACATCGCAAAACCGCTAACTCAGCTGACCGAAGAAAAGCGTTTGTTTCAATGGGATCAAAAGTGTCAGCGCGCATTCGAAAAACTTAAAAGCGCCATGCTGAGTGCCCCTATATTGAGCTATCCACTAACTCAAGAGAATTATGTACTTGATACTGACGCAAGTAACATTGGTATCGGAGGGGTATTATCGCAGATACAAGATGGACGAGAGAGGGTTATCGGTTATTACAGTAATGTGCTATCAAAGCCAGAACGCAACTATTGTGTAACTCGGAGAGAATAACTTGTTGTGGTGAAATCCGTTGAGCACTTCTACAAATATCTCTCTACGGTAGAGAATTTCTTTTGAGAACGGATCATGCTGCTTTGAAATGGCTGCTAACTTCAAGAATCCGGAAGGTCAATTCGCCTGATGGATTGAAAGATTGCAAGAATTCACATTTAGAGTAGAACATCGGAGCGGACATAAACCCCAAAATGTCGATGCTCTCTCCAGAAGACCGTGACCTGAAAACTGCAAACATTGTTGCCATGCGAAAGGAAAATGTCTCCTACCTTGACGGTCACTGTCAGTAATGACCAATGGCAACACAAAGAACTTCAGAAAGATCAGAAAGAGGACGCAGAATTGAAACTGGTTGGGGAATGGAAAATGGCAGGACGGAGACCGAGTTGGCAAGAAATAGCTCCCTGTTCTTCAGCAGTAAAATAGTATTGGGCGCAGTGGGATTCGATTACTGAAGAGGAAGGTGTTCTTAAACCAGTTCTGGAAAGTGAAGATGGCTCTCAGAAGAGGACGCAGATATTGTTAACAAGAATAAGGGTGCCTGAAATATTGAGGGAATTGCATGATGAAACTTCGGGAGGACATCTCGGAATAACGAAAACCCTAGAGAAACTGCGCGAACGATTTTACTGAGTTAATTGCAAACAAGACGTAAAGATATGGTGCACAAAGTGTCAAGTTTGTGCTACTAGTAATGGGCCAAATAAAAAGAGAAGAGGAAGATGAAGCTATACAATGTTGGAAGCCCTTTTGAAATAATTGCCATTGACCTGGCTGGCTCATTTCCAATGCCAAATGTTGGGAATAAATACATACTTGTGGCCATGGATTCTTTTAGCAAATGGGTTGAAGCATATCCCCTACATAACCAAAAGGCCACTACTATCTCCGAAGTACTGGTTAAGGAACGGGTGAGCCGATTTGGTGTGCCACTTGAATTACATTCAGACCAGGGACGGAACTTCGAATCTGCAGTGTTTCAAATAGTGTGTGAAGTTCTGGGAATAAGGAAAACACGAACAACTGCCCTACATCCGCAGTCAGATGGAATGGTGGAACGCATGAACAGAACAATGGAAAAATATTTAGCGAACGTCGTGTCAGAACAACGCGACTGGGACAAATAGATATTTTTCTTCTAGCCTACCGCTCTTCGTGAGACAACTGGGCAAAGACCCGCTAATATCTTCTTCGGCCGGAAACTACGTCTACCTTGTGATCAGCGATCTAGTGTGGTTGTAAAACTAACGAAGACATAGCCGGAGAAGACTTTGTAGATGACCTAAAACAGAAAATAGACGTCATTCATAACCAGATGCGTGAACGAATCCAAATCGCAAGGGACAGGATGAAAGACCGGTATGACATCAAAGCTGAAGGAGGAGGTTATCAATCTGGAGATCATGTTTAGTTCTTCAACCCCCAATGACGCCGCTGTTTGTGTCCGAAATTACGACAGTGGGAAGGACCGTATGAGGTAGTGAAGCGGATAAATCATGTTGTCCACCGAATTAAAAAGTTGACGAATGGAAAACCACGAGTCGTCCATTCGAATCGGCTGGCCCCGTACGCAGGAAATAATGAGAATGATCATGGAGAAAAGACCTCAAGAGTTTTTTGAGCTGGACATGCAGGAGTTCACATTTGACGAGTTTATGTCTCATTGTGGTGAAAAGCATAGAGCACGTTATGGTGTAACAATGGAAGTGCAACAGGATCTGTTTGCAGTACCCCAGGAATATTCATTGGCGCATTGTGTCCCCAGGATTTAGATATGACCAGAGGTGTTGCTGCTGTATGAAAGAGAAATTTCATAAGAATAGAAGAATTAGAGAACCAGCAACCAGATATTTGGAAGTTTCTGCAACTGCACGACGTGAGTAGATATGTCTATTACCTCGTCACAAAAAGTAAATCACATCACAAGGCCTCCTATAAAAATCTTTGGGAAACTCTGTATTACGCCAACAAGTACTGCAAGACAACGTCCAGAAGATTGCCATGTCCAAACTGGGATGTGGTCTTGGTGGACTGAACTGGGGAACAGTGAGGATCATGTTGGAAGTACTATTCCAGTACACTGGGGTTAGCATCTTATTCTGCAGCTACCACCATAGAAAGTCGTCATATTCAATGAAGACAATTGACTGTCACTTCTTAACCTCCAATTATAATAGAGGTTCCAGCTGCAAATATCTGCATGATTTCACTATAAGGGCTCCGACACGGTTCGCATCTAACGAGGGGGTAGTGTAACGCATATTGCGTCATCTGCCGGCGCTTTTCCGAACTAGATGGTTAAGGGATATACGCGGATTGCGACATCTGCCGGCGTCCCCTTAACTAGATGGTCCCGGAGTGCTCGCGATGTTTATCGCATGTTCCAGAAAATTCTAGGCGATCTACAGCCGAGTATAAATACGCGGCGGCCGGCGATCGCGGGTCAGTCTGAAATGGAAGCTGAGCTGTGAAGTTTGTGCATCGCGGTGAATAGCAGCTCAGTGACGTGAACCGTGGCCAGCGACGTGAACTATGGTCAGTGCCGGACAGTGATCAGTGCGTTGGACGCTGGTTAAGTGCAATGAACTGTGGTCAGTTAATCGGACAGTGGCTCTGCTCGCCCCTCCTTGTTCTCCTTCCGCCCCACTTGCTTCCGCTCGCCCCTCCAGGGCCCATCCTCCCGTCACCTGGTAACGCCGTCCAGAAGCATTGGGGATTGCATTTAACTATTAAAAAGAAAATCATTCTGTGATAACATTTTGATTTAGTGTTTAGCTAGTTTTGAACGTTGGCCATTGAAAAGGATTCATGACAAAAATGGAAGCAATTACATCACGGGTTGAAAGTTCTTGTTGCACACACTCAATTTGATGCTAGTCGAAGCAACCCGCCAGGGTATTTATCATAATCATCTGTCAGACAGGAAAATAAATTCTAACTATCCCCGTCCTTCCCCACCTACTCTCTAATCTAATGCGTCCCTGTCCTGTCCCGCGCCGCCCTGTCCGGTCCTTCCACCCTCCCCCTTCTCAACCGTTCAGCCCCGTTCTGACCACCATGTCTCTCTTAGCCTACTAAGCCAGGCCAATCTTTACTTTCTTCCCCAAGTATCTGATTACGGAAAATAGTCTGTCTCCGTTATGCTAGCGCTTAAAACCGTTCAGATGATTTGCTCCAAAACTGACATTTACCGATCGATCTGTTCGAACTCGAGGCCTTGCGAATTTGAAAATGGCTTTTTCAATTTTTGAAGGCAATTTAACATGAAACTTCTACATTTAAAAAATTACTCCAAATTTATTAATTCATTTTTTTCTCAGAAAGAGCAAACTTCGCCCAGATCTCATGTTCGTTGAACTCTCTGAATTTTGGAAAATTGCTCTGATTTTGGTAAAATCGGCTCCAATTTTTTAGAATAGAAAATATACAATAGAAAAGGTATAAAAAATGCGCAGTTCATAGTTTCGAAAAATACCCTGTATTTTCAAAAAATTGCAAAAAAACAACAAAACATTGCAAAGCTACACTATTGATGATAGAGATTATTTCTAAATGAAATATATTCTTAAACTTAGATCTGTAAATAAAGTCATATACAATTTTAAAAAATATGAGTCGCCTTTGCTAATTTTTGCTTGAAGTGGAGACAATTAAAAATATGTTGTCAAAAATGACTTCAAAATTTGTCTTTGACTTTTTCTCGAATAGACCGAAGAACATAAGATATAGTAAATAACATTGTACATAAAAATGGCACCGGTCCAGTTTTCGGAGAAATGTAAGTTTTTTGGAAATTGCAAAACTGAAACATTGCCAAACTATAATATTTGACCACGGATAATAGAATTCATTGCGGAGCATTTGGTATTTTGCTCCAATTCAATTTCCAGTCGTGACAAAATATCTTTACGTGTTAGAAAAACACAGCGGGTTCACGTATTGATATAATATTTAAATATAATAATAATAATAATAATAATAATAATAATAATAATAATAATAATAATAATAATAATAATAATTGATTATAAACTTAATGCACCTCAAATACACAATTTTCAAGGTAGAGTCTCGGTGTAAACACTGATTTACATTAACCTAAATTACAAACTAAAGGTGCTACAACAGCAAACAATATCCTACATAATTGGGAACGGTTACGTATTTTTATAAAATTGCAATTTTTGCTCTGTTCTTAGATATCACTTGAAAATGTCCAAACGAATTCAAGTGAAGTGCCTGCGGTGCATATCTGCAATTATTTCGATAGTCTGGCAACAGTATTCCTTTCTTACTACTACAAAAGAAACAAGCATGAATATATCTCAACTGTTGTAATATTTGCAGCACATTAAACAGACAAGAAAGGATAATTTCACACATAAATTGAACATCTAAAACTAAAGGCCATCCAGGCCATATGAATGCCTACAAAACTACTATCACTACGTAATGTCCATCCTATACATATC
The DNA here is from genome assembly GCA_011170035.1 of Teleogryllus occipitalis. Taxonomy (NCBI): domain Eukaryota; kingdom Metazoa; phylum Arthropoda; class Insecta; order Orthoptera; family Gryllidae; genus Teleogryllus; species Teleogryllus occipitalis. The sequence goes on from BLKR01000411.1 coordinate 353,572, forward strand.
TGTATCTGTATTCTTCCCGACTTTAAAATAGTTTAATGTACAATTTTATTGAACGTAGAGATAGTGAAATAACACCGTTAAGTAAATAAAGCCTTCTTATGTGATCCCACTCCCATATATGCTGCGCTGAAACAATGAAATTCTCGTAATAACTTTTCAAACTATCAAATCGCAGTATTTTATGGCATCACCGCGTGAAAGATTACGTATGTTAAGTAATTCCTCATAAATAGCTAACGCATGAACTCAATATAGTATACTCATTAGCTAACTAAATAACGATAAGTCAATTATCGTACGCTACTCATTTCTTTTTTGAATTTTTCCTTCATATGACATTTAAATCGTATTTTTAAAAGAGAAACCTAATTTTAATTAAGATTTGCGGATTTGTTGCACGAAAATACATCAATACATTGAGAATACAAATTGTAGAAAACAGTAAAATCGAATTAATATTGATATTATCAATAGTAAATTGTAATTACAATAACATTAATTATTTTTCGTATCCTTTTAATCCATTCATGTTCTCCGACAATTTTCCTCGTGGCGGTGGAACACCTATATATTTCTTTAATCTCAAGCAGAAATTATGTGAAAAGTACTGTTTTTTCAAAAAATTTGACATGACCTTTCCAATGAGCTGATATTTTAGAACTGATTTTCTTTAAGGTAAACATCTCTTTTTTTAACTTTTGTTTTAGTTTTGTCTGTTAATTCTCTATATTATGCAATTGCCAAATTTATTAAAAGAAACATTAGATAATAAAAATGTAGTATGAAAACAAGCATATGAAGTTAATGATTTATTTGTCTTTTATAATTGGCTACAAAATAGCTGACGTGTGCGGAGGGGGCAGGGAGGCAAGCGGGCAGGGAAGAAGATTTTCAGACGCCGAGGTGAGGGATTGGGGGAAGTAACGAGGGCTGGTGATAGTGAGCTGTTGAGAAGCATGTTGCTTGGTGTTTGTACGAGGAGAGACGGTCGACGGTGCTGCCGCGCCTGTACTTGGATTTTTCTAACGTGACACCTGTGGGTAGTATCTCCAAGATGGAATATAGCACGACTTTTGGCGTCTTTCTCAGTCCTGCCGCAAGGTGTCGCATGATCGCGACCGTATCAAACAGTGCTGCAGATCAAGGGACTCTAGCGGCACGACCGAGAAAGATGCGAAAAGCTGTGCCATACTCCATCTTGGAGATACTACCCACGATGCCTGTCTATCTTCAGGCGTTGGAGTTCGGCATCGCTGCGGAGAAGTTGGCCTGCGCGGAGACGTAGATTTGGGCGTCACTCGCAGCTCCTGGCCGCTGCATGGTTCCCCGAACTGAGGTTGATATCCACGATCTTTGGTATTTCCTCCTATTTTGTTTCGCCACGAACTGTCAGGATTGCGAGAAGCCTCGAGTTCGCCCTATTCGTGAGACGAGGAAGGTGGTCGAATGTACTCTTGTAGTGTCCCAGGCCAACCCCAACCAACGGTTACGTGTGTTACCACGGTCTAAGATATATAGGTGTGTTACCACGGTGTAAGATATATAGGTGTGTCAACTAGCCGCCTTTTGGGCAGATTTTCTGAAGCCAGTTTGAGGCTAGTTCCTAACTCGTCCGTACGGTGCGCACGATCGGTTTGGGCACAAAAAGTCATGGCCAGGTGATGGCCGGCATGGTGTCGCTCACGTTTCCAGCGTAGTATTTTTGTCAATCGGAGAAACGCTAACGTAAATGTATTAAGCCTATTTAGACGTATTACAATGTGCGTCGGAGGTGTTATTTTTTTTTTATTTACCACCGATTGAAGATTTGCATTTTAAATCAGGAGGTGAGGTTATTCTAAAGAGAATAACAAAAATAATATAATAATAATAATAAACAGGGATTACTTTTATGAAAAACACTTCAACTGTGATTTACTATTAATCAAGTGACGGTCACGTTGCTTTGCAACGCATAATGTCAGCAATCAATCAAGAGGATTGTACTTAATTGCAGTGTACTGGATCATTTGTGAAGACAATTTCAATATAATTAATAATTTTATAATAAGAAATAGTTATTTGCAATAATAATTTTGCACATTCTGTTGAGATTGTTTAATAATAATAAATTTTATCCTATTACTGATGATTACTTACAAATTATATTTTCACACAATACCGATTTTGTCATACGTCATACCCAAAAAGATCGCAGCGCTTATATGCGAGAACTACGAGAACTAGCCTCACACTAGCTTCAACTTGGAACTGGGAGTGAACACACCAATATATCTTACACCGTGTGTGTTTCTGCGAGTCGTAACCCTCTCCACGGTAACAGCAGTCATTCGGATCTGAACCAGAGTAGAAAAAGTGAATGCAGAGTAAATAAAACCCCAACTTATGTGAACGTTGTGGTAGGTGCTCGTAGACGCGCGTGATTCGGTCATACAGTCTTAGTGCTCAAGGCTCCACTCATACTGATATTCAAGTGATAAACAATGGTTAAGCCCTGAGGTTGAGACCAGCCCCGAGGAAGACCACGAAAAGATGGTCGAAACGTCGCCAACACAGTCTTTGAAGCGGCGTCACCCGGAAAGCCCAGATTACAATGGTTAAGCACGTCCGGCACCATGCTTAGTAGTATTCTGAGAGAAGAGTGATTCACTTGACTTTTTTCTAGTTTTCGAGTAATCGAACGTATTGCAAAATCTTGTCAATATTGAAATAGTTAGTTTGATCAATGTTGGATGAACGTAAATAGAGAAACACTCCCAAATTTATTACGCAAGTGAGAGAAGAAAAGACGAGTAATAAATTACACGCCCATGAACTTGAAAAGCATATAACGGTCAATGAATGGATTTCTTTTTGTGTTTTGCTAGTATTGTTAAATATTTGCTGTTGTCTTTTTTCTATTTAAGGGTCAATTGTATTTTCATCATGTATTTTTTTGCAACGCAATTGTCCAATTATATCTTTTTTCTGTGGTCACCATTGTGTGTGTGTGTGTGTGTGTGTGTGTGTGTGCTTTTATTTGTAATTGTTTAGAAGAGCCACGATCTCAAGAATAATCCCCAACCGATTTTTTCTGATTGGTTACATTATGCACACTGATACTTCTGATTTTTAATACGTAAGCACGGAGAAGGCGAGAAAGTAAAGATGTCTCAATTATATAGTTATAGGAGGGCATCGTTGTAGGAGAGCTGCGTCATTCTGACAAACGTATTTTGCTCTGTTCGATCAAAAAATAAAACGAAATTTTTTTCATTTTTAGAACAATTCGAAAATGGATTAGGAACTTCTTGTTAAATACCCCAAACATTAAAAGATTCTTTTAAAATTTGAGGGGCCGAGACGTCAGCCAAAGCTACGAGGGGAATTTCGGTGAAAATCCTACGTATGGCTTAAACAATTGTTCACAGACGGACAGACGTTTGGAGAAAAAATTATGTATCGAGGACCCCCCATAACACCCCCAAAACTTTTTTTTGTATCAGGGACCCTTAGTGTTTTTCTGGCATAATATCGACACTTTTTCCTGCAGCATTTCTTTATTTAAAATAAGTCTACGTGAAAGTAACACAAGCAAAAATGCAATAACTAAATCTGAATAGTGTAAGAAGTTTAATGAGAAAGTTGATCGGCCGAGCACACAAATATAGAATTATAAGTGAAGTTGTTAACATTAAAAATCGAGTGGCTTTAGAGCATTTTATGCATGAGTTACTTAAACTAGTAAGTTGTGGTAAAAAAGTAATATGTATATTATATTTGTTCAAACAAAACACGATGGTAAAAAAAGAAATAGTTTATTAACAGAAAGAAAGTCCATTCTTTGTTGAACAATAATAGCTCTTTGTTTTTACAGTTGTTTCCAGCTACTTACAGTAGATTTCTCATCAATTGTGGGAAGTCTAGTTTTTTCTACTGCATGCCTATTTGAAAGGATGTTTCTTGCTGAAGCGTGTGTGCTAATATAACTTACTGTGCCACTACCACCACCACCACTAACTCCTCCTCCACCTCCACCACCGCCACCGCCTCCGGCGCCTCCTCCACCCCCACCACCAACACCGCCACCACCACCAGTATCACTCATAGATTTACTAGCTGTTGTTAAAGTGGCTGCAGTCTTCTTCACCACAATCGGAGGTAAGCGAAGAAAACTTGCTGGAGGCACATTCGGTAGCACACCTCTGCAAGTGTAAACACATGATTCCGATCAAATTAAATGGGTTTTATTTTTTTAACCTAAAAAAAAAGTTTGACGTCCTATGCGGAGAAGGGCAATATGTGCGTGGTTTCTTGAGCTCTGGGATGTCTGTTCTAACTCATAAACATGTATGTGTGTATTGTGACGTCGTGGGAATACACAATAATCACAGACACGAGCTTCAATGATAAATATGTACAGGTTTATTCACAATATGTACAGTAATAATTTTAGTTACTCAGCTCTGGTAGATCTTTACTTCCCTGATCGCAGGAGCGATCCTTAAAAATGAATAACTGACTCGTGGCCCGCGCCACTCCTCAGCGAGCCTCCCGCACACAGCAGACAGCTCCGGCGACCTCTGTCACCCGTGGATATAGTCCACAACGGCGTCCCAATACATGGGTTGCCGCACGAGCCTAGCTCGGCTCCGCACCGCCCTGGGCGCAAGTTTGTGCGTTCGCACGAGGGTTCCCACTCAGCTCAACAAACCCCGCCCCCGCGCTCTGCGTTCGCTCTTATATAGCTACCACCCACGTGACCTGAAACATCACTGGGTTTTGCACACGGCCCGCACTCGTCGCTTTGCCAGGCATTTTTGGACATCCATTTCCATGGATTCCAAGAATTTGTCACGCGGCACGCGGCAAAAATGCGCTGTCCCGCACTTTGGGCATCCCTTTCCCTAGCTCTTAGGATTTCTCGGAATACCTCGGCGTGTCACATCCTGCCTGGCCCCTGGCGTCTAATCCTCTGCCGCCGCACCATTGTGGCGGTTGCTAGCTGTAGTCCTACAATACGTTACAGTATGTACTTTGGCGCAATGGCCTGTGACGAAGCCTAGCAGCTGCGTCCCGGCCTTGCGACTATGGGGTTCGAGACGTGTGTGGTTAGCACTGCGCCGTGGTCCCTACGTCTGCTCTTCTCAATCTGGGAAGTGAGTTTTCTCATCGCCACACAGCAACATTGCAAAGAAAATGGACATATTTTGCCAGACCGGGGTCGCGTCATGGAAAGCGAGCACTCTGACCAATGAGCTATCAGCGAGGGCCACCTCATATACATATTAAGTTCAATCATGAATACGAAACGAACTATTTTGGTAAGAATTGATACGAAAATATTCGCGCGCTTATAATAAAAACTATTAAGGCAAATCAGCTACAGATTTAGGTTGTTTACGGCGCTTTACGTGAAAGAATAGACTTACTGTTTCGATAAAATGGAGAACTATTTTACTATTACATCTACTGTTGCTATATTTATATCGAGAAGCAAATGAAGGAGCAATCTCAGAATATGCTCCAAGGATCAGGGAAACTTGACGAAAAGCCTTATCGAGTTGAGGATCATTGACCTAAAAGCTCACGTACAATACTTGTTACAGGCATTTTAGAATTATATAGACTAAAAGGTAATTAATACATGAGGAATCATTGTTAAAACGAATATAAATTTTTCTTTTTAATGCTCAGTATAGTCTAATTGTTCTTCCAGTTACTTGTTAAATGAACTTAACCAAATTAGGTTTTCTCTCTTAAAAATTCTATTTAAATGTAATATGAAAGAAAAACTAAAACTAGCGGTGCTACGGAATGGCGTAAACTTTCCCGTACTCGTTTTCGCTTTTCTTTGGTGTGGGCTAGCTATTTGGACATTCCACGTAGTTTTGCCAGCTGCCATTTATCGCCGCCCAAAGTATAGTTTTCTGAAATATTTTCAATTTTTCGGTTTCCTAATAGTAGAACCGAAGTATAATGTTAATAATATTTAAGAAGAGCAAAACCTCGTCCTAAATGAAAATTTTCATTGAAAAATTTGGAGCGGTTTTTGAAAAAAAATTTAAAGTCACTCTGGGGCTTCATGTAAAGTGACCCCGAATTTTGAAGAAAGTTTTTCAAAGTCACAGCGCCTCGAGTCAAGCCAGATCGACCGGGGAATATCCATTTTGGAAGAAAAGGTACGCATGGTGTGGCGCTAGTGGTGTTCACAGACGGACAGTCAGACAGACGGACGTTTTGAAACAAACACTTTGTCGGTATCAGGGGACCCCAAAACGTGTATTCATAGCATTACATAACTTTAGCTACAATATTCCGTATATGCGTACGTATAGGAGAAAGTAAAAACATTGAGTACTATAATTTTGTACGAACGTGTATTACAATAAATTGATATTACCATCTTATGCGGCGTTGCCACACTATGCAATGGTCCATAAGGTAATGATATCGTAATTTCGAATGCATATATTATGCACATATATTGAATGGCATTTATTTCTAGATGTTCAATTTATTTGTGAAATTGTTCTTGCTTGTCTGTATGATGTGTTGAAAATAAAATAAAACTTGTTTATAATAGTATTCGTTCATTTACTATTTCATATTTTTAATTTTTTCAAAACCTAAAATACGAAGTTTGAACAAGGTTTGACAGCGAGTTGGCACCAAAAATGAAACGTTTTAGCAGGCTTTCTGCTTTATTGCTCTCCGTGACATCTATAACTGTATAATTTCTTAATTAAAAATGAAGAAACTAATTATGGTTTTGTCTGGTTGTAAGTCTTCATTTAAAGAAAATGAAACATTTAAGAATAAACTTAGAAAATCTTGGGACAGGGGGAAAATAATTTTATGTATTCGAAACAAGCAATAGTGTTCCATAAAGAACTTTCATAAAACCACAACAATTAAAACTCAAAAACTGTTCTATTTATGGCAAGAATGGCTTTTTAGCAAGAATTGATAAGAAAAAATTGTCCATTGTTGACAGCGACCATCACTGCATGCGCAGTTTGATGTCAGCGCTCATTAACAGAGAAGTATTGATATACACAGAAATTGCGGTGTAACATATTTACATAACCATTACTAAGGGGTGACAAAGTATGTGCTGTTTTAGCACCACTAGTTTTGTAGTGAACTGGTGATTCTGACAATTGATGAATATGGTTTCCGCAGCGAGTACAGTAGTTTTTGACATTGTATTGGTTGGAAATGGTGTTACCGTCGTTGAGTAAGCCACTTTACCAAGACCACTGATTCGTAAATCAAGAGGCATGGTAATAGCAAAATTCCTAGCTTAATAAATAGAGGTTTACAAGAATCATGGGTGTGGAATTTACGTATGATTCTTACAATTCTTTTCTGTAATCTAAAGATGGGAGCTATTTAATGTGCTTCACTATCTCCATTCTCCATATTATGCCGTATCTCAGGCGGGAATGAACATTCGCGGAATATACACGAGCAACATTTTGACAGATGAATTTGAAAGATTTCTGAATGCGTACCATAATAAATTTCTTTTGTGTTCAATTCATTTAAGTGGATGTTCCATTTGAGGTTTGATTTAATTGAGAGATTCAAACATTTTGTTGCCTTAACAGCAGTCAATGGCACGCCGTTGGACAACTGCATTCAAATTATTTTCCCTTCGCCACCGCCCCTACGGCCGGGCCTATCAGCGAACCTTTAGCCCGCAGGGGTATAAAACGGTCCCCGCTGGGGACCGTTTTATTTTGGTCACATCAGTTTCTTTTAACGCTGCATACAATATCTCTTGTACTATACTACCACAAAAGTTTTCAGAATTCTGTATCTGAAACAAATAATTTTAGTCTAATAAATTTGCCAGACTGACCTCCCTAAAGAAGTTCTGGTGCCTCCCACACTTGCTTCAAGGGTTGGCAGTGATGTAATTGTGCCAGGGCCTCGTCGAGCTGGAAGTGTCTTCTGAGAACCATGGCGAACAGGGATCTTGGGAAGATGAAACTGATTTTTATTTGAATGAGCATCTGCCTGCAAAACCCATTAAATATATTACAAAATTGTGTCGTATAGAAAATGCATTGCATATAGAACAAACTATATATAATAATATATGAAATAAGTTAAATTCAGTAGATTTCACATTTTCGCATGTGATCACTTCATACTTATTTATAAACTTGATTTAGATAATTACAGAAAAATGATGTCACATACGATTAACATTTCATTAAAAATAAAATTGGGTTTGAAAAACTTTTCAATTCTTTGTGATAATTATAAAACCTGTAGTATTATCACTGCAACTGCCTGTCAACCGCTGTCAATGCACTTATCTTCTAGCACAACTGAGCCATGTAAAACGATATCCGACGTCGACCTACAAATAGTATCACGATGTTTCCCTCCTCCAGGTATCTCTCCTTCATTGGGACAAGTTCCTAGTTCCAAGCTCCCGACTGGTCTCCCACTCATGTGCTCACTAGTGCATGAAAATGTATGGGGAGAGGAGAGAGAAGGATAAGAAAGGAAAGATTGTGCACAGTCCATGGTCTGTTTGTTAGAATACTGCTCAGGTTGATTGATTGCTAGCGATTCTGGGCGCGTCAACTACTGAGGTCATTAGTACCCTACGTGTAGTGTATGTTTTTCATCGGGAGGGGCGATGATCTTTCCCCATTGGATGGCGAGATCCTCCGCCAACATACCGTTGTTTGGCGGGATTTTCCCAACCAGGTATCTCCCACCAACGGGGCACCGTCCAAGCCGAGAGAAGTTCCAAGTCCCCGACCAGTCTCCTGGCATGTGTGGTAGTGTAGTACATTTTAGTGTAAGTGTGTGTGTCGAAAATTCTACCGCTGTCAGGACTCGAATCTAGGACCTCCCGGTCAGAGACACTGCAGTGATATCAATTGATGCACTGTGCCACCTCTCCCGGTAGTACTGCTCGGGCATTCACTTTGTAGAGATAGGGGAATCCGTAGAAAACTACTGATCAGAGTAGCTGACTGCTAGAATTTCCTTCAGACAGCCAGAGATTTATCTTGAAAAATCTGCTACCATGGGGATTTGAACCCTAGGATCTCCCAGTCAGAGTCACTGCAGTGGAAACAGCTATTGCTCCCGAACTAACTCAGTCCTTGTCCCTTCGTTAGACTTTAAGGTCTCAAGGAACGCAGGAATATGTGAGGCAAGGAAAGAAATGTCACTTGTAGAAATGAGAAAAATAAGATTTTGATATGAAAACTAATATTCTATATCAAATAAGAATATGTAAACAAGGTCTAAGAAAACATTTCCTGGAAGTAGCTTTCAAAAAGATTAAACACTTGTCAAGCATGCAAAGTACAATCTAACGTTTTTCACTCCAGAATAATATATATATATATATATATATATATATATATATATATATATATATATATATATATATATTTATATTAATTAACCCTTCAGTGGTCGCGTGGATTACTATTGTAATCCAGTCTTATTTATTCGCTGTTTACAGACAGAGTGGACTTTTGGCAGGGACTTTTCAGAACCTTTCGTAGAATGCCCCAGTTATTGAATTGTGTGATAACTCCTGCACTAGCGATAGGCGCCGGAAACAGCTTGGATTATACTTGGGTTTTCATAACGTGGCGCGTGAGTGACTTGTCTTCACGGTGGAATATGGCACGGCTTTTTGCGTCTTTCTCAGCCGTGCCGCCAGATGTTGCATGATCGCGACCGTATTAGGTAGTACTCCTATCAAGCGACATCTAGCGGCCCGACCGAGTAAGACAAAAGTCTTGTCATATTCCGTCGTGAAGACAAGTCACTCACGCGCCACGTTACCAAAACTCAAGTTACACAATAGTAGTCCGTGCAACTACTCGCGGTTCATATTCTGACCTAAGTTGACATCATAAATATCGCTGCAATCAATGCTCTCAATATTTACGCAAAGAACAACAACGAAGAAAGGTTGATTAGAAGCGGAATTCTAAAGTATCTCGCTTTGTTCTTTGTAAAACCAGAAATGAAAAGGAGGCTCGAGAGAAAAACTATGCCCACACGCAGGAGAATTCCCACCACACGCAGGGAATCCGAGAAAGAACCGAGGGGTCAGTGGAGTCACCAAAGGGCAAAGTGGGACGTTGTTATCTCTATGGGCGTCAACGAATCCAGAGCACTCGACATTACTGCGTAAATTGTGCGCAGTTGAATGGGCACAGTTGGCTGGGTGTGCCCAGAACACATTAAGAAATCTCTGTGAGATGTTCATCTGATGTTGACATTGAAACACAATCAGAATAAAGGCTTCAGATGTTTAATCAATTTTGTCAAACTGCTTTATTTAATAATCGGAATGCGAAGTATATAAAGTGCACAAAACATAAAGCACAAGACTTTTCAAAAACAAAAATCTACTCGCATATATTGCTTATATTTGTTTAAAGACATAAAACATGCAATTTTTGACTTCATTTCATAGAATTTGTAATATATCAAAGTTTTAATAAATTTAATAGTATTTTGCACCTGTCAAGTTTTTTAGATACCATTCATTACCCGTCTATATTTTAACTAAAAGACGATTTGTTCATAAAATAGTACAGTCAAAAAGAGTTTTCTGAAATGGACTATAATTGTAATCCACGCGACCAGTGAACAGTTAAAATATTTATCCTATTCGTCGTTTTTCTATTTATTAACAATTACTACCGCATAATAATGATATCCAGCGTTGATTTTGGGCGCCAAGGTGGCTTGGAGCATTACCCGAGTAGGAGGGGCTGCAGTGGACGTGAGTCCCTTCTCAATCATCTTTTATGGTGTAGTGAGGAAGGCAAACTGTATTCACCTGCCCGGGGAAGGGGGGTGTCAAAGGAGTGGCGTAAGTTTCCTCCCCTGTCCTATTGGCCAGTCAAATTAGATAAATGGAGTGAAAAAGTTCCGGAGTTTTGAAACTTGGAATGATTATTTATTGGTACCGACCGCACATTATACTAAAAATCATGAGGGGGTGAATCAGAAGTGGGGAGACGTTTAAAAGTGGTTTTCTTCGTTTTTTATGTATCTCCACAACTATCAATCCTAACGAAACTTACGTTCTATACAAAATTAAAGAAGATAAAATTTTTATAAAAATGGCATATAAGATGATGTAAAAGTAACCCTTTTAAAGTTACAGGCTCGAGACGTTCTTGTTTTTATTTACAAAAACCCTTTTTTGTAGACATCTCCCTTACAAAACTATGATATGTTCAATGCACAGAAGTCATTTTATTTTTGTTCTACATTTTTCAACAATATATATTTGCATATTTTGCGCAAAATATGAACATTTTACATCTTATCAAGTCTTATTTTGTACATACTTGCGAGTATCGGAGGTTACTGGTTCCAATATTACATCGGGTACTTGACAATTCATAGTTTATTTGATAAAGATCAAGTGTAAATAAATATTTGGTAAAGGATTGTGTACAATCAACATATAAATTACATAGAACAATATACGAGAAGGAAAATTGTAAATGGAATAATCACGTTTACCGCTTATAGAGAGGGATAAATAAAAATGTCAATGACGAAGGACACACTCAATGTTTGAGGGAGGCGATCGAATGATTACGGAGTTAGGGAGAACCCCATTATTCCCAGTTTTCGGATAATTTGGTCATGAAACGTGTAGAAGCAAACATTTGTTTCGAAATTGTTGGATTTCAGCCAAAAGCAGTGTAGAATAAATATTTCTCAGGAGATGCTGCATGAAGACAACAACGATCCAGAATTGCTCGTACGGGTCTGAACTGGCGAAGAAACATGAGTATATAGATGTGACATCGAAACAAATGGAATCGTTCAAATGGATGCTTCCTGAAAAACCAAGACCAAACGAAGCATGTAAAACTTGACTGAAATCTGCTCTGTCGTGGATTCATCGTTCTGCTCACTCTTTGCAGGGATTTTAACGGTGTATAGCATTATTAGTGCTTGCCACCCGGTCGTCGAGTCAATATGGTGTACATCCTTCTTCACGCCGCTTTTAAAGAAAAGGTCCAAAGAGTATAGCCGAATAAGGCGGTGAAAAGTGCCCCCAAACCAAGTCGATAATCGCGATACTCATATGAAAGAATACAAAATGACGTAGATTCACAAAAAACAGCCGTTGCAGAAATACTAGAAACGTGTATTGCATGTTTTATTTTTTTCTTAGCATCTATTGTGTGTATCAGGATGAAAAAATTGTAGAGACGGGGAAACGTTCAATTTGAAGGTATTTTTGTCAACGCATTTCACGCCAAATCCATATAGAAAAACGTCGTGATTTGACGCAACAAATGCTAAAAAAAAATTTCTTTTTAATCTCTGAAGGATCTAAACGCCTTACCGAAGCGTCTCAGTACTTCGAGAACTGGAAGAAACACTCGCAAATACTTATAATGTCTATGGGTGCCAGATGACCGGTTTTCGACCGGATAATCCGGTTTTCTTCGTGCCTGTCCGGTCAACGGAATCTTGGTAAATCGGGTAATCAGAACAGAATCTTGAGAATCTTGGAAATTCGTTTCTACACTTGAAGGCAACTCCAAAAAAAAAAGTGGTGAATGGTTTTCAAAAAAGAAGGAACATCAAATTTGTTAAAAATTGTGCAGCTTGTCTGTATCCAATGCTTTTGTGGAACGAATTTTAAGAGTCGTACGAAATGTATGAACTGACGAAAGAAATCGGATCGCCGTAAACACTGCAGAGTGAATTGTGCGATTTCTTCAATATAAACTATAGTTACATTAAATCTCAAGCAATCTTTAATACAGATGCCATCTCAAGCAACCCTTAATAAAAACAGTGGCGTATTAATACATCATTTTTGAAAGCAATGTCATCAAATGCTAAATGTATTAAAAATTATTGTATAACTTGTATTGTATATTGTAAACTTTTTTCATTTTCAGTATTTTTTATGAGCTAATAAAAAATTAAAATGTTATCTGGTTTTTCTTTCCAACACATCAGGCAACCCATCAGGGAAATCTACTCTTTTTTTTTCCTTCAAAAAATTGTACATGACCTTTTTTAAAGAGCTTATTTTTAATAACACGGAAGGCAAACATCACTGCCTTCAATTTTGTAATTTTGTTTTTTTCTTCGAAAATGCTGAGTTTACCGAAAAAAGGACTGTATTTTTATCGTCCCCACTCATAAGAGGAGAAAATTTAAAGAAAAAATGAGCTCCATTTTAGAGGGGAAAATGTTTTAAAATTTCCTTTATATCGCACAATGTTACACGAAAACTACTTATGTTTTTGAAAAATTGTACGTGACTTTATTTCAAGATCTGTCTTTAAGGAATAGATTTCATTAAGGAAAAAAATATTTATCTTCAATATTCTAATTGTAGTAAGACGCCCCCAAAACATTGCATTTTTGCAATTTTCGAAAACTCCGGGATATTTCACTCTCTTAAGGGTCCTTTACTCTAGCTGACAACAAAGTTTAATCAAACTAGAGGTGCTTCAGAATGGCACAGACTTTCTCGTAGCAAATGTTTCTAATTTCCTTAGTGTGGACTGGCTTTAAGGTTATCTCCATTCGCATGCCAGCTGCCATCTATCGTCATCGAAAGTACATTTTCTTGACACTTTCTCAACTTTTCGGTTTCTTAATAGTAGAAACGAAATATAACTTGAAGAAATTTTCATTTAAGTATTGGAAGCCGTTTTCAAGAAAATGGCTACTAAGCATTACTGTAAATGCGGAATTTGGAGTTCTTTGTAACAGGAATCTGTTGAGTTTTCGAAAAACTTTATTTGAAGCCCATTGAAGCACTTCAACTCACAAATGTAGTAATGTATACAAATCGATGGAAATGTGCGTATTAACGGCGTGAGAGATATTTAAAAAAAAATTACATTTATGTAATTGTATGCCATTCTGTAGCAACTCTAGTTATTAATTAAAATTCAATTCAGTTTCGAAGAAAAAATCATAACCTCGTAAGTGCACGTCCCGCAACTTACTCCATTTTCCTTATGATCCCATGGTAAATGTAGAAGAGATTTTTACTGTATTATTATTATTATTATTATTATTATTATTATTATTATTATTATTATTATTATTATTATTATTATTACTATTAGTAGCTACTAGTATTACTACTTATTTTTATTTTTATATTAAAAATTATGAATTGCTTTATTAAATTGTATTATGAATGTAGAACTATTTCTATGATTCATTAATTAATTTTTGGTACGTTTCAAGGCCTAAATTTTAGAAATCAACCATGAATTTATATTTATTGGTAAGGTTATCAATTATTGCTTCTATAAACATATCTTCCAAAGTACAATATTTAAAATATATAAATTAAAATTAATGAAAATAACTAATTTTTTTTATTTTTATCTTAATTGTGAAATTATTTTTAGCTGTGTAAGAACTTTCTTACATGTGTGTATAATCACTTTTCAAAAAAGTGTTGAGACTTCTTTCACATACCATTGCATTGAGTTTTTTATTTCCACTATAAGTAGTATTGAAACTGGATTTAGATGCCAAAGTATTGCTGCTAATGGCAGCAGTCCAGGTCTTCTCCACTTGATATTTTGTGGACTGTGAATGGTAAGGTTGAGGAGGAGCAGGCTGTTGGCCTTGAATTCGTTGATGTGAAATATCTTCTTTCTTATGCTGAGTTAACTTGGGGTTTGAGGCTTGTGCAATGGTTATTTGCTCTATATTTTCAGAACGCTGATTGGGACTTGATACTACTCTTGCCACTTTCTGGTTGTCTGTTGACCGCTGAGTTGTTGCAGTGCGCTTCAGTAAAGGAAAATAATGTTAACATTGTCAACAAAACAGATGTGTTCAATACTTTTATCTTGATAACTCAAATATTACACATGTAACTTGAACTGAGAAACACACCTTTGATTTTCTTCGTTTCTCGTTGCTGGCTACATTAATTAGTGCTTGATTTTGCCACTCAGGATTGCTTTGTGATGTGGGTGTTTGAGTAACTGACCATGAATGTCTTTGTGTCATTGATTCTTGCTCTCTGTAGAGTATTGATGTAACAATAGTCATGAAATTGAAAATAAGATTATAAATTTGAGATATCGCCTATTGGGAAATGTGTGTTAGTGTGAAATTAAGCAACTAGAGAAAATAGCATTTCAAAGATCTGCATGACATTGTAAAATTATACATGAAAACAAATTGTTTTATCAATTCTCAAAGGAAGGAGTTGAGATATGTTCTTTTGCCCCTTTCAACTCTTGATCTTTTGAAAAAGGATTCACTTAGGTGTCATTTGAGTGTCTCTACTTGAAAATTGAATTTTTGAACCTTTGTGATTCTCAACAGGCGATATGATCTAGAAAAAATCCTACTAATAAACAATTTCAGAAATTAATAGACTAAGATGGAAGACACAAATAATTAACCTGAGGTCATTAAAATATCGATGCTCCAACAGTCTTCGAACATTAGGCCTTGTTTCTGGATCATACACTAGCATTTGCTTCAGAATATCTTTCCCTCCATCACTTACATTTGGTAATAATGCACTTATACCAGTGCCTGGCCTGGATGGAAAGAAGAACTCGCAGTTCCGGGATTTACTGTGCAGATCAGTATACAAAAAGTCTGTGATAAATCAACCAAGAATCATGTTTTCTGTGAGAGATCAATTCTACATTTATTTTCACTTGACATATTTCAATATCAACTTATTGTATGTACCTTTCAAAAGTACTTACTGTCGCCGAAACTTTGATATAAGACGAGCATTAGGTGTTCCCAAAACATTGTGTATTTTATTTATTTGATCCATTTCATTTGCTCCAGGGAATAAAGGTTTCAGCCTAACAAACAAAATATGGATAATACTAGCACGTTTTAACTCCTTTAAAAAACATTGTGACTCAAAATATTGTTAGTTCAAGAAGCCCCAAAACTCTGATATTAAGATTAAAAAACAATCACATTACAAACTAATTTTCCAATTATGTAAACATGTAGGTAATAAGAACTTTCAAGAATTCAAACCTCAAGTTAATTCATTACATTACTTGTTAATAAAAATTATTAACTTTGTAATAGTTCAAGATATGATCTTCAGGATACCATGTGTATGATAAGTCAGTAATCTAAATATATTTTTACTGTAATCTTGGTTTAATAATTTGGGGGAGAAGGGAATATTTTTTCCCTTCTTCAATAATTACAATTTTAATTTTCATAATTTTTTGATAACAAATGCATTTTTTTCACAAAAGATTTTTGCTTTTGGCATCAAAAAACTTTTACATATGCTTTCGGTACTCTATTATTTTCCTGAAATCTTATGCAACATTTCTGCATTCAGTGAATATTAAGGTGTTTATGTGGGGAGAAAAAAAGGTTTCTTTTATGTGTTACAATACTGTAAAAAAGGTCTGGTTGGGAGAATGTAGAAGAAAATCATTTTAATTAGGTATTACAAGAATGTTGCTGCTACAAGAGATTAAACCACTCCAGAGTGTTATTTCACTTTGGAATAATAATGAATTTTTAAAAAGAAATGCATTTCTTTATTTTTTATGTTTTCCCTTCATAGTGAAAAATTCAGTTTGTGACATAAACGAAGTCTCCTGTATCTTTCTGAATTTAAACATACAATGACACAAACATTATTGGAAATTACTCACGTGAGCAATTCAAAGAATACACAGCCTGTAGCCCAAATATCCATCTTTGGCCCATAATATCCAGTTGTAAGGAGGCATTCAGGTGACCGGTACCATCTTGTTGAAATGTATTCTGTGTATGGTGGTTTGCAAAAAATTCCTCGAACAGACCCTAAATCTGCCAGTTTTACAATATCATTCTGGAAATAATACATACAGTATTAGTTCACTTTCATCAAATGTGTATGATACTACATTTTCCAAATTAAGGTCAGTGAATTGTTTCTTCCTCTGGCTGAATGGGACAAAATTAGCATGGTGTGAAAATACGATCATGGATGTGACTAACAATATTCCTTGAGGGGCAAAATTCAAAATTAATTTGATGTGATAATTTAAAATGTAAAAATAACTTTAAAATGAGTTATGTATCATCATCGTCATCGTCATCATCATCATCATCATATCTCTATATAATGATGTAAGGAAAGAGCTGTTTTTTGTATGAATTTAAAGATTCCATCTAAACTAAACTATGTAAATGTGCAACCTTTTAAAAGAAATTACCCCCCCCCCCGGGGGGTTGTCAATCATATTTTAAGATGAGAAAATTAGAATGTTGTTAACTAAGCTGTAAAGAAATCACAGGCACACATACAATCCACAACACACACTTCTGTAATGCCGCCATGCATTTATTTATTGATTTCTTATTGTTACCAGGGCCCTGTTATAAGCACCCTGCCGAAAGTTCCCCGCTTTTTCCAGCAGTATTACAGAACTTTCCCTTCTTATGAAGTACCTTCTTAAGGCGAACAAGTAAAAAAACAAAAACGAATTTTTTGGCCCTAAAATCGATTCACTCTCCCCTTAGAAAAGGTTATGTAGAATTTTTTGAAAGAAACGAGTAGATTTGGCGTAATTTGAGCTTGAAGTTAATGAATTTTACACATTAATTTCAATAATTACAATGTAATTAATTATTGTATTATGTGAGTGTGTGTGCGCGCGCGCGTGTGCGTGTGTGTGTGTGTGTGTGCATGCGTGCGGGTGCGCGCGCGTGTGTGCGCCTGCGCGCGTGCGTGCGCGGGCGGTGTGCGCGCGTGTGTGCGCGTGCGTTGGTGTATATTACATTATGTGTAATTATTATAATTCATTATAATTACAATTCAATCATTACAATGTAATTATTTACATTTTCTCAAAAACCGTTTCAATTTTTTTTTCAATATTTTTCCACGAATAGAAGAACGGAAAGAATTGCGCGGGTCTCATTTTCACTGAACTCTCTGAATTCGAGTCCCTGGCCGAAGGGATTGCTGACTGATAGCGACGTAGAGGCAAAAAAGGCAAAACTTAATGGAGGATTTCTACAGATATGCTCAATACACAACAAGGGCTGAGAGACGTATGGCGAAGACTCAACAAATTAAAAAAATAATTCGGCAATTAATAACTTTTAGCGGGTTGCAAACTCTTTTGAAATTTTCTTTAATTTATTTAACACATATTAATTATGCATGCGTATTAAGTAATATTAACATTTAAACCAACAAGTTGAAAGTATTGCAGACTTACCCATCAATTTCAAAGTAACAAAATAATATAAAAACAATGTATAATCCAACAAACGTTTGGGGATTATAAATATGTGTTCATTATTTTGGAAATTATGAAAGACTAGTTTTCCTAATTAATTTTTATTATTTTTCAAGCCCTATGTATTCTCTGAACTAGGAATAGAGACCCTTTTGGTAAAAAGTTAGATCGTGACAATATTCAGGTGTGTAAGTCTTTCAATGCATAAGACACTATTTACTCGATGCAAAGCTTTGAATGTCATACCTAATTACAATGCAGACCACGATATAATGACATTACATAAGAAGATTCATTTAGAAGGACGGTACAGGGACAACTGCAAACTTGGTGCCATATCCCTAACGAGATAGTAGCTATTGATTACCGAGAACAGAAGACTGATTCTTCGCTTTCCCGAGCAATTATGAAATTATAAATGATGATTTTATGGAATATGTGGAGGTTTGCCTTTACCTGCCATGCCACAATCAAGGGGAAAACATCCGTGCTTTATGCGGGATCAGCTGAGTATGAGAGTGCAGAAGGACCAGAGACTTCACTGCAACTAATGATGCCCCTAGAAAACCATCATGGAAGTCAGTGGCGGCTGGTGCCCCAACAAACTGGGGATTGTAGCTGCATCGAATGACGGGAATGTAATTTCCAAAATTCAGAACACTAATATATATCGCAATAAAACGCAAGCAATTCATGAAAATTAATTAAAACTAAGTTAAAAAAGTCTATATTCAATCATTACTTACATAATTTTATGCGTAATGTCCGTGTCAGCTATGTTCTCCTCCCGCGCACATGGTTCTTGTTTTTAATTCCAGTGGGTACACGAGTGTTTGTTTAGTTCTGCATTGAGACAATTGCCGGAAATAGAATTCAATCAATACAAAAACGAACTAGTTTTCGAAAATACAGTGATCGAACTCCTAAAAACTGTATACTTCCTTTACCGGCAGCAACAGTAACAACAAAAACAACTCTTAAACAAAGTATCTATCACACACTTGTATTCACAACTCGCAAAGAAGCTCACGAAATGACTATCGGTGGGAAAAGAATTGCACACACGGTGCATAAGAAGGGGGAGAGAAAGGGGATTTTTTCTATAACGACCAACTTACACCAAACGAAATGCACTCTTCAAATGAACGTTTTCAATCGACAGACCTAACATCGAATGAAAATAATAAACATAAATAATGCGTTCATTACCGAGAAGGACTGACTGGACATGTGTACTTTCAATAACGAGTCAATCCATTTTTAATGGTCCAGAATTAATTGGTCGCTCGACCATCTCGAAGAAAATTCATATTTTCAACATAAATTTCCTTAAGTTTTGGCTATTCAAAAACATCTTTGATTAATTTTGATTGTATCTGGTTTACAAATGGTAGCCATTTTTGTTTAACGCCGTGCGCCATTTTTAGCGTTTGTAGACATTTACTCATTTCAAATTTATTCACCTCTAGGTGGTTCTAACATTCTAGAATAAAAGCCATTAGATTCAGTATACTCTGGCCTACAAATAAATATATTATTTACATACCTTCTCTGATTTTATTTGAGAAATATTTGCAACCAAATATTTGGAACGCGAATGAAACAAGTTCGATTTTTAGAGAGTAATTTCTCAAAAAAGGAATAGAATCTCAACCTTAACTTTTTCTGCGATTTTACACATAGCAGTGTAGTTAATTTTTGTGAAATATTATTGATAAGTAACTTACCTCTTAAAAATTACACCCTCTTAAAAATTGGAATTTTGGATTTTTTCCAAATTTTCAACGGTAGTATCTCTGTTGGGGGATCAGGTAAAAATTTGAAAATTGCACACATACTAGATCGCTATGATATCAAACTTCAGTAAAAACCTCAATTTTTAGATTTAACTCAAAGTATTTTTTTTATTGTAAAGTTTCGCAAAAGAAGGCTTCATTTCCTCATTAAAGATACGTTGTGGCAAGTAGTAATCATATTATTTTGAAGCTATTTTAAATTAAAATCCGTTCTGATTTAAAATAATTAATTATACTTTTTTCTTAATAAACATAAAAGTTGCCTAATCTATTTTGAATATTACTTTCCTTTAAAACAAACTTAGACCTTGATATCTACGTTTGTAATGGGTCCTTTTACTGTTAAAAGCTGAACCGGATAATATAAAAATAGTTTATAAAAGATAACATAGAATTAATTGGTTTTGTTTATTTTTTCGCGTTTAAATTTGTCATTATGCTTATTTCTGAACGTTTCTTTAAACGTACGGACAATTGCACTGTATTCCTTAGATTCAAAGATAGCAAATGAGTTTTAGAATAACATGGAAGCAATGATTTTCCTGATAAAAGATTGACTGAAACATTTTTATTCGTGTAATAATGAGCCAAAGTTATTTCTCTCAATACTTTTGATGTAGGCTTTTTACGATTTTGACCAAGACTGGCCATAGAGATGTAATTTTTGGAAGTTATTCCTTAATAAAAAAATACTTTTTCCTCTTCACCGAAGTCTTCAATTGACTTAATGTCTTTAGGAAAAACTCAGTAAATAGTTTTATGGCAAACTTCTTTAGTAAAATCACCTATACACCCCTAACACTCCATTTTGATGAACGGTCACACAGCTGTGTGGAGACACAGAAACACGTTTTTATGGAAAGGAAAAGCAACAATGAAGCTACAAACTCATAGACGATTCAAAAGCCTGTGCGATTTCGAAATCGTGTAAATGCACGGTCCATCGCGTTGGTTCTGTCGGATTCACGAACCTTAAGGTTGTTGATATTCTAAGAAATGATATGAGGGTGCGGATAAGTTTGGCACTAGCTTCGAATGTACCTTCTTAAACTGCACTGACCCAGAAGCGTATCTAGGAATTCAAGCGCCCATGGTAAGCGGATCATTTGCGCCCCTGGCTAGCATATAAATTGCGCCCCTGACAGGATATATCGAATTAGGGTTGTTATTATTTAAAAAAAACAACTCTTAAACAGGGCCTTGGTAATGAAAACGTGGATAAATCTAGTTGCTAAATTTAGAAAAACAAATCTTCTGACACGTGGTGTAGTCAGAATCCATTGTGGTTTCTGACTATCGAGGGTGCCAGGTAGACTACTGTCTGGCGACCGAATTTTGTGGGTCTTGATACCGAAAAATCGACTGACGGCAAAACGTCTGTCCGTCCGTCTGTTAGTAAACAACGCTAGCGGCTAAACCGTTCTGCCGATTTTCTTCAAAATTGATATCCCTACATCGATCTGGCTAATGACACGGCCTCTTGAATATGAAACCGACATTTTAATTTTTATTGGTGGGGGCACTTTACAGGAAGTCCCCGGGATATTTTTAATATTTAAAAGAAATGGCTCCATCATTTTTTATTAAATTTTGTTGTTGGATAGTACAAAAGGCGTTTAAGAGAATGGTGGAAGTTTCAAGTAGGTTTAAAACCCTGTTTTTTCGAAAATTGCAAAAATTAAAA
Organism: Teleogryllus occipitalis; assembly: GCA_011170035.1. Classification (NCBI taxonomy): domain Eukaryota; kingdom Metazoa; phylum Arthropoda; class Insecta; order Orthoptera; family Gryllidae; genus Teleogryllus; species Teleogryllus occipitalis. The sequence continues at coordinate 375,285 of BLKR01000411.1, forward strand.
AAAAAATTCGGCTGCTTCCTACAACTAGAATTATGAAGATAAACATTTTTTCTTAATGAATGTGTTCAGGAAAAACAGATCTAAAAATAATGTTATGTTCAATTTTTCAAAAACTTGAGTTTATTGGCGAAGTTTTGTGTCAATCACAGGCAATTTTTATTTTCTTTAAAACTTTTTTACTTAAAAACGGCACAACATTTTTTAATTAAATTTAGACCTTTGGTAGTATAAAGGACACCACAGAAAATAGTGCAGGTCTCATGTTCGTTGGAATGCCTCATTTTTCGAAAATTAAAAAAAAATTTAAAAATTTCCGCGTCTTCCTACAACTACAATTGTATATATATATATATATATATATATATATATATATATATATATATATATATATATATATATATTTACTTTCTCGTATACGTACGCGAATATGGACTAATATAGAGAAAGTTGTGTAATGCAGTGAGAAAAAACGGCAGATTTTCGGCAAAAAAAAAAAAATTCATTGCCGGGCCCTGAAAACGAAAAAACGGATAAATCCACTTGATAAATTAAGGGGGAAAATCCTTTAACATGTGGTGTAGCCTGAATCCCTGTTTTATGGGTCCTGGATACCGAAAATCCGTCCGTCTGTAAACACTACTAGCGCCTAAACCGTAATTTTTTCCAAATTGATGAAACCCTTGTCCATCTGGCTCCAGTTGAAGTTTTCAAATTTTTGAAAATATTCTTTAAAATTTCGGGGTTCTTTACATGAAGCCACCCGGACATTTTAAAAAAATTATCAAAAACGATTCCAAATTTTTTCTTTAAATTTATTGGAAGAATAGAGTAAAATACACTTATAAAGGTGGCATACGTCTGATTTACAGGGTTAACTCCGAAGTTTCCGAAATTGCAAACGTTTGAATTTTTTCGGCGTCTTCCTACAACTAGAAGATTGAGATTTTTGCTTCAAATGAAAATTGGATTCCATAAATAATTCTTTCATTAAGGTCATGTAGATTTTTCGAAAATTTTAGTATTTTTCGTGCAATAGTGCATGCAATATTTGCAGTTTTAAAAAATAGAAAATAAAAGATTTTCTCAAAAACGGCTCGAAATTATTTCTTTAAGTTTTTGGTAGAGTTAGTATCAAATGAACCCTAAACGATGACATAAACGTCATATTGCTCTATTCTTTTGTTTTAGCAAAAATTATAAAAGTGTATTTTTTGTTTTACTTCTCTCTCACGTCGGTAATTTTTACGTTAGAGGTGATTTCTTCACATTATTATATTTATGAGTACATTTTCTTTAAATAATGTCATATAAGGTTTCTCGAAAACTCAACAGTTTTCTGTGTGTTTCAAAATGTCAAACCTTCAACTAGAGCCACATTGACAGGGGTTTCTTCAATTTAGAAGTAATATTACGCGTGGTTTAGGCGTTAGTGTTGTTCACATACACCAGACGGACAGACGTTTTGAAGGAAAAAAAACAACAACAATTTTTCGGTATCAGAGGACCCCAAAAAGCGTCCTTCTGTTGAAATCACGAAAACGATTTAGTCCGCCTATACGTATGTATATGAGAAAGTAAAAATACAGAGAGTATGGGAAAATGGGACTAGCACAATATTTTTTAACGTCCCTTGAAACGTACAAGAAAAAAAATTAAAGTAAAAGTTTTGTGCCATTTAGAGAAGAAAAGTTAAAGAAAAATAAAAATCACCTCCTATATTATTTCAGTAGTATACATACCTTTTGTGGCTCTCAAGCGCCACCAATCTGTACAAATGAGGTCTCTAAAGAAAGACAATTTCACGGAGACGTGACGAATTGTACTCTGACTTTAAAAATATGAAATATTTGTTTAAAAAACATATCTAAATATTCATGTCAAATGCATCCCGCAACACTCGGTCGGATTTTTTAATCTATACCAAAGGCCTCAAAGAAACGTTTCTCATACTGTTTTCTACAGGATGAACATTCTATTAGGTTTTTGCTGGTTCCGCGCTTCTTGAGTCTACCCCACCCGTTCAGAGCCTACAGCAAACGCAACAGAATGTGAAATTTAACAAATTACTTGATAACATAAGCGACTGAATTAAACGAGCGTGAGTACTTCTCTGCTCGGTTGGTTGGTTGTTAGTGATTCCGGGCACGTCAACTACTGAGGTCATTAGTCCCGTAGGTGTGGTACATGCTTTTTTTTCTCGGGAGGTGGTGGTGATCTTCCCCTGTTGAATGATGAGAACCGGCGCTGACCTACCGTCGGCTGGCGGGTTTCACTCAACCAGGTGTCTCCCACCAGCGGGGTACCGCCCCAGCCGGGACAAGTTCTAACCTTCCAACCAGTCTCCCGGCATGTGTGGTAGTGTAGTGCATGTTAGTGTAGGTGTGTGACATAAAGGAAGAGAATAGGTCAAGGAAGAGGAAGGAAAGATCGCGCACGTTCCGCGGCCCGTTTGTTAGGGTACTACTCCGGCATTCGTCTGGTGTTGTTTGGAGAAACCTCGGGAAACTACCAATCTGAGCAGCAGGTCTCTTGAATTTTCCTGCAGACTGCGACTGAATTCGACCTATCTCACAAGCTGGTGTTGAAAGTCTTGCCACTGTCGGGACTCGAACCTATGACCTCCCGGTCAGAAGCACTGCAGTGACATCAGTTGTACTGAGCCACCACTCCCGATCTCTCTGCTCGGTAATAACGTTAAATAAGAAAAGTTTGTATTGACAAGGGAGTCTTGTATTATTATCAGTTACAAAAAGGTACAGAACAAGTGAAGGAGGATAAGAGGGTCTTGATGAAAAATATATATTTCAGGCTTAATATGGAAATGCAAAAATAGGGAAGAGGATGGGGGCTTAACATGCAAAAGTTCTCGTACGGATACGCCGCACGGATACGCTAGTTATCTATATTTCGCGCAAAATTAGGCGAAAAATACTCAAACCCTCGTTAGGCCAAAAATAGTAAATCCTCGTTTGCACGAAATCGCTTAACTCGAACAAAACTTCGGTCTCGGCAAGGGACATAAATTTTTAATAACACGAACTCCGATTATTTCACTCCCCAAAAATTCGAGTTAATGAGAGTTCAGTGTATTTTCAAAACATTGTACCGGGAGTGGTAGCTCAGTGCATCAACTGATGACACTGCAGCGCCTCTGACCGGGAGGTCCTAGGTTCGAGTCCTGACGGCACGCGGCAGGATTTTCGTCACTAGCTTTTCAGCTAGGTCGAATTTAGTCGCCCTAACAAACGGGTTTAGTACCCTAACAAACGGGCCACGGACTGCGCGCGATCTTTCCTTCCTCTTCCTTGACCTATTCTTTCCCCTTACACACACACTAACTCTAACATGCACTACACTACCACATATTCCGGGAGACCGGTCGAGAGCTCATAGTTTGTCCCGGCTGGGGCGGTGGCCCGCTGGTGGGAGAGTCCTGGTTAGGGGGAAACCCCGTTAGCCGACGGTAGGTCGGCGCCGGATCTCGCCATCCAGCGGGGGAAGATCACCGCCAACTCCTGATGAAAAACATGCATTACACTAACGGGACTATTGACATAAGCTGTTGATGCGACCGGAATCACTAATCAACCAACCAACCAACCAATCCAAACATTGTACATAAACTTATTTCAAGATATCTTAAAAGAACAGATTTCATTTTGGAAAAAATCTCTAACTCCAATGTTGTAGTACATATGTTCAATATTGTTGTAGGAAGACGTCCCCAAAAATGCAATTTTACAATTTTCGAAAATTTGGGATTTTAACGAACATGAGTCCTACACAATTCTCTTAAGCGTTCTTTACGCTTCCTGAGAACAAAGTTTAACCAAAAAATTTGGTGCCATTTTTGACATAATTTTGAAAATATTTTTGAGGCTTCATGTACAATACTCCAAAAATAAAAATATCCGATTTAAACTCACAAAGCCTCGAGTTCGTTCAGATCGATCCAGGGATATCAGTTTTGGAGAAAATCGGCAGAACTGTTTAGGCGCGTTTGTTGACCACAGATGGACGGACAGACATGTTCCGCCGTCGATCAATTTTTCGGTATCAAGGTCGCACAAAACATGGATTTTGTCTTTGCATTAAAAAGTAATTTACGACATGTAGTAAAAGTATTTATCCACTTTTTCTTTACCAAGGTCCGGCTATAAGAGTTTTTCTGCCGGACATTCGCCGATTTCCGGTGCACGCTCACGTAACTCTCTCTCCCTTCTTACGAAGTACGTGCGAGAAAGTAAAAAATCATAATGGGAATACTCCTTTGGATATGATGTGATCAGTACGTGGTAATTTGTACTTGCACTTACGTCATAAAAAGAGTAAGTTATGTAATCGTGCGCCATGAAACGGCGCGGCGAATTTACGTTAGAAAAAATATTTTTGCCGGGCCTTGATAAAGAAAAAGTGGATAAATTATGTTGCTATATATAGATAATTACTTCCTCTACGATACTGTGTTGTCAGAATCCATGTTTCCATGTTTCCACGAATCCATGGATTCTTGACCGAAAAATCGATTGACAGCAAAATTTTTGTCTATCTTTCGGATAAAAGAAGGGACGCTTACAATGTTGGGGCTGATCGAATTTTCGTTAAATTCTCTGAATTTTCAAAAATTGCAAATTTGGAAATAATGCGAGAAAGTATGTGCTGTTGTAGTATCACTAGTTTAAATATATGATCATTCATACAAAGTACACGAAACATACTTTTTATTAGTGAAATGCTTGACAATCGGCCGCTTCTGATAATCATCTTAAAGAAGAAATAGAAACACCAGTATCCGTGGGATATAGTCTCAAAACAATTCTATATTTTAATTGTCTGTGGTTTTTCAACCGTTACTTATTTTCACATCGAGTAGTTCTTGTAATTGTCATTAAAATATATTCTACCTTGTTCCATGAACATTCTGCACAATTTCACTTTCCTAGTTCCAGTATTTCCTGATGGAGCAATTTTTTCTAACACCAGTGTATCTCTTCTCTTGGAGAACTTAAATTTATGAACATACGCTGGGAATAACATGTAATTAAAGGTCAAGAAAGAAACATGTTACGCTGTTTGTTGAGAAGAAATAAAGCTATGATGCTCACCTCACCTTAAGCAGGATGTTCTCAGGTTTAATATCTCGATGGAACAACCCATGCCGATGTAAGTGTTCCACTCCTTTCAATAATTGAAATAAATAATTCTTCACTCGAGTTTCAGGAAGATACCTGAGGAATCCATCAGCACTATTATTTACAGATGTCAGAGGTCTTGATTAGGAAGAACTTCGCTGTATTGTACTAGAATATTTGCTACACTCATTACCTTTTACGAGACTTCATTAAATCATACATACTCATGTCCATCAACTCAAATATGAGAGTCACTTTACCTGGAAAGGGGTCACTGAAACAAAAACTACATTTTGCAACTGGTCCTAGAACTCTCGTTATTCAAGATGAAAGCAAAAAACTCACAACTTTCAATGTGCTGGAGTTGAAAAACACAAATAACTTACAAGTGGGACTCTATCAGGTGGAGTATATTTGGGTGTTGTTTCAGCTTTCTCATTGCCACTACCTCCGGGGTCTTCAGGGCATCTGTTAACCTGTAACAGAGGAAATAATTATTTTTGTCAGCAGCTAAAAGGTTCAAATCATTTATTGTGTAATAACGTTCTGTTAACAAAAGTATATTAAAGAGTTTAACTTTTTGTAACTACTTTTTGAAATTGCGCGAGAAATAAATTTAAGAACATATTTTCATAATCTTTTTTAGCGAATAATGTTTGTTGTTTGGAAGCGACGAATAAGTATTTCTACATCATAACGATAAAGATAAATTTATTTAAACTACTATTGGGTGCAACCTGGTGGCAGTTAATTACATAAATAAAATAATAAATGTCAGACCAATAATATAGTAATGGTAATAATAATGCTAAAATGATAATAATAACAATAACAATAATAATATAAAAACTGCTGATTCTTAAAACATTAAATTACACGAAAAAGAAAAGAAATGTCTATCATCTAAAGTCGCACTGAGTGTTTATACAATTAAGACCGCACTGCACTATGCTTCACTTCACTTCACTATAACTCTAAAAACATTTCCTTTATTATTTCTCTGCTCTACACTGCACGACATCTCACTTCACTGTATAACTTAATATTCTTAGTTAACTACCTCATAAACTTAGAAATACCCTAAATTAATTTCCTAAACTGTTGGACGCTTCGAAGAAAGGGTTCAAAGGTTTTTGCAGGCAATCTATTCCAATCCCTCATCGTTGGATTTGTGAAAGAGAATTTCCTGACATTCGTTCTCTGCGGTCTTAAATTTATTTTGTGCCTGTGATCCCCTCTACTGATGTACGTAGGAATATTTAGCCGCCGTTTAATTTCTTTCCAAGCTGGATGACCCCTATAATCTTTATACAAAGCGAAAAGTCTTGCCAATGTTCGCTTGTTTTCGAGTGAATTCCACCCTGCCGTTTTCTTGTCCCTGAAAGTAAATGTAGCTGCTCTACGCTGAATTCTTTCCAAATTCTTACACTGCAGAATTTTTGTGCGGATCCCAACAAATTGCTCCATATTCCATTATTGGGCGAACAAGCGATAAATAAGCAATTTCCTTCGCGTTTACTGTACTCTTTTTTAAGATGCGCATTACAAAATGAAGAGATCTTCACGCTTTCCCCTACAACAAAATCTACGTGACTTTTCCAGCTTAATTTACTATCGAAATGGATACTTAGGTACTTGCACGAAGAAACTCTCGGAATAGTGTCGTTACTTAAGCGGGAATTTGTAACGCTGTAATTATGACCTCTGCCAAAAGTGATGGATTTGCTTTAAGAGCTATTTATGGTCATGCCATTAGTTTTCGCCCAGTAATATAACGCATCAAGATCCCAAGCTTTCTCGAATTATTTGTAACGTAATATTATAATATTGCAATTTCTAAACTAATAAAACATCACCCTCCTCTTGAGAAGCTCTTAATGAAACTTCGCAGAAGAGATTCGAAAAATTCGTAACTTTAAGTTTTGAAAATTCCAATGGTTTAATGAAAATGACACTTCTACAAATGAATTCAAGAGTATTATTCTTTGTACTTTACTGTTTAAACTCGTGGTGCTAAACTAGTGCTTTAAACTAGTGGTGTAGTAAAAAACGCATATAATAAAATATTTTACACATAATAATAATTTTACACATTATAAGCGAATCGATTATGATCGATTGACCGACGAAATCTGTCTGTCCTGTTCAACGCTGGCGCCTAAACCGATTTTCTCCAAAATTGAAATTCCCCAATCGATCTGGCCGATGTCGTGACCTCTTGAATTTGAAACTAGTATTTTAATTTGGAGGGATACTTTACATGAAGCCCCTGGAACTTTTTTCAAAATTTTCAAAAAATTGTCACCAATTTTTTTTATTTATTTATTTTACGTCAAAAAAAAACAGTTAAAAACTGCGTATGACGTGCTATGGGGAAAAGTGAATTGTGTGCACATTTTCAAAATTCTGTGATCCCTACACTAAGTCATATACTACTTAAATTTTGAATTTTTGAAAGGGAGAAAAAAATCCCATGTAATAAAATCTATTTTCAAGGATAAACAAGCAATAAATTTTGAATTTTGAATTTTTTATTAAGCTTTGACTTCGGATAGCATAAAGAAAACTTAAGAGAATGATGTGTGTTTGCATACCATTCTCTCATTCGTGCCGTTCTTCTGCGTATGCGTTTAGGTTGAAATCGCTTGATTTTTCGAAAATTCAAAAATTCGAAATTTTTTAGGCGTCTTCCTACAACTACAATTGTAAAAATTTTTTCTCAATGAAATGTGACCGTTAGAAACATCTTTAAATAAGGTTATGTTCCATTTTTCGCAAATATGTGCATGTTATGCGTAACTTTGCCTGAAACATAGCCTTTTTTGAATTTTAAACAATATGATGAAAAGGTTCCAATTTTTTTTCTGTAAATTGGAGCCACTTTAAAAAAATATTGTTTTTAATATTGCCCATATTTCACTTAAAATTGCGCGAAAACTATTAATACTTTTAAACAGATATACGTGGTTATAATTAAAGAGCTAATTATGCAAAACAAATTTTATTCGAAGAAAATAATCTTAAAGTACATGTACTAGTGTGTCCAAAAAATCAAACTTTTACAATTTTTGAAAAATCAAGGTTTATATTGAAAATTGGGCTTTTGCTGTCGTGTATTCTGACTAAACGTACGATTAGAAGAAGTAATTTACTGCATATTGGAATAAGGTTTATCTATTCTTCGTTATCAAGGCCCTAAAATAGTGTGTGCTTGTGGAAAAATCTCCATTTTTGCATTTCATAACTTTATATCACGTATATTACTCCGTATGTTACGTATAATACAGACATATATGAGAAAGTAAAATGCAGTAGATGTACTATATATTAACTATCTGAGAGACACTGAAAATAAAATACATTGAATTTATTTAAAAAAATCAAAAGGATACATCAAAATGTCGTTTATTTAGTGTTATTCAGGCTTTTGGATCTCTCCGTATAAAACGTTTAGTAAAACAATAGAATCAGTTTTTAGAATATGTGTTTAAAATTGCCCGTATTTCACTTAACATTACGAAACGATTATTATTTTTTTAACTTTACATAACGTTAAATAAGAACTAGTTATGGGGTACAAATTTCATTTAATGAAAAAAATCAGCATCTTAAATAATGTAGTTGTACAGAGAGACCAAACGATTTGAAACTTTGGCAGTATATTCGAAAATTCTGAGTTGACAGTAAAAATCAGATGTGTGTTATCTTTGTTAGTGTATTTCCCTCTATTCTTACATGAAATACAAAGTGACTTTTGATGCTAGAACAGCTCGTACTATCTCGAATTATTTGTAACGGTTATGAAATACTACTACAACATACATTTGTGTAATCTAAATTAGTGATGTTACAGAATGTCACAGACTTTCTGGTATTAATTTTCTTTGGTCTGGGCTTTTCGATCTTCCCCATCCTCTTCCCAGCTACCCTCTATCGCCGCCCAAACTACATTTTAAAATAATTATTAATTATTCGGTTTCGTAATAGTAGAAGCGAAATATTACTTTTAAAATATTAAAGAAAAGTAAAACCTTGTCGCAAATGGCAATTTTCGTTGAAAAATGTGCAGTCGTTTTTAAGGAAACCGCGTTTAAGCTTCACTGTAAATGCGAAATTTGAAGCTCTTTTTACAGAAAAATTTTAATTTTCGAAAAACTTCATTTGAATTCATTTGAAGCACTTTCATTTACAAATGCAGTAGTGTTTACAAATTGCTGGAAATGCCCTTGTTAACGCCGTGAGAGATATTTTAAAAAATACATTTGTGTAATTTTGGAAAAAATAAAAGAATACCCCAAAATGAAATTTATGTCATCTTAAATAGTTTAATTAGCACAATCCGTTGTAAAAGTTTCAAGAAAAAATTTGGAGCCATTTTTAAAAAAATGTCGTTTGAGCTTTTCTGAAAATGTGGAATTTTGAGCTCATTTTCACAGAAAACTATTGAATTTTTGAGAAACACAATAATTCCTTTGACATCCTTAAGACATCCTTTGAAGCACATTTACTCTTAAATGCAAAAATGTGTACCAATCGCCGGTAATGTAAAAATTAACGACGTGAGAGTAATATCAAAAAGGTTTCATTTTTATAATTTCTTAAAAAAGATGACAATGTCGTTTACTTTATCTAATACAGTACATGTAGTTATCCAGATCAAACGTTTAATGAATAATTTTGGAGTCGTTTTAGAGAAATTGTTGTTTTTGACATTTGTTATTTTGCACATATTTCACTCAAAATTGTGTGAAAACTACTAAAATTTTCAACCAGAACAATGTGCAATACATTAATGAAAGAACTTGTTATGCAGAATAAATTTTATTGCAAGAAAAAACTGTGTTCAATATTGTAATTGTAAGAACACGCCAAAAAAAGTCCAAACTTTTACAATTTTCGAAAATTTAGAGTTAATAGTAAAAATTCACCTTGATTTGTATATAAGGTGGGTTTTCACTGTAGAGGAAGCGGAGGTAATAATAATAATAATTATATATATATATATATATATATATATATATATATATATATATATATATATATATATATAAATCAGTACGAATTGCTCCTATGAACTAGTATGTGCTCTTATGTCTAACATTAGTTATTAAGTTTATGTTTTCATCACGAAAATTAATCAAAAATACATTAAAACCATCTCAAATTCGAATTTCCAAAACTTTTCCAAAAATAATTGTTTTAAAACTCTTAGTTCATTCAAAATTACGCGAATAAAGTTCTACATGACTTTATTTCAAAATCTGTATTTCAACAATCGATTTAATTTAAAAAATCTTCATCTTCAATATTGTAGTTAGATGACGTTGAAAAAAGAACTTTTTGTATTTTCGAAAAATCAATGATTTCAATATAATTGGGACTCGTGCCACTTTTTAATGATTTCTTTACGCTAAGATAAAATTGAATAAAAAAATTGAAATCTTTTTGTGGAAATTTTGAAAATATTGTTGAGGCGTCATGTAGAGTACCCCCCAAAATCAAAATATAGGTTTCAAACTTGCAGGTTTTTGAGTTCGTTCAGAATGATCGCATACATCATTTTTGACAAAATCGTCTAAACAGTTAAGGCCCTAGCGATGACCACACACGGACGGACAGACAGGCAGATGTTTTGCGGTCCACCGAGTTTCCGGTATCGACAACCTCCAACCATGAATTGTGACTATACAATTTTCTATATGCTACATTAAATAGCATACAATTCCCACTTAAAGTCGTGGTAACTAGGTAAATCCAAAGCATTTTCGGATCCCCTGGGTTCCCTAGACTTCCCCACGGGACCAAGAAGTTACTTTTCAGCATTTACTACCAGCAATGCGAAATTGTTCCATCGTAATTTACAAATTGTGTATAGAGCTTAATAGAGCTTCTGAGAGCAATTAACGAGATAGTCAGTAGATAGCCTCGAGACATGATCGCCAACCTCTTCAGGGCACTGACTGTTGATCGTGGCATAGCCCCAGAGGTTCCAACCACCACTGGCAGGATTCTGGCGTTGGGCACTCCATGAAGTTGGGCTGCCAGAGGAATGACTGTTTGGTACTTTACCACTTTTTCCTCCTCTGCTTTTAGAAGGATAGACCCATCCTCGTGGCGGACAGTCACATTGACCATGTGGACCCCCTCTCGGCTCTTTATTACCAGGTCAGGTTTGAGTCTAACCCCTTCGGCAACGAAGAAAATGGCTTCCGTGGTCACCACAGTGTCTGATTTTCGGAGCATCTTCCCCTCTACAAAGTTCTATATCTCGTCATGGCGCTTTATTCTTGCTGGTTTCGTAAAAATGCACTGACTGAGGATGTGATTCATAGTTTCTACCGCTGTATTGCACTTTCTGTAGTATATATCCTCTCTGGGCCTTCCTCTACTAAGAGTAGTTTTATTGGCAGCGGTATTTGATATCAATTAGAGTGCAGTGATAAAAAACCAGGTTTCAGAAGATTATAATCTTTCAAAAAGGTATTTCCAATCGGATCGTTTATATGCGCCTTAACCGCTCTCCCCTGGGATCCCACCTTCTCCCAGGTGGCTACCTCGTCATCGGCTCATTTCTTCTTATAAGATCTTAAATCTTGTTCAGTATAGGGCCAGTTGAGTCTCATTGCTTTGGCGGTTTTAAATGTTCGTAGGTAGAAACTTGGACAGGAGCTCAGCCATCTGCAAATGGGATCTGCAGATTTTTCTAGTCGTAATCCTAGGTTCAGCGCTACCCTAGGAACGTGTTGGGCGAGTCGCAGCAATCAGATGGCATTGATAAAACTAATTGGTAGAGGTAATGTGGCATTATGTAGATGTGAAGTGATACAAACTTCAGAGTGGGCTTTAAATGCACCTTCTGTAGGCTCGTCACTGCTTCCATAAAATTCGATATGGATGCTTTACATGGGAAGCCGTTCCAAATAGAGTAGTTCACTCTCAAGTATGTTAGGGTATGATCATCACTGACCAGAGGAATTCCCTGTCCCAACCTTTACAGACAGGGGTCTTCAATGAACCAGGATCGTTCAAAGGTTGTTATTTGGAATGATGAACACTTCACGATGAACAATGTCATTCCCCACAATGAGGGCCCCAAGCTATTCCACCACGATATTAACTAATTCTTGAGCTTCTGGGGCATCTTCGCTAACAGCAACAGGTCATCAGCAAATGATAATTCGGACACACTCCTTTCCAATAGCGGGTATCCTGACATGTTATCCAATTTCTCATGCGAACACTCCATAATGAGGTTAAAAAGGAGTGGGGACCAAATTGATAAAGGCGTTGGAGATCCCTTTCCTGGACAGTGTCAAATGATTTGGATATGTCTAGCATAGCGCCGACACCACCCTCTGCTTTTTTCATGACACCGACTGCTTCGTGAAGAATTTGGACATTTGCGAAACAGCCAGGTTCAGGAATAATCCCTTTTTGGTGTGGATTGAACTTCACCACGGATCGAATGCGTTTGTCCATAATGCCCCAAAAGATTTTGCACAGCAGGGAAGTAATTGTGATGGTGCGATAGTTAGTGACAAACTTATTATCCTTGCCCTCTTTTGATGTAAGGATGGTACGATTTGCTTTCCACCCAGAAGGCACAAAACCAGTGTATGAAATTTGGGTGTACAATAGGCACAATATTTTAACTTTTGCTCCTGAAGATATATTGCTAACTTTTATCTTATCTGGTCCTGGAGCCGTGGCATTTTTCATCCCAGCCAGACGGCTTTTAATTTCGGTAATTTGCACCGCATATAGAATTGTGTCTGGATCCATTTCAGGTGTCGACAATTTATCATCCTCTCTTAATTCGGAAAGCCGAATCTGGGGCGTATTACCCCAAATGGATTTGTACAGGTCATTAACTTCATCCTTGTTAAGGTGTTGTTGATCGACACTAGTATAGTCAATACCCGTTCTAATTTCAGTGTTTAAGGAAGTAAGTTACTACACGTATGAACAAGATTTACAAAGTTTTTTGTTTTCTGAGTCCGGCAATAATTTTTCGGTCGAAAAATCGCCGATTACCGCCGCACTATCACAGTACATTCTCTCTGCTACTTAGTAAGGTGAGAATGTAAAAGACTCTCTCGTCAAATTTGTAAGGGTAAGAACGCGCCAAAACGTGTTTCAATCGAAAAACCGCATTTTTTCAGCTTGCTCTTTCCATCCATATTTTGAAAGAATTCTATAAAAAAAAGTATTTTTGATGGTTTCAATGTACCTATGAGAACATTATTGAAACGCTGTGGATTACTACACACGGGTGTGTTAGATAAGTCATAGTTAGAAGAGTCAAAGAAACATAAAAACAAAATATTATAGAGATAATTAGATATTAATTAGAACTAAGTTATCAACTTTTGATTGTAGTCATGGAACATTAATTCAGGAATTCAGGAGTTCAATCATAGTACGGAACATTAATTCAAAGCGAACTTTAATAAATTTATCTATCTAACATTCTCTTTCTCCTCTCTGTGCTTCTGTTATTGACATGAGTATTTGTTTCAAAACATCAGATTGGCGATAATTATGTATAATTCTGCATTGAAATAAAATTTAAACAAATATTTTAATAATTTTTTTCATGTACCTTTCTATTCCAGAAAAAGGACGAGCCAGATAACTGTAACCTGTTTAAAATATATTTGATTATGAACTTTCACAGAACAAATAAAAATTTTTAACATGAAACTACCCGCCGGACGTGCCATGCTAGGGTGCCATGCCATGCCATTACACATTTATATAAATATATATGGCATATATTGCACATTTACAATACCTGAACCTTATTTTACCAGATGACACATTTCAACATTTTATCAGAAAAACTTAAATATTTAAAATTGTAACACAAATTCAAATGACAAACAAAATATTTTCTGCTACATGACTTTGACTTAGTTGTGCACTCCTGTCTAGTTTTTCTATACAATTGGTAATTAAAACATTTATTACAATTGGCTCGTTGTTATAATTGATTCTTAATTCAACCAATATTGGTAAAGGAGAGGTAGTAGGTATTCCGAGGGTCAAGGAAACTTGCGCTTGTAATATTATACTTGGGTTTTTCTAACGTGGCGGCTGAGGGTAGTATCTACAAGATGGAATTCTGCACGACTTTTTGCGTCTTTCTTGGTCTTGCCTCAAGATGTCGCATGATCGCGACCGTATCAAGCAGTGCTGTAGATCAAGCGACACTAGCAGCAGGAACGAGAATGACTCAAAAAGTCGTGTCGAATTCCATCTTGGAGATACTATTCTCAGCCGTCACGTTAGAAAATCCCAAATATAATACCCTTTATGTTGTATAATTTGTAACAGCTTTGAATGCCATCTCGATGGTGTTTTCGTTCAGGTTCCTTTGATCAATGGAGAAAATACTGTAAATATTTCTTGCTTTGCTTTGAACAATAAAAGTTTAGATTTTCTTTCTCCAAACCTTACATATAATTTTAACTGCATTTTGAAGTTAAATAAATAATTATGAATTGGGCTGTAATAAATAGCTCAATTTTATAGCTTGCAGCAATAAGATAGTTGTCAGGAGACACTGATAAGAATTGTTAGTACAGAAGATTTATTTCTTAGTTTTGACTTCTTTATCACCCTCGTCCATAGCTTTATAAATATATTGTATTTGTAGTTGTATTTTTTAAACAATGTGTTAGTTTGCAGAGAAAAATTTTCAGTTAATTTTTCCTGATAAATAAAATATATGCAGAATTTTGATTGTCGTATTGTAAGACAAATTAAAATGTTTTTCTAACCTAACGTATTATTTGTGAGGTCGTAATTCTAATGTTGGCTAAGACGCAAACTTGATATATAGAAAATTGGGAAATAAAATCAAGAAATGTTGCTGAAATCAAGAAAAAAAAGCAATCTAAATAGTTTATATCCTGATGTTGACAACACTCTCCCCTTCCCCCCGTCTCTCTCTCTCTCTCTCTCTCTCTCTCTCACACACACACACACACACACACACACACACATACCCTCAAACACAAACAGTCGCACTACGTACCCGTACCACACACACACAAACACACATGCACCCACGTACGCCATCGCTCGCATGCGGACACGTTTAAAGTTATACAATATACACTTTTGTTTAGGTATTTAGACAAATGATGTCATTCACTAACTTCAATAAAAATTCAAAATGTAAATGATTACACTTTTTACTTTTGCACATTGATAAACCTTTTATACTATGTGACAAGTACTTACGATTCCTTTATCTTCTTGAGACGTTTCGCGGCATAAAGTGCGCCTGTCTCCTTGTCCTGACATTTTAATACTTCAGAAAATGATCCTTCGCCAACTTTTCCTAAGACCTTATATTCTGCAACAAAATATGAAATTACTTTTCGAGTGAGGTAATATTTTAAATCATAAGAAAGCAGGTCTAATGCCCACGCAGATTCAGAGCACAACATTACTTTTCAGTTCATTGTAAAATGTTGAACGTACTGCAGTACTACATGTTATATAATAAGTTAAGTACTATATGTTTACATGGTAATAAGGTTATTGTTTTGCTTTTCTTCTAATATGAAAATGTAGGAGTCTAATTACGTGTTATACACATATTAGATGCCTTATCAATAAATGAGAGGGTACGATGCACTACTTACTACGTAACTACGTTACTACTAGTACGTAACCCTAAGTTGTGACCTTTAATTTTCTTAAAAATATGCATTGTCTGTGATATGTGATGCACAATTATCATAAATGCCAAATACAATGATGTAATACTACATTGATAATACAATTATCAATATCATCATTCAAAATTGCCTGGATGTCAAGACACATAGAAGAGATGTCTAGGAGCCCATTAAAATACGAATAAGTTCGTGATCCACAAATTATGGTTTAACGGTCACAGTGCGTTTGTTACACGCTGTTCGGAAGCAGTGTAGTCAAATTAACTTGGCATTTTACACTCTCACTCACTATTTTTGATGTAGTGGTTTCAATGTTTACGCAGAATACTTGTAAGTATAAATCTGAACGAGTAGGTACTCACTTTTCAAGAAAGTAGTGGACATAATCTATTCATCACAAAAGGGCATTTCATCCATTTATTCGGATTCAGATGCATGTGACACATTGTAGAAAAACTTTTTCGATTATATCATCGCACATAATGAATTGCAAAATTTAGCAGAAATAATATCCATGGTAACGCGGATGTGTAGACGTAAGATCGATTATATTTTCGACCCCTTCAATTGAAAATAGTTCTATCAATCTTAACATTGTTGGATACATTAAATGAAGAAAAAATTGTTCTTTATCGAAAACGTACCTCTAAATTTGTATACTACCTTGTTTTATGAAAGCGTTTCTGCTGTTTAAATAGTATTATGCTAAAATTGTATGCTGTTCATGACAATTGCTTAAGAGTGTTATTGAAAGAAAGAGGTTAATCATGGCCTCCTGAAACAAAAGCCTTTGCCATTTTAATCACGCAAGAAATATTGACTACATCTTAATTGCGTTATTTCTAAATAACAATTCATTTGTAAGATACAAATCTAGGAAAATTCACTTTTTATCAGTGGAGAGAAAACGGAATATTTCACCGACACCGAGTGAAATACCGACATAACGTGAGGCATGTTCCTTCACTTGCTACTTAATATTTTATACAGTATCGTAATGCTACAAGAAATCGATGTGCAGACCAGACAATTAATATTTCGGAAGTCCCTGGCAGTGAAATGTTTTTTTTTAAAACTTCGCATACTACGTACTTACGTAGTGAAGAGAAAGTATTGTAATGTGGCAAATTTCGCCTTAAAAACTCACATTGTCGATTCCTAATATCGAAGAGAATAAATCTTGCTCGAATAATACACGACCAATGTTTTACCTGTCCTTTATACTGAAAAATTGATGTATGGGAAAACGTCTGTCCGTGCGTAACACAAGAACCGAAACCGCTCAAACCATTTTCATCAAAATAGATATTCCGTGATCGTTCTGACCAAACTCGAGGCCCTGCTAATTTCAAACGTGTTTTCAATCTGGTGAGTACTTTACATGACGCCTCAACATTTTCTCTAAAATGGGTTCACTTTATGGATTTTTTTTTCGGATAGAGCAAAGAACAATTATAAAATGGCGCAGGTAAAATTTTCATTGGCCTATGTGAATTTCGAAAATTGCAAATGTTAAACTTTTTTCGGCGTCTTCCTACAAATTTCGATAATAAGAATTCATTTTTTTATTTAATGAAATCTGTTTTTCAAAGTTGGGTTATTAAATAAGGTCATGTACAATTTTTCAAAAATGTAAGAAATATTCGATTAATTTTGCATGATATACAGATGTCTGAGAATAAACATTACAGACTTTCAAGGTGTGTAGGGATGAATAAATGATAGAGGAGAAGGTCCAAATACAGGCTAGGGTCTACAAGCGGACTAGTTTCTGTTTTGAAGCTGGAGGGTGTTGCACTGTATCGAGAATGACGAGAAACTATAGTCAATAGTTCCCTCGATCCCGTTGAAGAGCGGCGAGCAGTTGGTACCCATCAGTTAACGCGTTCAGAAGCTGTGCGAAAAAATAATCGATTGTCGTGTTTTTCCATCGTCAAACCTTCAGCAGGTATGTAGAATATAGCAGAATGCAGAATATAGCAGGTATGTATAAATGTTATTTGGCAGCAGGGCTGTGTTAACGTTGAGTTGGTGAATGGTTTCAATCAGGGCCGTTTTAAAAGCACTGCGGGCCCTTGGGCCTAGGTTAATTTGGGGGCTTCCTATTTCTACTTTCACTGATCCCCCCCCCCCCATTTCGATGCTGAAATATAAATAATGTCCTATCAATCCATATTTTATTTAGTATTTTTTTTAAATGTTGTGAAAGCATTTCTTCGTGATTCAATTTAACATTATTCAAAAAAATTAAACATATATGTAAAAGTAAGTCAGAATAACAATTATAATTACGTTAAAAAAGACTACAAATTAAATAGATTTAATTTTTATTGAATTATACAATATAAAATTGAAACGCATCAACCAGCAACATTCCATGTTATAAATATTATCCAATGATGCGCGGCACATTGCTCAAGTTACGCCCACTTTTTGCGTATAGTTTAATCATACATCATTTTTATACTTTTTTACTTTTTTTTAATGTAGTATTATATATTTTTGTAAGAACTATCGGGGGACCCTTGAACATTGAAGGCACATGGCCTGGGCCCTTAGGGCCTATGCGTTTCAACACGGCACTGGTTTCAACCTTCTACTTCAGACTAGTAATGGCCACCATGATGGTTTTGTGAAAGGGAGTTTGGTCTAAATATGCGCTAGTGAGTGAGGTCTAAAAACGGGCTACCTCTTCGGAGAAGCCCGTATTTGAACCATACCAAAACCATTTTCAAATAACCTAAAATGATGTATCCAATTACAATGTATCTACTATTTATGTAACTCATTATAATTAATCAATTTAATTAACTAAAGGAACAAAATATCTTTAGTTATATTGGCTTTAAATTATGGTCAACGAAACACCTTACCGTGAGGAGCTGCAACGGTCCTTGGACCGCTCCAAATTGACGAAAAGAACGCTTCTGGGTATTGCGCATGGGATGAAAGCGCAAAAACGCACGAGAAGAAAAAGCAAAGACCTCAGAAATCAAAGAGCAAGATGAAAAAATCGTTCTCCTTCACCGAGTTCCTCCGACTCACAAAATCAGAGACAGCAGCCATCCCTCAAAGACTTCGTTTCGGAATTTGAGGGACCACAATCCACAAAAACCCGTCAACAAGATAATGCTTCCTGTCTGTTTGCCAAAGGTTGTTTTCCGAAGATAGAAATGATGAAGATTGGGTACAGTTTGTTTGTCGTGGGTGGGCTCACAAATAACGTTCTGGTTGAGAGACATGTGTATACATGTGAGTGTTGTAACTGAATTTACGATTTTGTGCTTCTATTGTACCATTTGTAAATGAATTTTACCATCATTATCTTTTTCATTAAATTTTCCAAAAAATTTGTAGTAGCCCATATTTGGACCCTATTTTTAAAATGCGACATTCTGCAATTTTTTTAATAAAGCATTTTTTTTATGAAACTGTGATTTTTTAATTCTGAAACTTTTCAGAATTGAAGGATACGAGTCAAAGGTTCGGCCAAAAGTTTAAATTCCAACTTATGTCCAAATATTTGCCAACTACATTCAAAAATTAAAAAAACTAGCCCATATTTGGACCTTCTCCTCTAACTTTTGCCTATGAACATGCAGTAGGAAAATGCGTATAATAGAGTTGTATACAATTATGAGTGTTTCATTTGTCCTTAATTTTTTTGTAACCATATACTCCAAATTTTCGGCAGACTGAAAAAAATTACTGTCTCACTCGGAACCATATACCTATAGGTATAGGAAATCCCCTGGGTCCGAACGTGACCTGCCGAACATATGTGCGTAAGGAGTTGCCTAAAAATCAGGGGGCAAATGCCACATATGTAAATGGATAGTTATATGAAATGTTCCATACGTTCATTGGCAAAAAGAGATCGTTTTCGACCTCTTACATGCTCTAGAAGATTGTAGTATTTATCCTGATTAGAGTCCTTTCAAAAAGTTCAGGTCGAAATCTGACCTGATTTTCTCAGAAAAAATAAAGAATTTGGTCAGTACCTATTCGCTAACGAATGGCGGATCTGTTTTCGCTAACGCCGGTGTCAACCTTGTTGCAGCGAGCAGTGTAACCGCGAACAACCAACACCCCCTGGACATAAGGGCGTATATTCAGGTGGTGTTGGAACAACTCACGTTGTTGTTCTAATTGCTAGCTAGGATCCCTACTTACCGGTTATGTCTGACACTTTGATGAGTAGAAAACCGTATTTCATTTCGAGAAACGAAGGGTCCAGATATACTAAATCTGTGGATTTATTTTGTGTATTCATCAGTTAGTTACTACGGATTCATCGCAATTAGTACAATATATTATTTTATATTAATCAGCACAATTAATCAATTATATTTAGGCCAGTTTATCCGTACATCAAATGAAATTTACGATTTTACAGTTAGTTGATTAAAATTCAATTTAATATTTAAAATTACTAATTTTATATTTAGATTTAATTTTAACTAGAGGTGCTAAAACAGCACGTACTTTCTCGCAATTAGTAATGGAAATTAAATAGTTTCACGCAATAGAGTTTTTTATTCAAAACTTTAAATGAAAATATATTCCTGGTCTTGAATTCATTGTATAAGGTATGCAGGGTATTCACGAACATATGGGATGAGTTTCTTAGCCTTACAATATTCTTCGTAAGCAGTATCCGAGAAAGTAAAATAATTAAAAGTTAATAAATAAGATGATACTTATAGCTTTGCCAAACAAATGCAAATACCTCGAAAAAATATAATAGTAATTATTAAACTCTATGATATTATAATATTCTACAAATGTAGTATGTATTTTATTATTACCGCGAACGAAAGCCAGCCATCATTATCGCCTTCTGTAATCAGTGCGACGTTAGAACAATGGGTTACAAATCCTAACCAAATACGAAATGAATGTAATGAATTTAAACGAATTTAATGAAAATCGATAGCACCATTTTTTTGAAAATTTTGAAAATGTCCCCGGTGCTTCATGTAAAGTACTCCCCAAAATTAAAAAATTCGATTCAAATTCAAGGGGCCGCGACATCAGCCAGATCGATTGAGGAATTTTCCATCTCGATCAGGCTTTTCGTCCAGTTTCCCTATTCCTTTGAGCAAATGCTGAGATGGCCCCTTGTTTTGCTTCTGGACATAAATGTAACTTCATTATCTGTGCACGTCTTCTAGAATTCAGTGGGAAATATAGTTATTCAAATTATCGTTTCCATGTTGTCGCGGCAGGAAGTATTATTCCTTGACGAAGGACATGATGAGGGATAAAAGCCCAAATTTATTGCTGATTTACTCTTGACTATAGATTTTATTACATCGGAGCGAATATTTTGTTAACAATCCTCGCCAAAAACGCTCATTTTCTTTCTGTATTCAAAATTCAAGTAGTATATGGCTTAGGGTAAGGATCGCAGAATTTTGAGAAAGTGCACAGAATTCACTTCTCCCCATAGCGCGTCACACACAGTTTTGAACTGTTTTTGACGTAAAATAAATAAAATGTCAATTTTGGAGAAAATCAGCTGAACGATTTAGCCACTAGCGTTGTTCACAGCCGGACAGACAGACAGACGTTTTGCTGTCAATCGATTTTTTTAGAATCAGGGACCTACAAAACATGGATTTAACTACACCACGTGTTAGAGGATTTTTTCTAAATTTAGCAACTGGATTTATCCACTTTTCATCACACTCGCGTCTAATTCACGCGAGAGGGTCGCCGGCGCTGGGCGGCTCCTTAAAAGGTCGCTCTCCCTATGGGAGGGGTTGCTCAAGGAGCTATGAATACCTAGCTCATGTATTCCTAGCTCCATGGGACGGCTGCTGGGCTGCTGGTTTCCCCCTTCTGCTGGAGCGGTCACTCCGTCGCCAAGTTGCTCGTGAGTGGCGATGGAGCTAGTGACTGCTGCTCTCTAGTGGCGGTTCGAGTCACTAGATAGCCCGTGACGCCGCCGCCGGCGGTTTTTTGAAGTGCCCGAGTAGGCGGACACTACAGCATTCGCGACACCTGCGCCTGTCCATCCATCTGTGCGTTCGTCCATCACTCAAGGTTAGACCTTTCCCGTCCGCCATTCGAAACAAATCAAGTGTCATACGACGCGTCTCGGTGGGAAGAGATTTGTTTTCGGATCACTTCAAAAGATTCTAAAGCTCGGTATACATGGTACAGTTTTCATGCAGATTCTCATACAGTTTCTATACAGAAACTTCAAGATCCCAAACGAGAAGTACAAAAGCCAAAAGTCGCGCATACACGGTCTATACGTTTTCTTCACGAATCGCCACAGGCCGCCGCTAGGGGTCTAAAGAGAAACAACTGAATTGTGCCGTCCGAGTACTGTCAGTGGTGGCATTTCTTTGTGTTCGTTCTAGTTATGATCTTTATTTGGTATTCATTAACCATGAGGAACATGGAGAATAAAAATAGGAAGTCAAGAATTGGAAAAAAGGAAGTTTATCACAATAAATCACTTCACATAATCGCGCTTTGACACACCTAACTATAGAGCGATTTTCCTAAGGATGAGCCTAAGCGACAGCTAGTGCTGGCAACATAACTGAAGGTTCTGTGGTCGTTGTGCCCTTGAGCTCATAAGACTCCATTCCCGCATTCGTTCGTTTGCAGTTGGCTAACTTGTAAATGGCTTCGACGCTTCCTTTTGTGATGTCCTCGCCCGACAAAAATATAGTGCGCCGCGAGAAATAATTGAAATTAGGAAATTAGTGTTATGTGCTCTTCCGTAAAAATTCTTTTTTTCTATTAACATTACATTAAATTTACTTTTTGTGTGATAAATATTATTTTTAATTTAAAACCGAGACTTGAATTCGAGATGCGTACCGGTGCACGTGTTTCCGGCTTAAAATCATTTTTCTTTCTATTTACATTCGTGGCAGTTTTCTTTTACTGTTTGTGAGAGCATGATAAGAGATTTTCCATATACGTAATTAAATTTAAATATTTCCCGGACTCACGTACGTGCATATACCTCAGTGAAACTCTTAGACTTCTGCATAGGGATGTTTCTACAGGAGCCATTAGCACTTTACGAAGAGGTGTGACTAAATAGCTGTCGCGGTGGAGGGATACTTCTCTGAAATACATGTAATGTTCACTTGTTTTCACAAACTGTCACTTTGGCTAATCTTTAGGAAAATCGTTCTATACAAAATCGCAATGGCCGATCACCGTTAGTGAATCATCCGACCGGTAGAGGCGCTTGAGTCAAACTGTAAGCTTTCTGCATGAAAAGTTATGAACATGTTCATATAGAAAACGTGCAGTCTGGACTGCACGTTTTCTGTACGTCCAATGTGCATGAAAGCTGTGCCGTGTATACCGGACTTAACAAATTTCCAAAAACATATTTTTGAGATTTTACTTTTTCATCTACTGTTTTGTGCAGTGTAGAGAAAGTAATGCAATGACGCGAAAAAAACGGCGATTTCGAATTTCGATTCGACCGGAAAATTCTTATTGACGGGCTCTCGTAACGAAAATGTAGATAAATATTGTGTTCATATAATATGTAATAAATTATTTTCTCTAACACGTTGAGAAGTCAGAATCGACGATTGGAGGGCCCTTGATACCGAAAAATTGGTTTAGGCAAAAGGTCCGTCTGTGAACAGCGCAAGCAGCTCAACCGTAAACAGGATTTTCTCGGAAACTGATATTTCCCAATCAATCTGGCTGATGAAGTAGCCCCTTGAATTTGAAACGGATATTTTGATTTTTGGATGTACTTCACATGAAACTTAGCATTTTCAAAATGTTTTTTTAAGTGGCTCCAAATTTTGTCTTTAATTTTTTTCATCTGATGGAGCAAAAGACGCTTAAAGACCATTTTCTCAGAACTACCGAAATTTTTGAAAATTTCAAAAGTTAATAATAAGAGTAGTAAAAGTTAATAAAAGTGCAATAAGAGAAAATAAAGAGTTTCTTTAAACTCCCGAAAGTTTTGAAAATTGCAAAAACTTCCCACAACTACAATAATGATATTTTCCTTATTGAAATCTGTTCACCAAAAACAAATCTTCAAAAACGTTCATGTTCAATTTTTCGATAATAAGAGTAGTTTTTGCATGGAATGGGTAATTTAAAAAAATATTTTCTCGAAAATGGCTCCAAATGTTTTTCTTTAACTTTTTCCTCGAGAAGAAGGATAAAGAAAATGGTGCTGGTCCCATTTTCGGCGACCTCTATTTCCGTAAATTGCGAAAACTTAACGTTGTAGAAATATAATATTGATGATAGATATTTTGTGGTTATTTGAAATCTCTTCTAAACTAGTGGTGCTAAAACAGCACGTACTTTCTCGCCCTATTTTCAAGTAAAATTGCGCCAAAAGTACGCGAATTTACGCAAATCACGCAAAATTACGCCAATACCAACAATGTAAGATGTGTATTTTAGCCGTAAATACTTCTATTAGTTTATATTAAGGCGAAAGAAAAGGCAGCAGTCATTATCGCCTGTTATCATTGCGTCTATACAACAATGGCTTACAACAAGCAACAATGACCGCTAATTCATATAGTATACACATTTTGACAACTAGCATTGTTGAAACCGCTAGCAAGAAAATAAAAAATAGAAAAAATATAAAAATTAAATAGAAAATTTTTTATATACATCAAAATTACTCGGGTTTTACATGCATTACTTTCTATTTCCACATCTTATCCAAGAAAGCGAAATCATCTATTCCTTTACATATTTAACTCAAAGAAAGCTATTTAAAATAGGTTTTAAATAATTTCTAAATGATTAATTTTGAAACATAACAAAAGCTCGAAGAAGAAACGAAAAATAAATATGAAATAATATACAAATTCTAACTTACGTAGCATCCAACTGCTTTGCACCACCATTCATCGTACGTTCAGCAAGCACAGTAAACAGGGAGCAGTCGACTATTTTTGTCTCCAAATTACTCAAAAAATACTCATATTTCCGTAAAATTTAATATGACCTCATTTGAAGGTCGGTTTTTGTGAGCACATTTCATTAAGAAAAATTGTATCTTCATAATTGTAGTTGTAGAAAGACGCCAAAAAGTTTTGAATTTGTTCAATTTTCGAAAAATCAGAGTATTCAACCAACAAGAGACCTACACCGCTCTCTTAAACGTCCTTCAGACTATCCACTAACTAAAAATGATGAAGCCGTTTTTGAGAAAACACTTGTTTAAACAAAAATTAAAAATTGCCTATATTTCATGTAAAATTACGCTAAAATACTCAAATTGTACTTGTACATTACCTTATTTCAAAAAATTTTGAATTTTTTCGATTTTCGAAAAATTAAGTTTTCAACTTCGTCAAAAAGAAAAATAATGTTTTCTTTAACAAAACCAAGATATAGTATAATGAATTAGTTTACATTTGCATTGTATAATTTTAAAAAAGACCTATCCCTGTAACAAGTAATGTACTTCAGCTTCCAGGTCAATGACCTCCATCTCGATCGGGTTTTTGTCCAGTTTCCCTGATCCATTGAGCAAATGCTGAGATGGCCCCTTGATTTGCTTCTGGAGTGTGTCCATGGGGTGTTCCTAAAAGTCGCTAGATATAGTATAGTTCTCTGTTTTCAGTACTAGAAAGCGGAGTTTGCATTACTCGGAGGGAGTTCATCGTCAATGCTACCACCCCGTAAGGTTAACAATCGTTTCATAGAATAATTCATTTCGTTATGTATAGCTTACCCAGTAGAGCTAATGAGACAATCCTCTTTTGAAGGATAATTTCAACAGTAAAACAGCACATACTTCCGCACCCTTAGTAATGGTTACGTAATACTATTTATACCGCAATCTCTCTCCGAATTAACAAATCTCAGTCATATTTTTTTGTAGAAGTCATTAGGTGCGAAAACTAAATATTTTTAAGCAAATATCAATATAAACTTGACAATGATAACTGCGTTTCATACAGCTAAATCATGTCCCAATAATGAGGAAATTCACCGAATTACAACTGCCGTCTCGCGGGATGAAATGCCATTGTTGCATTTCAATCTGATACTTCCCGTAGACTAGCAATTTTTCTTTCATATTACATTGCAATCATATTTTTAAGAGAGAAAACCTAATTGGGCTAATTTCAATTGTTTGCGGATGCATTGAAAGAAAATACATCAATACATTGGTAATGTAAATACATTCCTCGTAACAGATTATCAGTGTATTCATGAACATATCCAATGCGTATTTTAGCCTTACAATATTCTGCGTAAGCAATATGCGAGAAAGTAAAATAATTGAAAGTCAATAAATAATACGATCCTCCAGCAACGGAAGCTGCGCCGGTGGCGGCCCGAAACATTAAAATATCAGTTTCAAATTTAAGGAGCCGCGAGGCCAGTCAGATCGATCGGGTAATATCGATTTTGGAGAAATTCGGCAGAACGGTTTAACCGCTTGCATTGTAGCACAGACCGGGAGCGGTAGCTCAGTGCATTAACTGATGTCACTGCAGCGCCTCTCACCGGGAGGTCCTAGGTTCGAGTCCTGACGGCGGCAGGATTTTCGACACTAGCTTTCCAGCTAGGTCGAATTCAGTCGCCGTCTGGAGGAGAATTCTAGCGGCCGGCTGCTCTGATCGGTAGTTTTCCGTGGTTTCTCCGATCAACACCAGGCGAATGCCGGAGCAGTACCCTACCAAACGGACCGCGCGCGATCTGTCCTTCCTCTTCCTTGTCCTATCCTCTCCCCTTACACACACACACACACTAACATGCACTACACTACCACATTTTCCGGGAGACCGGTCGGGAGCTTAGAGCTTGTGCTGGCTGGGGCGGTGACCCGCTGGTGGGAGAGTCCTGGTTAGAGGGAAGCCCCACTAGCCGACGGTAGGTCGGCGCCGGATCTCGCCATCCAGTGGGGGAAGATCACCGCCATCTCCCGAGAAAAAACATGCACTTCACTAACGGGACTAATGACCAGAGCAGTTGACGCGCCCGGAAACACGAAAAAATCAATCAATCAATTGTAGCACAAACAGACGTTTTGCCATCAATCGATTTTTCGGTATCAAGGACCCACAAACCATGAGTTGTGGCTGCACCACTTGTTAGAGGTTTTTTTTTCTAAATTTAGCATCTGGATTTATCCACTTTTTCATTGCCAGGGCTCTGTATTAGGTTTTTTGCCGAAAATTCGCCGTATTTTCGTGCAGCATTATATAACATTCTCCGTACCGCTGTAGCGGTAGCGAGAAAGTAAAAATATGAAAACCAATATTTTCTCAGAAACGGCTCCAGATGTTTCTTTAAACATTTGGTAGGGATAGTGCTAA
The DNA here is from genome assembly GCA_011170035.1 of Teleogryllus occipitalis. Taxonomy (NCBI): domain Eukaryota; kingdom Metazoa; phylum Arthropoda; class Insecta; order Orthoptera; family Gryllidae; genus Teleogryllus; species Teleogryllus occipitalis. The sequence continues at coordinate 402,408 of BLKR01000411.1, forward strand.
ATATACTGTATAAGAAAACATAAACGCCATTCTGCTCTATTCTTTTGTTTTTTAAAAAATTACAAAAATGTATTTTTTTAATATCTCTCACGCCTTTAATCTGCACATTTCCAAGAAGTTGTATACATTATTGCAATTGTGAGTTGAAATGCTTCAAAAGATTCCAAATTACGTTTCTCGAAAACTCAAAAGATTTCTGTGAAATGAGTTACAAATTTCACATTTACAGTAACGTTAAACGCCATTTTCTTAGAAACGACACCAAAGTTTTCAGCGAAAATTTTCTTATAGGGAGAGGTTTTACTCTTCTTTAATATTCTTAAAGTAATATTTTGGCTCTATTATTAGGAAACAGAAAAATTGAGAAATTTTCAAAAATATACTGTGGACGGCGATAAATGGCAGCTGACAAGAGTATATGGCAAGTCCGAAAAGTTAACCCAGACCTAAGAAATTAGAAAACTAACTAGGACGAAAAAGTATGAGCCGTTATGCAGTACCACTAGTTTTATATTTAATTTTAATTTATAATAGGTTTTTTTACGTACTACGCCTGAAGATGCAAGTATAAAACAACTGTGTGTTTAAAGTTTCGTTATATTTAGTACTTGCATAATAAACATTTTTGAAGCGCCAGCGACGCCACTTTCAGCTAGTCTTTAAAATATCATTATCTACTTGGCTGTCCGGGAGACACCGTGTCCTAGGCACAGACGCTAACGTTTCGGTCGTCATGTTGCGACCTCCCTCAGGGCGAAATGGCCTGATGCTGGGCGAAATGTCCCGTCATGAGGCAGCAAGACGTCCGAAACGGTGGCATCTGTGCCTAGATCGCGGCATCACTCGGACAGCCAAGTAGATTCTGATTCCGGTCCCGGAAGCTGACGCGTTCATTGTAATTTCATTGTTGGGTAAGTAATTCGTATAAAGCTTTTTCTTATGCTTTGTGCATTTTAGTGCTTAATAAGGTCAAGTACAATTTTTCGAAAATATAATAATTTTCACCTAATTGTATGTGGAATAGTGTCAATTTAAAACATTCTAAAGAATATTTTCTCAAAATCGGTTTCAAATTTAAACTCCTTTGTTTCTCAATGTTTGCTTCATATTATGACATAATATATATCCAATATTCATTAAAACATCTGTAATTTCGAAACATGCAAAAGTTTTTTTTTTTCGAATCTGCCCTACATCTTCAATATTAAAGCTACAGATTTATTTCTTAACGCAATCTTTTTCTCAATTATATTCCTTAAATTATTTAGAAAATATTAGAAAATGTTAGAATTTTCCCGTAATTTTGAGTGTTCTAGGATTACATTTTGAGTGACTTAGGAAACTAAAAATCATAGGATTTTTTTCAAATTGATATTTCCCCGTCAATCTGGCTCGACTCGTAGCTCTGCGATTTTGAAAAGCATTCTTTAAATGTTGGGGGTACTTTAAATGAATCCCGTGGGACATTTAAAGGATGAGATCATTTTGAACTTTCTATAACATTTTTGCTGGTCCGGCGCTTCTCGATATTACCCCACCTGCTCAGAGACGTGCAGAATCTGCAACTAAATGTGAATGAGAGGGGCAGGGAGATGCGGAGACAGAGATAGAGAGATGCACAGAGACATAGACTGATACGTAGACAGAGAAAGATGAAAAGAGAGAGAGAGAAAGGGAGAGGGAAAGAAAGAGGGAGATGAAGAGCAGAGCAATGTCTGCCGGGTTCCGCTAATACACTTATAAAACTGGCAAAGCTCCAATTTTCAATGTTAACTCTGAATTTTCGAAAATTGCAAACGTTTGCATTTTTCAGCGTCTTCCTCCAACTACGAAATTGAAGATAGAGATTTTCCCTTCAAATAAAATTTGTTTTCCTTAATTAAGTCGTTTATTAAGGTCATATACATTTTTTTGAAAATTTTAACATTTTTCGTGTAAAATTGCCTGAAATATGTGAAATATTAAAAAATACCAAAAACAAGAATTTCTTAAAAACTGCTCCAAATATTTTCTTTAAACTCTTGGTAGGAGCAGTGCTCAATGTACTGCATATAAAGACATAAACGACATTTCGCTTTATTCTTTTCTTTTTTTAAGAATGACAAATTTATTTTTCTCGCACGTCGTTAATATTTTCATTAGCGGCAAATAGTAAACATTATTGAATTTGTTAAGACAAGTGCTTCAAATGATGTCTTATAATGGTTCTCGAAAACTCAAAAGCTTTTTGTCAAAATGAGTTCAAAATTCTGCGTTTTCAGTAAAGTAAACATTCCTCAAAAGACTGATCAAAATTTTTTATTTAAAGTTTTTGAACGGATAGTGCTAAATGCATTGTATAAAATTCCATATACGCTGTTGTGCCGTATTCATTTGTTTTTTAGAATTAAGTAATTCTTGCAAATTTGCTCATTTGCGTTTCTCGTATACGTACGTATATACTGAGTAATATATATGCACAGCGAAAGTTATTTCATACTGCGGAAAATCGATTTCTAAATTTCAACGGAAATACACGTTTGGGGTCCACTGATACCGAAAAAGAGTGGTGTTTTTTTTTTCTTTTTTTCTTTTTTTTTTCTATCCGTCCGTGCGTCTGTTCGTCCGAACAACTAAAATAAATGCACAGAACTGTTGCAATTATTTTCAAAGTACATTCAGTCAACGCGATTTAAAGGCGAGAAAATGGAAAAATTGATTTTTATTTTTTACTTTATCGTATACGTACGTATACACGGAGTAATATATGTAGTATAGAGAAAGTTATGTAATGCTGCGCACAAAACGGCGAATTTTCGGCAGAAAAAAATTCCTTTCCGGGCCCTGATAACGAGAATGTGGATAAATCCAGTTGCTAAATTAAGAGAGAAAAAAATCATCTAATACATAGTGTAGCCGGAATCCTTGTTTGATGGGTCCTTGATCCCGAAAAACCAATTGAAAGCAAAAAGCCCGTCCGTCCGTCAGTAAACACTTCTTGCGCCTAACCATTCGTACGATCTTTTCCAAATTGAAAAAAACCCTGTCGATCTGGCTCTAGTTGAAGCTTTGAAATTTTGGAAATCATTATTTAAATTTGAGGGTACTTTACATGATGCCCCCCGGACATTTAAAAATGTTTCTCGAAAAAGGCTCCACATTTTTTCTTTAAGTTTCTTGTAGAATAGAGTAAAATATACTTAAAAAGGTGGCATAGGTTCGATTTTCACGGTCAACTCTGAATTTTCGAAAAGTGCAAAAGTTTGAATTTTTTGTCTTCCTACAACTATAAATTTGAAGATAGAGATTTTTCCTTCAAATGAAATGTTCATAAATAGTTCTTTCATTAAGGTCATGTAGATTTTTTAAACATTTTAGTAGTTTCCAATAATACGTGCGCGTCCAATATTTGCAATTAAAAAAATCACAAAACCAAGATTTTCTCAGGCTTCCAATTTTTTCTTTAACATTTTGGTATGGGTAATGCCAAACGAACGCTACATGATGACATAAACGCCACACTGTTCTATTCTTTTGTTTTTTCAAAAATTTGCAAATATGTATTTTTTTATTTGTCTTTCACGTCGAGATATTTCTCACATTACATCGATTTGAATACAATATTGCATTTGTAAGTGGAAGTGCTTAACATAACTTTCAATGAAGATTTTCGAAAACTCGATAGATTTCTGTGAAAAAGAGCTACAAATTTCGCATTTCTTAAAAACGACTTCATATTTTTCAATGAAAATTTCTATTTTGGACGAGGTTTTACTCTTCTTTAATATTCTTGAAGGTATATTTCGGTTCTACTAGTAGGAAACCGAAAAGTTGAGAAAATGTAAAAAAAAAAAAAAAAAAAAAAAAAAAAGTACTTCGGTCGAGGATAGAAGGCAGTTGGACAGAGAAAGTAGCAAAAGCTTAAAGCCCAGGTCACGCCAAAGAAATTTTAAAAAAATTCTACGAGAAAGTCTGTGCCATTCTGTAGTACCTCTAGTTTTAACTACAGCCCAGGAGACGAAAAAATCTGAAAAAATCTCAACAATTTGTATTTTGGGATGAACTTTCGAGATTTTTTTCGAGCCTGTTCTAGAGTTCTAGGACACAGTAAATATATTTTTTGTTATTTTTTCAAAACATTTTTTGTTTGCATTTGGCGCAAAAATGTTTTTCCTGATAGTATAAATTATTTGCTTATTTTTCATATTTTTTTCAATCAGATAAAATAGTGTTAAGTGTGGGTGGCGGCGCGAAGGCTTTTAAACCTTTCAAAAATATAATTTTTATGTTAAGAGTTATAGTGTAACTAATCATGTGTCATTTGTTTTAAGGGAATGTTTTTCCATCTTATCCGGAGTTACCCTTTGCTCGTTTATTCGAATGTACACAATGTGAAAGGACAAACTAGAAGCAATAAATATTTAACTGCCTGATCTACAAATTTGTTTATAATAATATTCCTTCATTTACTATGTCATATTATTTTAACTTTTTCAAAAACAAACATTCGAATTTCGAACAGATTTTAAAGGAGAGTTTGCAGCAAAGATGAATCATTTTAGCGGGCGAGTATCTTGAGGCATTTTCGTGAGGTTTAAGGTTGGTTGTTAATGATTCCGGGCGCGTCAACTACAGGATTCATTAGTCCCGTAAGTGTAGTGCATATTTTTCCTCGTGAGGTGGCGGTGTTCTTCCCCCGCTGGATGGTGAGATCCGGCGCCGACCTACCATCGGCTAGTATACCACAACCAGGTAGTATCACCCACCATCGGGGCACCGACCCAGCCGGGACAAGCTCTAAGCTTCCGACCGGTCTCCCGGCATGTGTGGTAGTGTAGTGCATGTTAGTGTAAGTGTGTGTGTGTGTGTAAAGGGAGAGGAAAGTACAAGGAAGAGGAAGGAATGGCCTGACAAGCTAGTGCCGAAAATCTTGCCACTGTCGGGACTCGAACCTAGGACCTCCCGGTTAGAGGCTCTGTAGTGACACGTGTGAGGTTTTAGTAAGTTATTTAGATATTAGAGTTGATTCTGTAAATTGCGAAGGTCGTGTAGGTGAGTGAAGCCACATTTTCATAACTCTTATTAATTTATTGTTAATCACTATTGAGCTTCGAGTGATGCCAGGTGGACAGGGGAGTATTTAGTTTGAAAAAAAAATTACGCATATTTTATGTGCTATTTTATGTGTCGTTCACAGATGATAAAAATGGACGGAAGTATGAAAAAATAAATAAATAAAAATAAAAACACTTTTTCGGTATCGGGTGACCCCAAAACGTATATTTCCGTTGAAATCGCGAAATCGATTTACACAGCATTACATAACGTTCTCTACGTTCTTTCCGCCGTAAGTATACGAGAAAGTGCATGTATGTGTGTGTGTGTGTGTGTGTGTGTGTGTGTGTGTGTGTGTGTGTGTGTGTATACACATAAATATTTATACACACACACACACACATGCATACGTATCTGTGAATGTGTGAATTTATGGTGGGTGTAAAATAAAACATTTCGCCTGTAAGCAATAATTTATCAACTTTTTTATGAATTACATTATTATTATTATTATTATTATTATTATTATTATTATTATTATTATTATTATTATTATTATTATTATTATTATTATTATTATTATTATTATTACAAGTACTTAAACCTACTATGGAAAAATAATGAAAGTGTTCCTAACCCATTACCTACAAACAATTTTACACTTCAGTACGTATCCGAAATGAGTTTCAAAATTTGTTGTTGAAAAATGTACTTCTCTTGAATCTGAAGACGTGGATACATTTTTTAAAAAATTTTGTCTTTTTAATGAAAAATAATGGAGGATGACCAGAATTCTATTTACCCTTCACTGACGCGACATTTCGAGTTTGATGTTATTTTCTACAAGGAACTGACCTTGATTTGCAATATGCAGTACATATCACGAAGAAAGAAATTTGAAATATTACAGAATTAATTGGTGGTGCATATAACGATGCGTGTAACTTATCTTAAAGTTTATATTTGAAAATGCGTAACCACTGGACGAATATGGAATGATTTATACATCTTTATTCCTTGGTGCATTTCGCTTTCATCGATGTGTCTTCCCGTTCCCGCTGCGCGCTGTGTGCACTGGATTGGGTTGGTTGGAGGCTATGGCTTGTGTCGTTGCGTTTGCGGTGCAAGGATTAGGGATAGTTTGGAAGGTGATTGAAAAATATCGGGGGCAGGGATATTGTATTTGTAAATACTGAAACCTGCCTTTAGTTGAAATGCGATTTAAAGTAGTGTGCATCATTAATTTTATTTATTTTAATCATTTTGTCTAATTTTCTCCACCAATTAGTTGCACGGGAGTGAGTGGAATCAACGGTAGACGGATCTACAGAGGGTAGGAAGGCGGTGAATGCGCTTCTCGTGTGGTGGTGACGCTAAACATGGCTGGTGGGCAGAGAATGTATTGTTGACAGTACATTTATTTGTTTCATACTGTGATTATCCAGTCCTCCTGCTGTATTCGTTGCTGTGAAAATATTGCAGGTCGGAGGGATACATGGTAAATATCTCGATTCGCGCGCTTGTGGCGTAGTTGACGTACGATGTCACGCGGCGGTTGTGTTTGTGAAGTTTGGTTGAAAAGGTGAAGTTCGTCAAGGCAGAGAACACAATATTTTCTATTTGTCTATTCGACAACTCGTAGTATGTAATGTGGAAGAGGTCGGTCGTATAATTTTGCATGAAATATGAACATACTAAAGATACCGGTTTTCTAGTATGCGTTAATTGTCAGATGCGAGTTTGGATACTACCAGCTTGTGACAAGTGTTATGAAGGTTTACGAAAGTATGGGCCCGTAATAGCGTATTTTTAAATAACTATATGTATGTTTGCTTATTTTCAGTAGCATCTGTAAATACCGAGCGTTTCCTGTGTAAAGTGCAAAATGTCTGGTCCTCAAGGAAGAGTTAGAGGTAATTGCCAAATGGAGAAACAATTTGTGCTTCATATCCTAAAAAATGTATATGGAGACTAAAAAATATAAATGAAGACTGTAAATTAATTAAATTATTTGAACTAATAGATATATTTTGTGTCTATTGTCAGAGTGTGACATATCATGATAATAACTTGCAGTTAATAACAAAAATACTACTTTCAAAACTTACTTTTGAAGTACAACTGGTTGTCTGCAGTTGAATTCAAAACATTTTGAGTATGAAAATAAATGAGGCATGAACTTTTATGAGGTTTACTCTAATAATAACCTATTAGTTACAATGCTGCTTCAATAGTTTCATCAGAGTATGATAATCTATTTTTAACACAAAAGCTGTTTATCAGTTAACAGTTGCATATTAATTGTAACCCAGCTGTACAGGCATACATTTAACAATTGCAATGTTCCATTTAGAGAATTTTCTTAAAGGTCATTGTGAAAATAATGAGGTATTGAGATGAAACTAAAATACAGTATGAAAAAGTATTTCATCACATAATTAAATAAGTAGGTTCCCTGCTTCCCTTTCAAGTTGTAAATCCCATTTGTGCTGAGAATAATAATTTTAATTATGAATTTGTTATTGATTGGCAGCAAATGTACGGAAGAAAATAGAAACTGATTATTATTAGTTCAAACTGTGTTGTAAATAGATATTTTTTGATTTGTGAACGAGGAACTACATAAATTTCTCATACAAATGACAAAAGTCTCCTCTTAGATAAAGACAAGTGATGAAGTGAATTTAGATTGTATGAATTAAAGTAGGAGGTAATGAATGAGTTGGTGATAATGTACATTTTACTAGAGTGATTTTCTGACATTAAGCAATACAAATAGAAATTCATAGCTTATTTTGACAGTTTGCTGCATTTGCAATCAATGTTGATATAGTATTTGAAGGCAATGTATTGTTCAGAATCATGGTTAAATTAGATATAATTTTGTATTATCATTACTGATGAAGGCTCTAAAATTACAAAATATTTCTGTCACTAGTGATTGTATTGTTGTTTATTGAATTTAATCCTTCAATATTTTTTAACGTGTGCGTATTGCAAATGTTACAGGTCCTGGAAGGCCACCTAAGAAAACTTCTTGTACATGGTGTGGTGAAAACAAACAACAATTAAAATATGTGTTACCTACACAACATGGAAAGAAAGAATTCTGTTCTGAAACATGCCTCTCAGAATTCCGAAAGGCATATATTAAGGTAATTTGCATTTTGCTGCTAATCATTTCATTTTAAAAACATCATTTGTGGCTATATACGGCAAATTCATGATGGTGTATGCTGAATACTGTAAAAAAATGAAACAATTTGTTTTCGTAGGGTGCCTGCTTACAATGTGACAATGTAATCAGAGGTTCTCCCGTACGTCTGGAGCAACAAGATGGTGCAACCAAGGACTTTTGCAGTACATTTTGTTTAAATAAACATGCTAAGAAGGAGCAAGCTGAACAGAAGAGAGGTGTGGATAGTCTCTTGATTCATTATTGAATAAATTAAAAATTATGCTCTTAACTTTATTTTTAAAAAGTTTGAAAAATCTTGCAGGGCAAATCAGGAAAGAACTTGAAAAGTTTAGGGCAGAATGTAAAAGTAAATTATTTGTAAATGAAATATTGATGGGTTAATTATTGTTCATGAATTTTATGGAAAGTTACACAAAAAATTTTAGTTCAATATTTTCAAATCTTACCCAAGCCTAATATTACTTCCAAAATTATTTTTTTCAGTGGCAAATACAGACCAAAGGTCTGTTGGATCTACTTCTGCATCTACAGCAGTATCTGCATCTCCATCTGTTATGCAATATGACCATTTCAACAGTACATTTGATTGGGATTCTTATTTAAAAGAAACTAACAGTATTGCTGCACCTCCTGATATATTCAAACAGGTTTGTAGTGTGTACATTACAAAATTACTAAAACCCTGTTGCATTTTTAGTTTGTTTTCCTGTAGTTATTCACAATATTTTCTATCTAAATATTGAAAAGTATTTTGTAACTTGTTAATAGAAGTCAATATTGTTCAGGGTAAAATTGTATTAAATCAAGTTTGTTTATATAACAAAATTATTTGATTGTATTAAATGTGAATTGAATTAAAATATGCAGGATTTAATGGTCTAGTGTTTGATAATGTACAAACATTTACTATTATTGAAGTAATTATCGATTGCTTATTTTTTCCAGCACATCATTCCTCCTACAAACGAGTTTAAAATTGGTATGAAATTGGAAGCTCTAGATCCAAGAAACTTAACATCTACTTGCATTGCATCCGTTGTAGGTATTTTGGGCCCTCGACTTAGACTACGACTAGATGGAAGTGATAACAAGAATGACTTTTGGAGGCTAGTAGATTCCAACGAAATACATCCCATTGGACATTGTGAGAAACATGGAGGAATGTTGCAACCTCCTTTAGGTAAAAGTTTTGTTCAAGAAGTTATTGATAATTCTGTGGTGGAATCTTCAGTGACAAAAGGAAAGTCGTGTTGTTTGTGGCCCTGTAGGTAGTCTGCATCAGAAGTTCACAACGACATGAAGCTCGAGAACCAAAAATTTATTTACAGTATCTCGTGAATCAATGATTATTTTTCTCATTGCCAGAATGAAAAGGACGTTATACTATCTTGAGCTTTCTCCTTTTATACAAATGGAGGGAATTGTGGAAATGCTTAATGAAAGCTTTACTACTATTTTAACACGCACAGTTAAGTTTTGTTTATTTCTCCTGAGAAGATCTTCTGCAAAGACTTGCTCTTTGTTTGAAGCATTAATCAACCAACCACTACCCTGACATGAACATCAAATATCTACCTCACTTATTACTATGCCACAAATGAGTAAATTTGCACTTCAAACAAACCTTCACAAGAGCAATGTTCTGATTTGCTGGCATGGCCTAATATAGCCAGTCAAATTGCTGCTCATTTTCCTTGATTGAATATAGTGAGAAACATCTAGTCACCCTGTGCCAATGATCTTCGTTAATTAACACAATCAAGCGGTTCCTGTTGTCAGAATTTCTCACTCAACAGTACTTAGATGTTCATGAGCATTCTCTGAAGAAATGTACAAGTCAAAAGATCAATTGTAATTTCCAAAAACCTTTAAGGTAGAACATTCATGCCAGTCACTAAACAATACTCAACCATTTATTGCATTTAAAGATTAATTATAGCTGCTTGTAGTGTAAGTGGAGCTTTTAAATAATTATTTGTAATAAGTTAAAAGAGAAATATGGAATTGTTGCTCTATAAAAACAATTTTTAATATTATAATTAATGGTTTTATGATTTTTCATAAGTTGGCAATACCTAATATAGGTTAGGTTGACTTTCAGTTCCCACACTTTTCTTTCTTTCTATATTGAATATCAGTTCACATTGTTTGCATAGAAAGTGAATTATCATCAAATAGTTTGTGATACAAAATTTTGAAGTTAGCATGGTTTGCAATTGTATCAGAAGAGAATGGTGCTGACAATAGCATTATTTATACAGCATAACTCCTAGGCTGAGAGCCATTACTTCCAGTTGCAATGAATTTTGCAGCAGGTGTTTTTTTGTTTTTTTTAAATCATTTACTCATCAAAATGCCCAGTGAGGTATGTTACAATTAATATTGTCTGATACCTCAAAAAATTTACTAGGAGTTGAATGAAAGAACATGGTACTTAGCCCGTATAAATTCTTCAATAAATTAAAACACCTTAGTCTGTGAAGTTTTTCCATAAGACTCTTTATTAATGAAAACTTTTTTTAATTAAAAAATCAGGCTGGGAAGGGCCAAATTTTTTCGTCTTGAACAGAGATTTGACTTCCATTTAAAGTATTTGCTAGGTTCTTCATTGTGGTCAATCAAACGAACATTCTACCTTCAGTGTTAGTGTGAAATCCATGGTAAATGCCTGGGTCATGGGGCCTGTAGGCTCCATGGTGTTCAGCTGGTTTACATAATTAAATGTTACAAATGATATTAATTTTGTTTCAATTTTTGTAAGCTAATATCCTTAAAGTGAGTTTTCCACTAGCAAAGTCTTATGGCCCCTGCATATGAGCGTTGTGTTGTAATGCGTTAAGTAATGCATGTCATAGAGTAACACTGTATTGTATGCAAAATGGCCCACAAGTGCTCTAGCTGTTCTACTTAAGATATAATGTAAATCTGACACACATCAACACAAAGCTTGTGTCAGGCCTTACAGCTCATACAATCAGATGCTTATCAAAGTTTTTTATTAAAGAATATTATTTAATAAAATAAATTAAATACACACAATTTCTTTCAATGAGTTTGAGAAGAAAAAAATTGTTGAAGTTATTACTTTGTTCTGATGTTTTTTCTTGGAACAGTAAAGAGATCTCTAAGAGATAAAAGATGTATGTAAATAAATTGATTATATAATGTGTTTTCTTAGTGGTATTGTTAAAAAGTGTTTTATTGCTTTCCTCCAGGCTTCAGGATGAATGCATCCTCATGGCCAATGTTTCTTCTAAAAACACTGAATGGTGCTGAAATGGCACCATCTAAAGTATTCAAGAAGGAACCGCCTACACCACGCTGTAATTCATTTCAAGTTGGCATGAAATTGGAAGCTATTGATAAAAAGAATCCTCTTCTTATATGTGCAGCTACTGTGGGTATGTTATTTGTTTTGTTTTTCTATATTCTACTGCAGATGTACATTCCTTTTTGTGAAAATGACAGCTAATAAATGTATAATGCTTATTGCAGGAGCGGTGAAAGGAGAAATGATTCATGTTACATTTGATGGGTGGAGAGGTGCATTTGATTATTGGTGTCGCTTTGACTCTAGAGATATTTTTCCTGTCGGGTGGTGTGCTAAAAGTGGTCATCCTCTACAACCTCCTGGCCAGAAAAGTAAATTGCTCCTTATTTCTGTAGTCTTTGTGAATAAAATATGAACTTATTTACCAAATTTCAAATAATCAAAATGTTCTCTCTTTCAGCAGCCCATGGGTCAAGTCGATTTAAAGCCCGTGTCTGCAACATTCCTCCTCCGTTGGCAGGAGGAGTAGGTTCAGGTGGGGGGAGTGAGACATCACAGTTGTCTCTGAACAGCAATGGTACTAACAGAGGTGTAGCAGAACATGAAGCTTCATCTGGTACTCATATTACTGTCACAGAACCTGATACTTCAAGTATGCAGAAGCAACCCTCAGCAGGTTTGGGACTTTAAATTTCTTATGGTATTCTATGAATTGACACTTTTCCATTATGACTGCCAAGGACTTAGTGCATGAATCATCTCTGACCTGCCAAACAAATACCATATTTACCCGATTATAAGTCAACTCTGAATATAAGACAACCCCCTAATTTTGAAGAGACCTTCTGAGAATTATTTAAATTTTTACTAATTCTTACTATTTAGTCGAAATAAAATTCCAAATTGTCTTATACACTAGAAAATTGCCTTGGTGTGAACGTTAACTTATTGCTGAAGTATTTTCTTCTTACTTAAAATCATAATAATCATGGTTTTGGCACTACCCTAATCATCTTCACGTGTATCAATGTTCTTTCTTTTTGGCCCTCCTTCCATTCTGCGATATCGTATAACTTTTTAGGCCCACATTAAAGTTTTGCACATTGAATGTGCATTGCACTAAGTCCTTCGTCAGACCTCGCCTAAGAACAGTCCCTGAGTCACCAGATTTTCTGTCTGTCCTGCACTTGCTTTTTGATGGCCTCTGTTTTTTTAACTGTTCAAAATACAGATTAACACTCGCCGGGCGATATCATGTGTTGTTGATGAACACGCAACAAAATTTCAGCAATCATTTTCATGTTACGTTTCATTTGATACAATGCCATTTGTATCATTCCGTGGCGGCGGTTAGCGTATCTGACTGTCATACCCAAGTTTGCGGGTTCAAACCCAATCGAAGCCGTGGATTTTTAAGGGCGAAAAAATCCTTTGTACGCCTTCCTTCGGAGGGGAAGTAAAGCCGGCTGCCCCATGTTAGTAGATTTACTGCATGTAAAAGATCCTCAAGCCTAAATGATGCCTCTGAGCTAAATTCAAATCGCCTGTTTTGTCGCCCAAGTAATACCTTCTTTTTCCCATGGTTGGTGAAAGGAGCATAGCAAAATTTGCGTTGTCAGAAGGAAGAGCAGGCCTCATGGCCCGAGTCTCGCCACGTAAAATAAGGCACATTAAATTTGTTTGAGATTCTCTCTTTACCAGCTCATTTAAAACTATCTGTCTGAATTACCCCCTAAATCTGTAATTATAATATTACTCATTGTAGATACGTGTGATCTTTTTACCGTTTTCACAGTTTATTGTTACGTAAACATTAATTTTTTTTGTGGTGGAATGGCAGTTTTAAAACCACCCTAACTGACAAGGCTTAATCTGTGAATATGAGACAACCCCACATTTTTCGTCGGAGATATTTAGGAAAAAACCTTGTGTTTTATTCGGGTAAATATGGTACTTTCCTTAACCCTGACACTGTCAGCACATTCAGATTCGTTGTCAAATGTCAAATTGTATGTTCTGCTGTTTGCACTACTTCTACCTAAAATACCCTTTGTAACTTCAAACACATTACAAAGAAATATGTTTCGTTCAAAGGAATCAGTTAAAACCTCTTAACCAACATGATAAGAAGCATGTTATCTGTTGGTGAAAATAGAAATAAACGCACATACAAAGCTGCCATTAGCTCGTATTTGTAAATGGTACATTGGCTTTTGGCAGAGCAGGGGTTAAAATGCGTCTTGGGAAACAGTGAAGGGGAAAATTGAAGGACTCAAATTATTTCTGCAGTCTAAAGATTGTCTGTACAAGCATAGTTTTATGTTTTGGAAATTCATTAGAGTTGTCACCATATGGCTGACACGGCTGACATGGCTGAAGAACACTACGTTAGAACATACCATGTTCTAGAACTGAAAAGGAAAGGAAAATGATTTTTCCGTGTAAGTTTAATTTCAGTTTATATTATTTTTACATATGAAAGCAGGACTGAAGTATTACCATGTAATTAGTATCTCTAATTATTTTTGTGAAAAAGAACAACAAAATTATACTTAAATCAATAAATGTATAAACTTTTGAAATTATATAATTCTAAATTTATATATAAACAAGATAATAAACTGCAAGTCAATACAGAGGAGATTAGATAATACTTTGAATTTTTTGAAATTGCTTGCTCTCTCAGAGGATACCACATTGGAAGAGCTGGTTCCATTCTTCCACTACTCAACTGAACAAAATACAATAAAACCCCTTTTTTACACTTTTCACGGGATCGATGGAAAAAAGTGTAAAATACAGAAAAATTATAAAACGAGAGGCTATGCGAGTTTTTGCATTAACCCTTCAGTGTGGTATGCCGTCTACAGACGGCAATTTCCTTTCTCTTCTAAACGCAGTATGCCATACCTGGACGGCTTGGATTTTCCTTTCCTTTCATGGTAAGCTGTCTCAGGACGGAAGGGACATTTACCTGTTTCTCCTCCGATTTGTGGTGTGCTGTCTACAGGCGCTGGTCGCTTGTCGGTTCCGTGCAGACACTGGCTGTGTGTTATGGCGAATTTTCTGTTTCTTTCTGAGTGATTTTCCATACAAATAGTTTAATATCGATTAAAGGGTTTCTATATTTGTTTTTATGAAAACAATTATTTTACAATACTTTGTCTTTATGTACTACGTATCACATAAAGTTATTGCAACTGTCAGACATATGTGGTATTCATTATCTGAAAATATTTGTTGATACAAGTGTGTATGTCGTATTTATAATAAATTATCATCATTATTTTATTCATCATAATTTTATATTTGATATTATTATTAATATTATTATTATTATTATTATTGGTGTGAAGCGATGCATTCTCAGGGAAGAGCACTCAGAAATGCAACACCGCCTGAGCTGGGATGCTCCCGCAGGAGGCCTCACCGGATGCGCTCAGCTGGCTACCTGCTTCCGTGGTGCTGCTGACCCTACCTTTCACATAAAGCCGCCTTCAAATGCTCCCGTGCACACCCTCGCCACCGCGTTGAAGAGTTAATTACTGTAATGGTGGCTGTTTTTACTTTCTTGCCCTTTCTTCATAAGAAGAGAAAATACTATAATCGTGTGCCGGAAAATGGCTAATTTTCAACATAAAAACTTATTGACAGGTCCTGGTTATGAAAAAGTGGATAAATCATGGTCCTGTGTATAAAGTGAAACTTCATTTATATGTTTTGCTCTTACACATTTTTCACATTTGTTTTTTTCTATAAGTCCCGGATAAATTCCTATTCTTCCCATGCTAAATTATTTCAGATATGTGTTTTATGTTTAAAAGTTTTTCATGCTTACTCATTCATAATGGAAGTCCCTTTAAGAACATATAAGGTCGAAAATGATATAGGTGATCAATAAGTGAGAACATTTTTATTAACATAGAGGAAACCACAGGATTTTTGTGTTGAACTCTGTATTCAAGTTGTTTAATTTCATCTATATGAAGGTGGTTTCAACTCTCCAATTTGGAATTTTCGACAAAACTAGAGCATGATAAACAAATAGGGAAGCTAGTGGCATCCAGTGCAGTGTTGCATAATGTTCACCAATATTGCATGTTAAAAATTCGGCACATTTAAAGGAAATATTGAAACTTGAGGGAATCGAAGATTTATAATGACTATTTGGCCTATGTCACATGAGAATTGCATTGATGCACGTCACCTAACGCTGATGATGTCAGGGGCATTGATATGATTAATGTAACTTATGCGAAACAGCACATAAGTGCTCTTGCCCCACACGTCACCTAGCGGTCCGTGTTGACAACTAGAAAACCTGTTTTATCATGACTTATGTTGAGGCTTAAGCTGTGGTCAAAACACACGTCACAAACACTGCTTGTGTGCCATTTTGCATAAGATTCAGAGGTGATCTAAGATATATGATAAGCGACTCATGGGCGCAAGCATCGACATACGTCAACACAGCTAACGACATTAGCGTTAGGCAACGCACATAAACGCAATGCATCTGTGACATAGACCTAAAGGATTGGCTGCATGAAGTGCAGATATTAGTGCTATCTTTTCCACCAGGCATTTCTATGCCTGGTGTGCATGTCTCCTAAGTACAGTAACAAGTAATGTACTTCAGCTTCAGGTCTCGATCAAGTTTTTGTCTAGTTTCCATGATCCACTGAACAAATGCTGAGACGGCCCCTTGTTTTGCTTTTGGACATAAATGTAGCTTCACTTCTTGCTTGTAGTGACAGGAGTAGAGGGGGGGGGTTACTGTTTTGTTAGCAAAACAAAAATAAAATAAAATCTGCGGTTTGTTTATTAATGCAAATAAGTTTTCTGTAACTTGGGAGTGACAAAGTCTAGTTTTCAAAAGTTGCTAACTTTGCTTCTTTTGATACTTTTATTCATTATTCAACTATTTATTGGAACGACTATTTGTCTATCTGATCAACGCTAGCGCCAAAACGATTCCGCTGATCTTCTCCAAAATTGATATTCCCTGATCAATCTCTACTACCTCAAGGCTCTGCGAGTTTGCTGTGTACATATGTAGCTGATACGTATTAATGTATTACATATTGGAGCAGGATTTATCCACTTTCTCTGTATTAGTAAGAGTTTTCCTGTCTAAAAAATCGCCATTTTTGCTGCAGCATTACGTAACTTTCTCTGCAATACATACATTCTTCATAGAATGTGCACGTGTATTTAAAAGAAAAAAATTATGTAAAAGACGGAGAGCATTCTTTGTTTCACTTCATGTAAATTGCAGGAAGAGAATGCATAGAAACTATAGGCTTTACCACAGGATCAATGAAAAATGACATAAAATAAGGGAATGTAAAACCAGGGTTTTTCTGTCTTCTGGTTTGATTTTCTCAGTTTCATTTCATGTCCTAAGTGCGGATTTGTTGGTCATTGAAAGAGGACGGGTAGACGTGCATGTTGTAGTACCTTACAGGATTTATCTGGTCACCACATTGCATCCTTATGGTTAATGGATGAAGAACAAGTTCCAGTGTTCGAAGTTGGGCCAGTACCTTGGAAAATATCTCGGTGCCCATGCTCAGAAAGAAGTAGAAAAAAAATTATGTAACTTAAACAGAATCAATGAAAAGACACCTAGGCATGGACCTAGAATGAAAATTGAAACCACAGAATATAGCTGCTTAACTAAAGTCATCATGGCTTTTAAAAATGTGTAATGATAGAGAAGGGCAAACGAAACTACAGACAGGACATAGAAAATTCTTGGACGCTCTACGGGCATTGCAAGATTGAAAAATGAAGCCGTGAAAAAGAAATTGATAACCAAAGGTTTAATAGCAGAAGAGAACATTAACTGGAAAGATCACCTGAAGAGAATGTGCAACAGACTCTCAAAACTGACCAATAAAAACATACATTAGAAGACCACCAAAGAAATAGCTATTTAAGAACCCTTTGAAAATTAAATCTACCAGGAATACTGCAACAAACCCATGAAAACAGTCTGTAAAACCCAATTCTCCGGTAATTATTTATTAAAGACATTTATTAGATTTTGGTAGTTCATGATGATTATGATGATATATTTGATAATTTTAATAATTGTAATAAGTTAATAGCAACTACACGAAAAAATGTTTTTCTATTGAAAAATCGCTTTTTGTTGCAGCACCATTACAATACTTTCTTTATACAGTATAAGTAGTATGTGAGATACTGTAAAAGAAGAAATTGGTTAATGAAACTTACGTGTTTTTGTGTTATACATTTTAAAATGATGTACAGTAAAACCCATTCTTTTACACTTTTCATGGGACCCTAGAGAAAATGGAGTAAATAAGGAGAAATGTTGTTGTTGTTTTCTTTACTTTTTTACCCCCCTTTCGAAAATATGAGTACAGTATAAAGTATTTAGGTATATACAATCAATAAGGATTGTAAGATGCTTTAATATGCAGTATTAGATACATGATAAACAATATTACAAGCTCAAATAGAAATCTGACTGAAATTGACATCAGAAATCAAAGGTGTAATTAACACCAAAGAATAGTGAATTTTAAATGTCGTAACGACACTTCCACGAGTCCCCATAATTCACTGCTGGTAGCCTTTGACTATGCAACAATGTATTCCTTTGTTGGATTTATTTCTTCTGTAAGAAAAAAATGAGTTTACATTTTCCCAAACTCAATAAAATGTTTGTTTTTGGCTGTTCGTAATGATTTCCAAGTAGTAAATTTTTAAATTTATTTATGAGATAATAGAAAGTGTTCATGAAACGAATTTACACTTAAAAACATACAGAGAATTCCATACTTTGATGTTTGAACTGTTACAGTTTGATTAAAGTTACATTTATTTTAGAAAGAGAAAGTGTGAAGGAAGATGATGGAAATAAACAAATTATTGTGAGGCTACCTCTCTTAGTCCTGTGTCTCATGAGTGTTGTGTTGCGATGATGCGTGTCACCTAATGTTGATGACGTCATCTGCGTCGATGCCTATGCGCATGTCACATAACGCACGTCGCAGATTAACACTATCTCATGCGAAACGGCACACGAGCTCTCTTGTCGACATGCGTTGTGCCCACAGCCTAACCAAGACGCTACAAGAGCGTTGGTAACAACGCATGTCGCGAAGAGCGCTCATGTGTTGTTTAGCATAAGATACAGTGTTAATCAACCACGCCCGTTAAGTAACTCGTATGTGCAGGCATCAACGCAGCTGGCATCATCAGCATTGGAGGTGACATGCGTCAACCCAACCCTTGTGTGAATCAGACTTTATATTCTTTAACCATTGCACTCATTTTTTTCTACCATTTTAAGTACCTCTGTAATGCCATAAAATGAAAATTTGTATAGGCCTAGCTGGTCAATAATTTTCACTGTATTTCAATGTTCTGGTCTTCGCATAACATTTCATAACTGTTTATAATATTGTGCCATTTCAATATTCTTTCGGTTATGGCCATCTTTAACGTAGCAAGATTGTGGGAAAGTGCAGTCACAGTGCCCATAACATTATGAATATATGAAAACTGATGGGACCGATAAGAAATGTAAATGCTAGGAAAATGTAAATTGCAGGAATGTAAAAGCAGGGTTTTGCTGTAGGTAGCTTCAGAAAAAGCTTTAATTTTATTAAGTAGGTTCTTTTGATTGCTATTGGAAATGTAAAATTTAAAAATTCTTTATATTTTATTTATTTTTACAACAGGCTTATTTGCCCCCATGAAATTATAGGTTACACATAGTTGATGTACATAATAATATGAAAATTTATAACATTAACAAAAACAATATAAACTAAATGTAATTAATAAAGTTATAACACTAGTGATAAATAATTTTAATTAGTTAAAGCCTAATATTCTTTGTTTCTTATATCTCACAAAACTCACCTCACTCATACCTATTTCTTCATTATTCAAAAATTCATTACAATATCTTCTTAATCGAGGTATTGATGATCAGTAGTAACTTTGTGATTTACAAAACCTTTCTTTAAATAAGATATTTTTTATATTGTAGTGAACAAATAATTGTTTTAATTCTGGACAATCATTCATTCATTTATTGAAATAATGGTGGCAGCAACGAGCTGTTAAACATATCTTACAATATTGTTTAAGTATCTTAAATCATGTTCTATATTATATAAATCTATAAATCACATATATAGCATCTGTGTAATATATTTCTCAGTATATAAATCTATAATTCAATACGTTGGCATGTATTAATCACATTTCTAGTTAGTCCATCACCCATCTTTCACTTAGTTATCTCATGTTTGGATCGTGAACTTCACTTTGTCTGCACTGTTTTTGAAGTCATTTAAGGTTGCTTTTCCGATACATTCTGCAGGCACATTCCATATTGGCGTTGACAATTCTATTGGTGATTTTATAAGTCTTAATTATGTCAGTTCTATATCTTCTCTGTTCCAATGTGAGTATTGACATTTTTTGGCATTTCTGTTGGTAGTGTTTTCTGTGGCATTCTCTTGGGATCCTGATGATTTTCCTTTGTACTTTCTCTAGTTGTCATTTATCTTTTTCATAAAATGGGGACCAGGTCATGATTGCATATATTCAAGCATAGGTCTGATGTAGGTGTATAGATTCTCTTAATCATTGTTTTGTGCAGTTTAGAGAAAGCCTTCCTTGTCATACATAGAATGATATCTGCTTGTTTGGTGATCTTAGAGACCTGACTTCCCCATTTCAAATTTTGCGAAATTAGTACACTCAGGTTATTTTGTTGTGCTATGGTCTCCAAGTTGTGACTTGAAATCATAGGGAAGTCTCTCTTTTTTTTACCGATGTGAAGTACTTTGTCCCCTACTTTTATGAGGAAAAAAGAGATCCAGAAGATCAGAGCCACTGAGGTCCTTTCCTGAAGCCAAACATCGGTTCCAATCGAGGAACCCTGTTGATCTTTCTCAATCCTTTTCCAGCACCCTGAAAGCCAAGACTTTGAAGGTAGCAGTGAGCTGCCCCTCAGGTAGTGAACTTCGCAAGTCAGGTGTCTCCAGTATCTCCAAAGTTCTGCAATTTCCAGAGGGTCAGTTACTGTGAGCTCCTCTGCATTGCGTGATTTTAAGTGGTCCTGTCTTGTACAAAGTCTGCTTCCTGATATAAGAATAGGAACTCTTGGCTCCTTTTTGTACCACTTGCTTCTCATATTCCTCTCTTTTCATCTGTATGTCTGATGTGAGCCTGTTGGAATTTCTTCTATTGACCTCATAATGTTCATCTGCTGTAGTTTTTCTATACTTGTACCATGCCCTGCAATTAGCTCGATTGATTCGCTTTTTCATCTTGAGGTTGATCCATGGTTTAAGTTCTTTTGTTCTTCCTGTATTTTGGTGAATAGGTAGATAATAATTCCTGGGATATGCCACAGAATTTTCTGTAGTTATCTTCAACTCCAGCTTTCTCATTTTCTTCTTCATTTCCCATGGTCATGGATTCACAGTGTTCTCTTAGGTATTTTGTTATTGCCTCAAAGTTAGCTTTAAAAAAGTTTAACATCTCATTAGGATTATAGGAAATGTCTCCAGTTTCTGGTGTTTCTAATTGCAAAGTAGTTACAATTACCAGATGATCACTTTGTCCTATGTTTGGTCACATAGTTGGGGGAGTAAATAATAATCTTCATTCAGCAGTACCAGGTCTAGAATTGCAGGGCTTTGGTTCCCTCTATATCTCGTGGGTTCATTGATTTTCTGGCCAAGGTTTGAGTCTGTGCATTGTTGTAGGAATTCCCATTCTACTTCAGTCTTGAATGTAGCGCCATCTTCAGTCCATGTGATAGAGGGGGACATTGAAGTTGCCCATAATTATGACAGGTTCACGTAATTCTGAAACCCTGCTTATCTGTTCAAAGATTTTGGTGTCTGTTTGTGAGGGTGGTCTATAAATTTCTCCAATGATTATCTCTTCTCATCTGCACTTTCAGCCATAGAGTTTCTGTTTCAGGATCTTAAAGATTGTGGGTCTTCGATGCTCTCACTGTGGTTGTTCTGATTTTACATCGCACATAGATTAAGACTCCTCCACCTCTTTTGTTTACTGTGTCTTCGGTGGAAAAAAGAAAATCTGGGATATGTATCAGGCTGTCAGGAATGTTGGTATTAAGCCAGAATTCCGTGATTATTATTATGTCGGGTCTCACAGTATTGACTTCCTCCAAAAATTGATCGAACTTAGGATAAGAGAGAGGTATACAGAATTATTGGGTTGATTGAAGAGAAAGATATTGGTACACAATTATTGAGTTGACTGTTCTTATTGCTGCCCATCCTAGTTTCCCTTCTTATCAACAATCCTTGGGTTACCCCTGATATACTTGATAATAAGGTTAGGGTTCACTTTCTGTGTAATTCAGTTGTTCCCTAAGATCTTTCAGCTCTTTTCTTTGTAATGGGGTGAGATCATTTTTGTCCTTGATTCCTGTGGGTAGTTTTTTCGTATTTCCCAGTATGCTTTTGGCTGAGTTGGTATCTTTCATGACTATCGTAATAGGTCTGGGTTTTGAATTTTCCTGGCTCAGTTTCCCCAGTTGCGTTGTGTACTTTACACGGCCCTGAATATCCAAATTACTTGGAATACTCACAATGGTTGTTTGATCTTGGGTTTGATGCTCCTTCGCATCAACATTATCTGCTTCCCCTATTTCATAAAGGATTACTTTTCTCTTCCACGGATTGCGTTCCTTATCTCTCTAAGGAGTTCAAGATTCGACTTTGGAACTGTGCCAGCCAATTTAATATCAATTTTAATATTTAAAAGTTTGTACATAAATTTAATATCTTGTATTTTAATATCTTGTGAAGACTGTAGGGATGGTAAATTAGTTTTCAGAGAAATATCTGAATGGGATGGGAATAAATTGACATTGGAATTTTTTATTTCAAAATAAGCATATCTGAAAAATTTATGTTGTACACACTCTAATTTTTTTATTACATAATTCACACTTTGAAGCCATACTACTGAGTAGTATATCAATTTTGATTTTACTAATGAATATACAAATTCACTTTTGTATCAAGTTGTTTAAAGTGTGATTCTTGTCTTCTTATAAAACATAGTTTTAAAAATTCATTAACTATATTATGAACATGATCATAAAATAGCATTTTGGATCCATCACTACACCTAAATCTTTAATTTGATTAATTTCTTCAATCATGACATCTCCCATCAAATGCAAATTCTGGAATTTATTATTAACTTTAGCACAGCTTAGTAATTTACATTTATTCTAATTCAGTTGGAGTTTATTTTCTGTACACCATAAGAAAAATGTGACAATGTCTTCCTGTAGAAGTCTAGAATCCCCTTCCTCATTTGCCAAAATTTATAATCGTCTGCATATGATAAAAAAGAAAAGTTTTCATAAACATTTATTATATCATTTATGAAAATCATAAACAAAATTGACTCCAAGTGAGACCCTTGTGGGACTCCTATATTGATTTTTTTAAAACATTTTTGGCATTAACGTTTTATTGAATATTATCAATTATTTATTTTCATTTTAAATCTTGCTACCTAAATCATTACTGTATTATTGACCTCAGTTATCCAACTTTAAAAACTTATTGATTTCATTAAGTGTTCTGTATTAAATCCAATTTACATCAGGAAACTGATCAATTTTCATTCAGAATTGGTCATTAAAAAAATATTTGTATAGTTTACTGTACAAGTTAAGTATCAATTCCTTTTATTAAAACCATGCCAGTTTGTTCCATTTTGAAAAAGATGAGATTCTGAGAAATAACAACCAGGACAATGACACTTACTGAAATTTTCCTCCAAGGAAGGCTGGTTCCTTTAGACATGAAAGTCAGCTGGAGGATGGGAAGGTAGTGGACTAGAAGTGGAACCTAAAGATGACAACCCCAGGACACATCTGTCCTGGAATACGTAACTTATTCTAGGGAGAATTCATTAATTAAAAGGAAAATTGGACTGACTAAATACTGACAGTGTTTGACAGGAGAGAATGACTTGAAATAGCGAAGCAACTCAAAATTGGCCTTTGGAATGGAAAAGATATCTTGCACAAAGAGGTTTAATTTCAGAAACCTCGACAAATGAAAACAAATTATGCTCATTCCTGGGTGGGTGAGGGTAGAGGAAAAGAAAGAATGAAGAAATGAGCAGCAGCATGATCAAAAGTGAACTCAAGAACGCAGTCTATAGCTACAGTTTTGCATAGGAAAGACTTGTACTAAGGTACATAACTATGAGATAATTCAAATCCCCAGTAGCCAAATGCAATTTGAAAGATGGCTGAAGAGAATTTTC
Organism: Teleogryllus occipitalis; assembly: GCA_011170035.1. Classification (NCBI taxonomy): domain Eukaryota; kingdom Metazoa; phylum Arthropoda; class Insecta; order Orthoptera; family Gryllidae; genus Teleogryllus; species Teleogryllus occipitalis. The sequence continues at coordinate 426,236 of BLKR01000411.1, forward strand.
CAAAAATTTCTCTAACAAATTCCAGAAATGTGTAAATGCTATAAACCCAAAATATTTTATATTATTGCAGGAAACTGCAATTCCTGCATTGGTAATTCTCATAATTATAATAGGAAAGCATGGAGTACAACTGTTAATGGAATGGGTTTTCGAAGATTTTGCTGCTTTTATTCACATCAAAATAACACCTACCTTTTCCCCTACAAAGGGATTCAAAAACACACTTGGCCTGCCAGAGGTTCTTGATGTATCATTAAGATTCGGATTTCAGTGCAAGTGCATATTTTGCCCATGTAGTCAGAATGTATGCTCACTTGATAAGTGCATTAAACATCCAATTTCCAGGTATTTAAATGTGATTGTGTGATGTGATGCACTGTACGTCTTGCATATTTTTCCTCTTTTCTTAATAAGCATCATATTTCTGCAAATTGAAGTGTATGACATCATTTAAAAATTTAAAATTGCATTGAGAAAGATGAATAGGCATTTTCACCTCAGAAGGTGTTTTACTTATTACTGAAGAGAAAATATGTTTTGGTTATAGGTCCAAAGTTGATTTTAGAGTTGTTTGTTCACTACTATTTTATTCTCTATGCAGTATATTCAAGTTTCTGTTGTGAAATGAATAATTAATGTGAGTCATCTTAAGATTGCAATAGTAAACCTTCACCATTAATTCTTGTGTTTGTTCCTGTGATGTAACTCTGATATTGAATTTTCATTGAATTTAGGAAGTTTACTATTTGAAAATTTATTTGGAGGCTAATGCTGATGTTGTAATTTCTTCATAAAATATTCTAATGTTTGTTGGATTTCAAATGTTTTGCAGGTTGTGTTTTCGTGAATCATGGATGCATGTGTGGTCCGTATCTTGATCCACGAAAAGTTTCAGAGTTGCCAATGGTATATTCTGCTAAGAGCATTAATCGACTGGTGAGAGAATGTGTGCAAGCTCTTGTGGATGCTGCTTTGGACCAGAAACAAATTTTTGGACTTCTAAGACAAGGAGAAGGAAGAGTTATAATTACTGGTAAGGAGTAACAAAATGTTTAGGGTTCTTTAATTGTTAGACATGATAATTCATTTTACCTGCTTTAATTCTTCACCTTTGTCTATTCGATACAGCATTGTTTTTTGTTGACATTTTCCTGACATACTCTTTCATAATGAGTTCCAGTGAGATATCCGTTAATTTAGGAAAGCTAGCGATGTTGGTGTACCACGTTATTTTATTATCCAGTGTTCTGGAAAATTTAGTTTTCTTGATATTCACTATGACCAAACACTATTTTAAATTCAGTGAATTGTGATCATATAAACTGAGCCCAAATCTGCCCTTGTCTATCAGTTCAGCACACTTTAGAGATGCGTTATGCATTGATGTTCGATGGAAAGCTGACTCTTTGTAGAGTTGTTTGTTTGAACTCTTGGTTTGCATTTAAAAATTCATTAAAAAAAATTGTAGAGGTAACTGTACATTTGCTAGGTAAACAATGTACGTAAATTGTTTTCTTCTGTCTGTAAGCCTGACTGTGGAGAGTGGATGCATGTAAACTATTCATTCTGTATGTGTGGGCAGATTTATACGATTAATCTTGTAAATATTTTTTTGATAGCATCTTTTGACAGTAAATCAGTTGATGTGCGATTACCAGTCATTGAGAAAATGTCTGATCTCTGGAGTTTCCTTGAAATTCTCTTTGAAGAATTGATGTGTTGTGAGCATTTTTATACAAGTCGACCGTTAAGTGGAGGATGCCCGAAATGTACAAAACATGTTCCAGTGGCCAACATCAAAAGAGGTATTTATTATTTCCTTATTAACACAAAGGAAATAGTGAGGCAATTTTCTAAGTGCTTTTCAATGATTTTATGAACTTGTTTGCAGAAGATTGTGAAGTGAGTGGAGGAAATGGTGTTGCTACAGAAAGCAGTAACTCTGGTGTTAAACGACGTTGGTCATCAGAAAGTTCTGATTCTCGAATAGGTTCTTGCACAGCTACTACCACTAGTGCGTCTAGTGCTGTTACCACTGCAACTACCTCCACATGCAGTGGTGGTGGCAGTAGTAGCAGTAGTAGTAGTAGCAGTAGTAGCAGCAGCAGCACCTGCAGTGGTGGTAGTAACAATGGAGGAACTGTTAATACTGCTACTGTTACAAATACCACTAGTTCTGCAACATCATTGCCTGCAAAGCACCCTCGGAAATCTGTTCCAGGTTAGAATTCATTTTAACATATTAAGAGGAGACATAAAACAAAAATCTTAGACATGTTTGGGGGATTTTTACATTTTCTAAATATTTAGTTTTATGAATAAAATGATAAATACATCATTGTGAAATCCACACTTTTAACATAGTTTTTTTATTTTCTTATTTCAATGCTATTCAAGTCAAAATGTATTCATATGTCAAAATGGCAGTCATTTCGATTAAAGTCTCAAATTAACGCCATATCTTTTGAATGACTTCGTCTAGAAGGCTCTGGCTTTAACTAAATGCTAGAGAAGTCTTCAGTATTGTTTGCATTGCACAGCTTCATCTTCAGTGATTATTTATGCAGCAAACGTATTTTGTTTACTTTTTACTGTGATGAGGTGACTAGTTTTACGTTCATTTAGAGGATTAACTTTGACACTGATTTCTGAAAAATGATATTTTGAACACGTTTGTTCCATTATCTCTGAATCTCTAACAAGATGATTTTCAATTTTTTATTGGTCAAAAATGTAATAATTAATTTATATATGTACAGTAACACTCTGTTTATTGTTTACTCTTTTGCACTTACACATTTTTCATGTTTATACGTTGTTTTTTGTTAGTCCTGGATAAATTTCTATACTCCCCATGCTTAATTATTTCTGATATGGGTTTTACATTTATATGTTTTTCTCTGTTATACATTTGTAATGCATGTTCCTTGAAGACCCTATAATATCCAAATGATAATGACATAGGTGACCAACATGTGCGAATATTTGTTATGGTAGAGGAACCTGCTGAATTTTTTTGTTGAATTCAGTATTTGGGTTGTTTAATTTCTTAACTATACTAGGCGTTTCAACAGTCTATTTTGGAATTTTAGACAACACTACAGGATGAAAAAATAGGGGGCATTAGTATCGTCCAATGTGGCTTTGCAGAATGTTCTCCAACATTGCATGATAAAAATTCGGCGCATTTGAAGGAAATATTGAAACTCAAGGGTATCAAAGATTTGTAATGACTAGGGCTGGGAAATTTATGCAAGCTTTTGGCCCTGAAATATGCATGCAAATATGCCACAAAAATGTTGAAAAATGCACAGAAATTGGTAAGATATGCAGTATTTGGTCACAAAAACCTATTTTACAATGACATTACATCTTTTTGCCACTTAGAGAAACAGGGAATATGAAAATTAAAAACAGATTAGTATATTCTTCTGCTCATTTTATTTTGCATTAAGAGTGCAGAAAGTCACAAGAATTTTATTGAGGTTACCTGTTGCTAAGGAGTGTTTCCTATAAGACAATAGAACTTGTACATAGAAAATGATCTTTCCACATCACATGATGTTAATCTCACGTGTAATCACTTGGTGTGAACTTGTGTTTTGACACTTTGAACTCGGTATGTTATCTGGAAGAGGAACACTCTTTCCTTCCAAGAGTTTACCCATTGTCTGTTAAGAATGAAGTCCTGGATTATTTCCAAAAACTTCATTTATTTTCTTCCCAATTGCTTGCCTCATGTACAGGCATGTGCACAGCATGCCACATGTACTTTATTAGGAAACAAGGTTTTTAATGTTGTGAACGCTTTAATCAATTATTACGCAGCATTAGTTACCATCCTTCTCGTTTCCCATCTCCTCACCATTTGGCCACAAAATTTGGATTTGCAAATCACTTTCTGTATGGGGAAGAGTTGGCAAAGAGAATGTCTTGTCACGCAAGGTCAAAGTGAGAATGCTGAAAGAATGCGAAGTGTCTTGCGATAAACCGATAACAGCAGAAACAATTACTTTGGCGGTGTTGGGTGTTGGTAACCTGAAACTCGTTGTACAAACGTATTTGAAGCGACTAATTTCATGCTTAGCATTAATAAATATTTTTTTAGTGGAAGTTAATATTTTAGTATTATTGTAGGCAAAAAGGCGAAAAATATGCAAAACATTTCTTATCTTATTTTCAATATTTTGTCATGAAACATACATAATTGAAGTTTTAGGAAGATATGACCATTAACAAAAGATGCAGTTGCATGAACTTCCCAGCTCTAATGACATTAGGCTGTGTCATTAACATGCATCACCTAACGCTGATGATTTTAGCTGCATTGACGTGTGTCGATGTCTGGGTACAAGAGTCGTTTAACACAATCTAATGTAAACACTGGGACTCTTGGCAGTGTGCGTTGTTGCCAGTGGACATGCATGCATTGAAAGCTAGAAAAGTCTGTTATTTTGACTTGTGTTTTTAACTTGAGCTATGGGCACAGTGCATTTTGCTAAGACTGCTCATTGCCAAGACATATGCAGACATGGACACAGCTGACGTCATCAGTGTTGGGTGACGTGCATCAATGCAACGTTGTTTTAGTTTTGAAACTGAAGCACTTAAATTTATGTTTTTTCTAATATCTTATGGAAATTGAATGAAGAAAACACTTGAAGCTTGCAAATAGCTCTGGCCTGAACCAGGAGTAGGAAAAATGGGGGACAAAAAACAAACAGAAGTGGTATTTATAGTGGAGAAACAATTTTTTACATATTTTATTGTCCACATGAGATCGTGCTGATTAGGATCAACACGATGGGGTACTGAAAGATGATGTTGACAGTTTGAGAGAAGTTCCATTTCCAAAAATATAAAACATTTATGATTACAAATTTGGAAGCTTTAAATATTGCTGTTATTCCAATAATTGTTGAAACACATTTTTATTTTGATATTTTAGCTGAACAAGAGGCTGCCACATCAACAACACATTCAGAGGCTCCTCCAAAAACTTCGGCTGATCCTTCTGAATGGTCTATTGAAGATGTTATACAATATATTGCATTTGTTGACCCAGTTTTAGGAGCACATGCAGATCTGTTTAGGAAACATGTAAGTTTTACCATTTAATAAAAATATTGGTTATTGGAGAACATTAAGAGCTGAACAGAAATTAATAAATAATTGTAAAACAACTCGTGGGTGTGAGCATTTGAAGTTTTGTTATCAGCTTTGTTGTAAGTGCCCACCAAATTGAGAAATTAATATATCGAAAAGAAACAAGGATGATAAAAGGTGTGAAAGCTACAAGATAGTGCTGACAATTGTATATCAAATTATTTTATGTGATAAAAACATTTTGCATGGTAATTTCTTGTTATTTTTACAGGAGATTGATGGAAAGGCTTTGCTTTTACTTAATTCTGATATGATGATGAAGTACATGGGTCTGAAGCTTGGACCTGCTCTTAAGATCTGCAACTTGGTGAATAGAATTCGTGGTCGGCGGCATCTACCATTATGACAGTGAGAGGCCTGGCACAGTTGAGGCACCATGTCTACTGCAATGTAGCTGGCATTCAGTTGTGGTGCCTGTTGTGCCTTTGTGCTGTAAATCTCACTGATATTTGTTTGCCCAGGAGCAACTTTGTTGTGGAAATGAAGGGTAGTCTGGATTTTTGGGATCTGATTGATGTGACATCCTGCTCATATAGCTAGTCCAGTGCACCATGCACTTAAGTCACACATATTAATTCCTTGAATCTTCCAGCTGCTGTTGCTATATTGCAAGGTTGTGGTGACACAAATGACTGAAAGAAGCATTTCCTGGTTGGCTGTGGTACTGATTTTGAGCAGATTAAGTAGTTGGAACAGTTGAGTGAACATTTTCATCACACCTATGTGAGGTGAAGATAAAACATTTTTGATATTTCTGACTATTCACAAAATTATTATAAGCATTAAGTGTAAATTATGTACAAAATGTTATAGAATCCTTCCAGAACACCCTAAACAAACACTGACGTTTCCTAACCATAGTACTTGTTCTTTCTGTTGGTATTTCATAAAGTAAATGGACAGGTATTAGAGCCTCAAAATATAAATCATAACAATTGAGCCAGTCACTTTTGGGGGATGGGATGTTTTTCTTCCCTCCCCCCTTTTTTTTGTCTTGAAATTCCAAACCAAAAAAATGTTGGTTTAGTTGGATAAATCTTGCCTTTTTTTTTATACATTAAAAGGGAATAATTTGAAAATTCTTTAGATAGTTTGAAGTACTTGTATGATGGAGACATTTTCATCATAACCATTATTATTGAGACTTCTAGGTGGATATTTGTACAATCTAGTGGCGGGCCATTAGATGTGAGTGACTTCAATGTCGAGCATTTCAACTGAGCTATGATTTCTCAGAAAACAGAAATTTTCAGTCTCTAAGTCATGGAAGAAATGTTTTGAAAGTAAATACGTATGGACTTGTAGGATCTCTAGTGATCTATCTGTGAAGGGTAAATTTTGTCCTTGTAAACATTGATTTTTGTTTGAAATGTGTGAATATCAACAGAGCATGAAGTGATTTTAATTTTTGCAGTTTTGAAAGCAAGAAATCTCAGGTAATTTAGAGAAGACTTTATTGTATTTCTTCAGTGCTATATATTGTTTGCATTTATTTCTCTATCACGAATAATGTCTTGATCAGTTGTTAAGTTGCATTGTCAATTCCTTCCAACTGACCATTATCTGTAATATATTTGTGCAGCCTATGCAAGTTTCAACAGATAACCTGTTATTTATGTTTTATTCTTACAACAAAAGTTATGTTTGTAATTGCTGTGAAAAAATGAGTGAAATTTGTGTTGTAGATATATTGGTTAGATTCGTTTTTGTGCCATCTTGTGAAGCACTTATATTTCACTGATATTTGTCATATTTCTAGCCTAGATATGTTAATTGTCTTCTGTACAAAATACCTGCCTGTACATTTCAGAAATTGAAAGCTAGCTAGTGTAAATAATGTTACCCAAGTTTGATAATGCTATAAAATCTACCACAGCAAGTTTCCTATCCTTTTCTTTGTTTTGTGTTTTTTAATTTTTTTAAATTTGGTCTTTGATTTATGATGGAATTATTAATGCAAGGAAAATTTTGACAAAACATCTTGAATTATTATGGAAACTTTTGGTTTGAACTAAGAGTAGGGCAGGTAACCCCTATTTGCTAGCAATGGGAATTCTATGCATATGAGAAGATTTTGCTTTTTGAATGTTGCTTTTAACTCACAAGAATATAGAGAATACGTGCACAACCTTCAGCACAATGAATAGCTGTTTAAATTGAAATAACTTAGATGAATTAGGAAAGTTTGGACCATCATAAATCTTTGGAAGTTAATATTTTTTTAATAGATATTGTCTCATACTTCTCAGTATATGTGTACATAATGAGTGAATGATTGCTTCAGGTTTTGGGCAAATATTGACTAGTAAATGTGGAGTGGTGGTTGGCCATTCATTCAATATAAATATTTGGCAGTTGCTTTAATTGCATAAAAGCATTGTACTTTTAGAAATGCTTAGCATTTCATGGCTTTATTAAGAGATGATAGCAGTTTTATTTTCCCTCCATAATTAAGTTATGGAACAGTACGTCTCAATAGTGCCAGCAGGATATTTAAATAAATTTGCTCTTGAAGAGTGCTGATGGTTTTGAACCTGATATTTCATATCTTGAATGTAAAGTACCTTCAGGGCTTGTTAAGAAGAAAGTGTTTCTCTTTCAAATCTTATTTAGTTGTCTTTGTGAGATTGAGTTTAAACTAAGGATATTGAGCATTCATTTTTAATTGCCTTTTCTATATTTCAGTTATGTTTTGATATGATTTAAGATACTGTATTATGTACATTTGTCTTCTTTCTTTCTGTAAATTCATTCTCGGCCTTCCTTTTCAACTGTAGATGTATTTGAGAGAATCAGCTAAGATCTATGTATATTTTCTTGTTAGAACGACGTTATCAGAATTTTATGCTTTAAATTGCATTGTGCTGCTGTTAGAATAATTTCTTCTTATTTTTATGTTAGTCAACATGCAGAACAAAGTATTGAAAATGAACTCTGTGTCATTATGTATAATAAATATTTTTGTCAACATGTCAGAGAAACTATGTTTAACATAGCTGAATCAATTGTGTATATTTCTGTTTACTGACCAGTTTTCAAATATTGTGATGTTTTAACTAATAGTATTTGATCAAGTATATTGAAGTTATAATGAAATAGTTCTTTTCTGTATTTAATTTGTGAAGTACACAAAAAATTACAATGATTCCCACTAAAAATTTAAATACATATTTTTGTTTGAAAGTGTGTGTTTGATTTACATCCATTTCAATTCTCATAACATCTTTCACTCCAGCAAATGCACGTTAGTGAATATTTTGCTGAAAAGACCAGTACTATACTACTGATTTCCCTTAATCATTCTCTACAGTTGTTTAAAGCGAAATTAAATTCCTTCAGGTAGCTGAGTAATGGGTCCTGGTGTATTTGTGAATGTCATAAATTTAATAAGATCACATTTTAACTAGTCTAATTATGATATAATTTGAGAGCATTGTCCAACAAAATATGTTGAACTCTTCTAGAGTATTGAAGTTATAAATGTTTTTCTGTATTTGATTTGTGAAGTACCCAAAAATTAAAATATGATTCCACAAGGAAGATTGGTTCTAATAATCTCAGGATAGTAGAACATGTTCTGTTAAATTTAGAAAACTGAACAAGAAAAAAAAAAAAACTTATGTAGATGCAGCCTGTTATGTTTCTTGTCTATTGGTATGTTCTATTTCACTGTCGTATTTATGTAGTGTAAACCTTTCCTAAAATATTAACAATTCTGTAGTTGCCAATATTGATTGAATCATTTTATCAACTAGGATCAAGGAATTCTCTACCTAAGAATTTATGCCAATCGTGCTTAAAATTACTAATTCACTGTACTATTTCACACATGTATCCACCACAATGTTAAGTTCCAAAGTGAGAACGTAGGAAACCCTTTGGGTGAAACAAAATAGAAATTTGAATAAACATATCACAGTAAGATGATTCAACAACAAAAATTGTAAATCTGCTTGCAATCGTTCGTGTATTCGAATCTATGCGTCAGTGATGTCAGGTGCATCAGTTTCTGAATTGGCTACTATGAAGAAAGAACTTTTACAAAGTTTCCATTTAACGAAAGAGGAAAAAAATTGTTACCATTTCAGTTATATATTAATTTTGTGAATATTGCATATGTGCAAATTACGAAACAGCTCAATATAGCCACATAGTTCAATTATCGGCGATTGAAAATTCATTCCCCCTTTGATTCAATTCCCAATTATCTTTGCTGATGTTACAAAAGAATAAATGATTTCTATTGACATAAATGAACATTCCCAAACAAATCCTGTTATAATCCAATTCCTTACAAAAGGCACATTTTTAAAAAAATATTTCGGCCTATTTTATTCATTTAAATTTGTACTATATAATTTAAAACAATATAAAATAATGCTGTTCTATTTCACAATACCTCAATTACTTTCCATTTGCAAAACAGAACTAATGTTATATTTAAAAAAAAAAAGTTTTGAAGAGTCCTGTCAAATCCAAATTAACAGCAGGAATCAACAAAAGAAAAAAAATTCCAACTTACAACAGGACCTTCCATTAAATTAAAATTCAAGCATTATCTTTGTATCTTTTTTAAAATGACAAAATGTTGGATCATGTTGCACGAAGCAAATCTAGCATTGGGAGGAAAACCACATTCAATTAAGGAACTTCAATTTTAAAATAAGATACTGAAAATTAGAAACTTGCATATAGGATTATAAAACAGAAGGATCTTTAACATTATAAATTTTTTATTTCACTACGGTTAGAAACATTTACAATGTATGACTCAAATTGACTTTGTGAACACATAGGTATTGATAATTCTATTGCAATAAGTGTAAACATTACAAATTATTACAATTACATTTTTTAATGTGTTCAGGATTTAAACATGCAAAATAATTTTCTAAAACACTGAACGTATACTAATACCTAACAGATAAATCAGTTGCATTTAACTAAATGTACACATATGAATGGCAAAATGCATATACAATTTCTTAAACATGCACACTTGACACTTGAGTTATCCCCATAAGGGATAAAAAACCAGTATTACACAAATTCAAACTTATAAAGTGGTAAAACAGCATGATGACATGGGCTTGAAACAACGATACAATATGATTATTAAAGCAAAGTACAACTGCTTTTTTCCCGGAAGGGATTGGCTTTCTGTGAACTAAATCCCACCAGAAGGCAGTCTTCTTGTTCATGTTCATTGATAAATTTCATGATATCCACGACCGCCTGAGAAACATTTATGCGTTTAATAGCCGCTTCTCGCCTCAACTGCTCTGTAATTTGCCGCTGTTGCTGCAAATTAGAAATCATCATGTCCATAACAGCAGTATCCGAGAGGCCTATTTTAAGGGCGTGGTTTGAACCTGTTCAAAAGTAAAAACAGGGCCAACGGATTGGCCTCCAACACTCTTTTCACTTCTCACAAAAAGGCGATACACAAATGATGTATCGACCTTTCTCGTACGTCGATGCAGAAGCCAGCAATAATTATTAAATAAGTGGCGCACAAAACGTCACAGACCCAAAGAGTGAACGATAGATTACAACTATGGCGAATATGGCCGCTGACGGGCTTCGGCCAAGCTGGGCCAAGCTTCGGGACTATTTCGGCTTTCTTCGGCCAACATCGGCCTCCCAATTGATTTGATCTCTCACTCAGAGAGTATACTAATGCTCTCACTGTTCTTTCTCCATGACAAGTGCCATCCTTGTCGAACGTAGAACGAATCATCGTCGAACGTAATAGTTCTGAACACAAACCACTAGTGTTATGAACCACATACTTCTTAAAGCCTAATTTTGCAAATTATGGTTGAATTAAGATAGTAAATTTCTTATACTGATATTGAATTCTGAATGTTTAAAATTCACCGCAATGTTTACAAGCGCCGTATTTTGTATATACAAATCGTGACTTTGAAGTGGTTGCCTCAATTTAAAATACTTGACCATGCACAAGACCAACTCGAATAAGACCAAGACCCCGACTTGAATAAACGAAATAATTATTTCATCAACTGACATCACGATTACTGAATATTATTGTGATATAAATTATTAATAATACTCATTAAACTCTTAATATTATGTAAAGATCAATGACAAGTGCATTCTATTCTCATGTACATCATGGAATAAGTTTAATCCATGAACATATCTTGCATTTTGTTAATCATTGTAATATTGCCGATAGCTCGAATTTTTAAAAAATCCATGAAGACTTCAAGGAGATTCAATCGTAGATTAACACCAACGTTAATCTATTCATCCATTATTCAACCCTGGTGGACGGCCGTTAATCGGCTAAACTGAACTTCAGCGACATCACGCGATTAGTAGGAGAACCTTAGGTCAGCATTTTCGAACAATGACCACCAAGCTCGTGCATCAAGTCAAAACCTTCGTGATTTAATGAACACTTTGGTCAAGTCCACGTCCAACGTTACTAGGTTCGGCGGTGGTCAAGTCACTATAGCGTAGTGTACAAAGTGGACTATAGTACTCTTTGATGATGTACGTAGTGTATTTGGTCAAGTCAATATCCAATCTACACTTATACGTTACACGTTACTTATACGTTCACGCACTAAACTGTAGATGGTATTGATCAAGTAGTGTACGCGCGTTGTTATTGGCCGAAAAATGCTGAGAGTTCCTTCATTCACTGCGTGATGTCGCTAAAGATAATATTAGCGACAGCCGATTAGCTGCCGACTCCAACACTAAAGTAGCGTCTTTCGAACAAGCTTCTTAGTAAAAACTATAATTTCTAAAGACTGATGCACTCTCTTTGCACCATAGAAATTACAATATAAGTAACGTAGCCTTATTTATACTTTGGTCTTTATAATATGGCGCGTGAGAGCCTGTCTTCATGATGGAACGGCTTTTTGTGACTTTCTCGGTAGTGCCGCTAGATATTGCATGATCGCGACCATATCAAACAGTGCTGCAGATCAAACGACTCTAGCAGCACAACCAGGAAAGACGCGAAGAGCCATGCCTTATTCCATCTTGGAGATTCTACCCTTTGATTAGAAAAACCCAAGTATAATTCGTAAACATATTTTTTTAAACCTATACCTATACGCTTCGAACTTGATATCACAATGGCGATAACAGGTCGGGCCACTAGGGGTGCTAGCTTCAAATGTCTCCTATTATATTGCAGTGTCATATATTGTATACATGGATGAATAACATGGTGTTAATCTATTGTATATTTGTCACAACTATATTTAAGTTTTTTTAACATGGTGCGTGAGGACCGACGATAGCACGACTTTTGCGTCTTTCTCGGTGAGCTCATTTTCATATGTATGTAGCAGGGGGCACATGTTCGGACATCGCTTGCGCTATTAACATGCTAAGTCTATAATAATTGTCACAATGAAAGTCATTGGCTAGCTGTCAAACATGTAATTCGATACCTGCGAGGGACAATTGATTAAAAAAAATTGTCTATGTGCAAGAAGAACATTCGAACAATAAAAAATACAAAAAGAACAGAGTCCTGCAGACCTCAATTCAAAAAACTTCACATACTTCCACTGCATTGTATATTCATTTATGAAGTTATCATGTTTGTAAAGAAACATCTAGTAAACAACGACAATGACACTTTAAAATTGAACTTGTTACTCAAGCTTACACCTCTATAACACAAGGCAAGCATCAATCCATGTGCACAAGCACATTATACCAAAGGGTGCATTCTCTTCAGGTATACAATTCTTCAACAAATTACCAATACATCTGAGAAGCACAACAGGCTGACACAACTTCAAGAATAAACTTTAACACTTCCTAGGGGGAAAACGTTTTTATAGCGTTCAGAAATACCTCAATGACTAATACGTAAAATGTGATTTCACGTGCTGCAGTAGGACTAGGAGTAGAAATAGAAAAACACCTCGCCATAACCTGCCTCCTCCTCCTCTTCACCATTTCAAGACTTAATCAAGGAATATACTAATATTGTTAAATCATATGTAGTTGTTACCATAATGTACTATTGTTATTTAACTATTGTTACTATTGTACTATTGTGTAATGTATTATGTACTGTTATTATTACTATTAGTATTGTCATTACTCTTATTATTATTATTATTATTATTATTATTATTATTATTATTATTATTATTATCATCATCATCATCATCATCATCCTACTTTTTCTCAGCTATTTTTGCTGGTAAAAATGCTCACCTTCCCCAGAGTTGTTTTGGGGACAGGTTCGGTCACAGAAGAACTTCATCTTATATCTGGACTTAAGATAAAAATTTTCTTACGATGTGGGCTGTTTGCAACAAAACTGCGCGCTGTCCCGTGTTCAGAACGTTTTTGGGTAGTTTAAGTTCTGTTAAGTTTTTAAGGAAGTTTTTACTGACCAGGCTTTCCGCCGATATCACGAGTGGGTATGTTTTGGTAGCATTTATTTTTTCATATTTTTTCATATTTTTTCATATTCATATTATATTTCCAAACATGTTTTAGTTCATAGGATAAGTTTTCATATTTCGAATTTTTTTCTATTTCTTTCTGTTTGATGTTGTGGGATAATGGTACTGCGATGTCTATTATTACTCCTTCTTTCTTCTTTTTATCTATAAGGAGAATATCTGGCCTATTGTAATCGACAGTGCGATCAGTTAAAACTGGTCTGTCCCAGTACAAAAGGGTGGAACTTGTTTCCAGCACTGGAGGAGGGGTGTACTTATAAAATGGCGGCGTCGATTCATCCAATAATTTATGCTCTATTGCAATTGCCCTGTGCACGATTTTCGCAACTTGATTATGCCTTCCTAAGTAAGCACTGTCTGAGAGGGCATGCAGCTGTGTTGTGTTCTATAGTTTCTCCTACAGCTCCACACTTCCTACATTTATCCACCACATCTTCTTTTAAACAATGCTTTCGATAGTTTCTTGTCTTGATAACTCTGTCTTGAATTGATATTATAAAACCCTCGGTCTCAGGATATATTTGTTTCTCCAAAAGCCACTCCACCGAGGAACGTCTGTCTACATCATCTCGAAAAAAAAGTTTTTGGTATCTTCCATGTATTTCTTGTTGTTTTCATTCATTAAAGTTCGACTGGTGGGTAGAGATGTTTAAATCGTAATTTCGTTTATGGAGGTTTAATGGAGTGAAGCCGCGGTCCTCCTTAACAGTTAATTTCATTAATATGTCGGCGGAGTTTAAAAGGACCTGTCGCATTTTTTCCTCTTGTCTCAGGCAAAGCGTTTTTATATTAACCAACCATCTGCCTCCCATCGTTCGAGGTAGATATAATCTTTTGACTGAGGAGTTTGGATGAAGACAGCGGAATTTATGTAACAGTCTTCTCGTTGATCTGTCCAGCTCCTCCAGGTCACATTCAGTCCACTTAACAATACCAAAGGAGTAGGTTAGGACCGGCGCAGCCCAGGTGTTGATAGCTGAAATCAGATTACCCCCTGATAAGTAAGTGTTTAACAAGTTTGATAGCCGCTTTTGATATTTTATTCGAAGTTCCTCCTTGATACGATTATGGTCCAGTCGATGGTTCAGAGGGTTTCCCAAATAGCGATATATTTCTTCAGGTGGTATCTGTTTAATATCACAGAAAATTTGGTTTGTGTTTTGTACATTTCCTTTATGAATATTTATTATACCACATTTATCAAGACCGAACTTCATCCCGATGTCATCGCTGAACATTTTTGCTACACTTATAAGCGATTCTAATTTATCATGCGTGTCGGCGTAGAGCTCAAGGTCATCCATGCACAGTAAATGGTTTAGTCTTTTTGTGTTTTTCATGTTCAATCTATAGCCACATTTAGTGTTGTTCAAAAGAGATGATAGTGGGTTTAGAGCTAGGCAAAGCCATAGTGTGATAGGGAATCGCCCTGAAATATACCTTTTCGGACATCCGTTTTTCCCAAGATATTACCTTAGAATCGTACATTTGTACGCAATTTATTCATTAGATGTTCTTGAATATTTCTTACATTTGGGCAGATTTTATATATTTCCAGTACTTTGTTTAGCCTTTTGTGAGGAACGGAGTCAAAAGCTTGGCTGTAATCAATATAACAGATGTGGAGATTTCTTTTCTTTGATTGAGCTTGCTTTAAGATCACAGAATCAATGATGAGTTGATGTTTACATCCCATAGCTCCCTTAATACAACCTTTCTGTTCTTCTTCAAAGATATTATTATTTGCACAGTGGAGGTAGATTTTCTCACCAATAACAGAGGTGAAGAGCTTGTATACGGTTGATAAGCATGTTATTGGTCTATAATTCATTGGAGTTTGTTCATTTCCCTTTTTGAAGATTAGAAAAGTGTCTCCTTCACTCAGATAGTCAGGTATTTTCTCAGTGTTATTGATCACCTCAGTGAAACAGCGTGCAATGCTTTCATGAGCATGAGTAAAGTACTTCAACCAGAAATTTTGGATCCTATCTGGTCCAGGAGATTTCCAATTTTGAGTCTTTCCTAAGGCACTCGCAATGTCTTTAGCTGTTATTTCTTTTAAATTCATTTGGGGCAGGTTTTCGTGTTGTTTCTTAATACTTTTAATCCAAGATCCAATTCATCGAATCCACTGGTTTTAGCCCATTTGTTTGTCCAGTATGATTTATTTAATTATTTATGTTGACTTGCTGCTTGTTTGAATCAGAGTTCAACTTTCTCAGAAATTATTTTTGACGGAATCTGAATTCTGCATTTTGTGCCTTCCTTTTTGTGATTTTATTGTATCTACAAAGTCGGGGATATTTCACTTTCATCTTTTGTCTGATGTTATCTTTCAAGTCAACGATTTATTGCCTGTTATGACGGTGTATATCAATTTTATTTTTAGCTGCAATAGCGTTTACTTTTCGGAGGACCTTTTTTGATTGGTTACCTTCTAAATATTGCAAGAGAACATTACCTTTACTTCTCAATTCATCAATATTGTTTTCGAGTCGTCTTTTCCAGGCGGGTTTTCTCTCGTTTTGACCTCGGCATGATTGTCTGGGATGGTATGTCCTCTGACCGTTGATATCAATTGCTGTAACTGCAGCACTGTATAAAGCGAGCTAAACTTCAGAGAGATTTCGCTGTATACTCAAGTGCTCTTTCAAAGCGTCATTAATTTGAGAAAGAACTTGTTTGGCTTTATTTACTTTAAGTAACACTCGTATTGCTGGTCTGTTTAAAGGATCGACTTGGCTGTAGTAAGCAAGAAGACTGCTGGATTTTTCTTTCACTATGTTTGTCTCATCCCCTGGATCTACGTCACCTTCAGAGTTCAGTACTCTTTTATTGCTTTCTGTTTGTTCATCTGTATTGACAGTTAGTAGCCAAGAGTTTTCGACTTATTGCCTCAATACTAATTCATTTGTTTCCATTCGTTCATTTGTACTGACAGATAGTCGTGACGAGTTTTCAACTTCTTGTCGTATTTTCTCTAGTTCCACATCAGAGAGGTAGCATCTTCTAATTCTGACATGTTTTCTGTCAGCTACATTTTGTTCTGTCAGATGAAGTTCTGGGTACCGTTTCATGAATTCGGCGTGAAGAGCTTGCCTTTTATCCTGGGAGTGGATTAGGTTGACACTGGTTGATGTAAAAGAACGCTATCATTATTTCAATGTTCATCTCGCGCGTCCATCTCTTACGCCCAGCATCTTCTCTCCTGCTGGCAGCCCTCCTCACGGGTGGCGAGCCAGCAGACAGGGACATTTGGTTCTTTTGTCCGCGCGGTTAGATTCACATTGTTGCTCCTGTCGTCGTCTAAAGGCTGACTATGATTCACATCGAGAGCAGCCTCATGACTCGATGTGTCCGAGGCATTTCTTCTTTTCTTGTATCTCTCCATAAGTGTATGGATATCGCATTTTATACCTAACTGCTAGGTAAGTATGTCAGAAGAGTCCATCCATCAAGTTCACCATTGGGGCTCATTGTCCCACATCTGCTGACCTTACTGTTCACTCTTTCTGTTTGCAGCCGCCTGCTTCTCGTCAGTTGCTGCATTGAGGATGAAATGGGATTAAGAAAGGAATGATCAGATTAGGAAATTTTTATAGGTGAGGAAATAGCTTGTGTTTAGGAAACAGGAGAAAGTGAGCTACTCAATCCACCTATTTACCCCTGCTAGAAGTGGAGGGCGGAATGTGAAAAGGAGGATGTCTAGGGTAGGTCTGCGATCAGCGCCCCTTTATTGGTAGGGAAAACCGGGCTGATTGCACAGACCCTGCCCTCCGGCAGAGCACTGCGGGCGATGGGGCTGCCACCTCCCTACGCACTTATTATTATTATTATTATTATTATTATTATTATTATTATTATTATTATTATTATTATTATTATTATTATTATTATTATTATTATTAGGATGACACAGGAATATAGGGTTATGCCGACGCCGACTGGGCCAATTGCCCGAATAACAGAAAATCATATTCCGGATATGTCTTCTTAATGTCAGGAGCAGCTATTTATTGGTGTTCACGTAAACAAAGAACTGTCGCGCTCTTTTCCACGAAAGCAGAATATATTAGCATTACCGAAGATACTAAAGAGGCAATTCACATTCTTGCATTTGCCCGAGAACTGGGAATTAATCATTGTAATAAAATCATTACTTACAATGTCAGCCAATCCGCTGGAAAATTGGTATATAATCCAGTGTTTCATGCTATAGTGCGATTTTCCTAAGGATGAGCCAAAGTGACAGCTAGTGCTGGCAACATTACTGAAGGTTCTGTGGTCGTTGGGTCCTTGAGCCCATTAGACTCTCTTCCCGCATTTGTTCGTTTGCAGTTGGCTAACTTGTAAATGGCTTCAACACTCCCTTTTGTCGTGTCCTTGTCCGACAAAAATATAGTGCGCCGCGAGAAATAATTGATATTAGGAAGAGGAGTGTAACGTGCTCTTCTGTAAAAATTCTTTTTTTCTTTATATATTACATTGAATTTACTTTTTGTGTGATAAATATTATGTTTATTTTAAAACCGAGACTTGAATGCGAGATACGTACCGGTGCACGTGTTCCCGGATTAAAATCATTTTTATTTCTATTCACATTCGTGCCAGTTTTCTTTTACTGATTGTGAGAGCATGTTAAGAGATTTTCCACATACGTAATTAAATTTAAATATTTCCCGGACTCACGTACGTGCATATACCTCAGCGAAACTCTTAGACTTCTGCATAGGGATGTTTTCACAGGAGCCATTAGCACTTTACGAAGGGGCGTGACTGAACAGCTGTCGCGGCGGAGGGATACTTCTCTGAAATACATGCGATGTTCACTTGTTTTCACGAACTGTCACTTTGGCTCATCCTTAGGAAAATTGCTCTATAGGTTCAAACACATCGACGTGATATACCATTTTATTCGGCAAACACTACAAGAATATCAATTGAAAATTGAATACTTGAGAACTGCAGAAATGATATCCGACATACTGACCAATTCGAGCGTAATACGATTTCAGGCGAGTGTCCGCGCCCAAAACACTTCTGTACACGGAGTCTGCACGGCTGTAAGGTAGCTCCAGCTACCAACAGTCCAAAACCTAATTTTTCAGTGCAGCCAAGATGTGAATTACTACGCCTTTTTACTGACGAGGCGATCTTTTGTGAAACTGCTCGGCTGAAAAGTTCTCAACAATTGACTCTCGTGGCGTCCTATTAAGAAACGTAAATGATTTTCAGAAGTGTCAACAATGCGAGTTCCCAGTAGCTGTCGCAATCTCGCGAGAGTCTATGAAAGCAGTTCAAACTTTTCAAAGCAGTTTGTTCTTCCAATGAGTTTCATATGGAAAACATCTTTGCTTTCTCTCTGGAAGCCAACCCGCGATTTTTACCGAAATAATTCCAAGTCCAACGCGGGACGTTTAAAATGTCCCCTTTGCTGTTAATTAGCACCAAGGAATTGTTATAAATAACAGAATTCCAAGTACGGCGCCAAATTTGAATTAATTTTGGCTGTCTATATGCCAACAATTTTAATGTTAACATTTTTTATGGAACGTTTTTTCAATATCGTTTGCTTGGCAAGTCTTAATGGTTATTTGATGCCATTTCTTACTTTTCTTGTTGCTGTTGCTGAAGGTAAACAATGTACGTAAGAATGAGTTCTCTGAATGTGTGTTTTATTTTTCTGACAATGATTACAGTGCAAATTTTACAAAAAAAATCCTTTCGGTTCACGCCCTATTGAGGAAAAACTAGAAATTAAGGGACTCGAAAGGCCTACTCCAAGTCTTCCATATTTTATTCAAACATTAAAAAGAGAATTTAATCAAAAATTCAAAAATGTGTTTTGCAATAAATACAAGGGGTTATGTGGGTGTGATTCGAAGACAGCTCTGTTTTGCTTTCCGTGTGCATTGTTTGAAGGTGAAGATATGTGGACAAAAACTGGGTTTAAAGATTTAACTTAATAGATCGATTGAAAAAACATGAAGCTTCTGGAACTCACGTAAAAACAGTTTACAGTTAGCGTTATTAGGCACTACCAATATGGCAGGACAATTAGATAATGAATACAGGAGAAATATTGCAATTAATAGTGAACAAGTGAAACAAAATATATATGTATTGAGCACAAGAATCAATTGTATTCGTTTCTGTGGTGCTTTTGAATTAGCTTTAAGGGACCACGATGAAACTAAAAAAAACAACAAATCCAGGAGTGTTTAGAGGATTAATTGATTTGAGTGCAGAACAAGACGTTGCTTGAAAAAATCTGGAAAGTGCAACTGTATTTCTCGGGACTTCTAAAACGATTCAGAACTAGTTGCTACAAATTATGTTAGAAGTCTGCCAAGTAAAAAATGCAGAGGAAATCAGGGAAGCCAACATTTTAGCGGTTATTGACACGGTGTAAGATATATCTTACACCGCGATTATTACCGACGAAACAAGCGATGAATCGAATACATTTCAAATGGCAATTGTTTTCAGGAACATCATTAACCATAAACCAATTGAAAGATTTTGAGCCTTTCTTAACCTTCGGGGTCATGATACAGAAATGTTGGCGTCTTGCATTCTTCAAGAGCACAAATTGAATGAATCTCCCGAAAAAGAGCTAATAGCTCAGACATATTATGGCGCTTCTGTAATGTATGGAATTTTGAAAGGTGTTCAAACACTTGTTAAAAATAGTTATCCTAATGCTGAATATGTCGTCGGCATACACGTCAGTTTAATTTAGTGATGATGAGAGCTGCATCAATTAATAGAAATGTCAGAATTTTCTTTGCCATTGTTCAGGCCCTATATACATTTTTTCAAACAGCCCACAGAAGACATCAATATTTTTAAATGAAATAGTTAAGAAGTGTTTGCCTAAATCTGTTCCCACCAGGTGGAATTTTCAGTCGAGAAGCGTCACAACGATTTTTGACCATAGGCAAGTCCTGATTCAATGAATGAAAACAATTTTACAATCAGATGACAAAAAATGACAGCACTCTCTCACAGGCTGCCGGTCATTTAAAAATGTTGACGAGTGAAAATTTCAATTTTTTGGTTTCATTTTTTCGGAAAGTTATTCCCCTTATTCATATATTATTTGGACAACTTCTGAAAGTAGAAATTGAGCCCACTGCCGTAGCACAGTCTTCTGAGCTTTGAACAAAACGGGACATTGAACGTGGAATTCAGGAGACTGATTCTTTTTTTTTTTAATTTGTTGCATCTACTTTGCAACGCGTCTCCAAGCCCCTTGGGGGGCGTTGAGCGCTTTGCGATTCTCGGAGTAATTCTCCCATTTCTAACAGCGCTTGTTAATATTGTCTGTCGCATCTCGTCGCAGTCGGTTGTCAAGAGGACCGCAAGGTAGCATCTCCGCGTACGCGCCTCTTACCGCGCGCTCCTGCGTCACTACCCAGCGGCCAGAATTAGGAAGGGATAAGGATAGGGAGGTTTAGGACACTTCGCAGGGGTTGGACTAGCCCTTGGGAAGCAGCCGAACTCGTTTTGTTGGAACAAATTCCACATGAGATTCGACGGGAATCGAACCCGGATCTCAGTGGTGAAAGGCTTGCGACTTTGCAATGAGCCACCTGATGCAATGAGCTTATCAGCTGATTATCAGGTACTCTTAGTTTGTATCAGTTTCTCAAAGATTCCAAGTTAGAAGAAACATTCAGTGAAATCATCGCACTATTAGAAATCTTAATTCCAATTCAAATGACCACCTCTGAAGCTGAGAGATATTTTTCGACCCTCAAACGTATAAAGATATTTCTAAGAAACAGCATGTCACAAGACATTGTCTGCATTGGTCATGCTATCAATAAAGATGAATCTCATAATAGAAGTTGATTTTAATCAGAGAGTGAAAAATTCGCACATCAAAAAGAAAGGCGTATGGATTTCCTATTCGAATAAAATGAGAAATCAGCTTTAATAAACATTATGTATTAATGTTTAAAATAAACCAAAAATGTACTTCACATTTTGAAGTAATTATTATTGTATATTTTTATAAGAAGTGTAGTTTTGAAAAAGCTAATAAGAATTTCACTTTAGGATAGAACACATTCTTGAAAAAAGACGTTTTCCATTATTGCAATATATACCAGGGTAGTGAAAGTTTCTATATACAATAATTTTATTTCGTTATCACCACTAGTAGCAGCAATAACAACAAATATACTTTTTTTTTCCAACGTGGCATCTGTGGGTAGTATCTCCAAAATGGAATTCGGCACGACGAAGATATATCTTCGGCATTCGCCGAGCAGCGAGCTAATGCCCGAGCAGCGAGCAATCCCGAGCAGTTGAGGTGTTCGGCGAATGTTGGACCCCTTCGATGTGTCCAAAAAGACTGACACGCGGTGGGTAGGGCGAACACCGAATGTTCGTCATTCGGCAAAAAGCAAGCAACTCATCCACACTACTCGGGATCTATTCCAATGTCTTTGCTCGGGATTTGGCGAGCGGTTCCTCGGTGTTCTCGAATAACGAACGTGTGGTACAAGATATATCTTACATCGTGGTAGCTACCCAGAGGCGACGGTGCTGCCCTCCGAAGTACTAAAAGTCACATGTTTTGGACATCTGTCTATACTCTGATATACTCTTTGGTTCTACCATTCCCGTGCATTCGATTCTCTTTGGAGACCAAGTTCGAAGAACCACCGTCAGGATTACCGTATTCGGTAACAAAACACGTCCGAAGTGTTCTTGTCATAGAGCATGAGAAACTCTTTGTTGCAGTATTAAGTTTGATGTGGGTTGGAAGTTGAAAAGCAGCACTTAAAAGTTTTCTTGATTGGTGCTAGTGTATTGAAGATATAAACTGCTAAGTTGACAAAAATCTCATTGAAATGGCTTTGCATGTACCAAAAGCGCCTGGTATGGCGCAGATGTTGAAAGAAGGGGCACGTGTAAGTGTCGAGACCAATTAAAAATTACAGGCATTAATTATTTAAATTATTATTCAGAATAATACGGTTTTCCATTAATGAAAAAGCTTTTCTACGTGTTATTATATGAGAAATATTCTGTCAGAAAGCGTCAAGTAATAATTTAGTTTCAGCTGTTCAAAACTTTGTGCTCGGCAGTATCCCTAAAATCAATATTCGGTGAAATAAATTGTAGGAATGTCATTTTAACTCTTCACACATCCGAGGAGAGAAATTAATTTTATCCCTAATGGACGTTTATTTTCAAATGTGTTGTAGGATATAAATTGGGCAAGACGTTTTGTCCTGAGTTACATTACCTCATATTCATAGGTTTTGCGAGATGAATTGATTCCTATTAAATGCAGTTCTATATGCGAACATATGTGGTCATGAACCAATAATTTTGTTAACAAAATTTTCTACCTTTTTTTCAAATCGCATCCCTTTTTGAAACTAATTCAAAGTTAGGTTATGTAAGAGGACCTTAAGTAAACTGCTTTTATTACATGCTCAGTGTTATATTTAGATAGCTATCCCTGCAAAATAAACACATTTGTAAAAAAAATTTTTATATTCTATTTATGATTTATCAGTGGAAAATTGAAATTGATTGTACTAGTCTGTTGTGAATATGATTACAAATTAAACCACGTTGCTTTGTAAATATTCTCCATGTTTGGTGATTGCAACTATAGTACTCGTTCTATGTTATTAACTCTGAACTTAGTTATAGCTGATAAAAATCGGAATTTTGAAATGATGTATTGTTGGGTTAATTTTGAAAGCCAATTTCTTGTTGAAGGTTCGTCCCGCAAATAAATTTATGGAGATGTGATTGATACAATAAAGAATTGTTCTTTGTATGCCACAGTAGGAAATTGAGGTGCAAAATTTTAGAAGTGTCTAATTAACTGCAATTGCATTGGGAGGCTTGTTTGTAAGCTCACTTGAAAATATTGATGACAATTAGAAGTAAAGACCAGGTTCCTGTGTAGCTGCACATTTTCTTTGCTGATTTGGAACTGGATGAAACCTTGACAGAAATTTGAATCTTAAACAACTTAATTTTTGTAAGTTGGGTATTAAGGGTAATAATTTGGGTAAGGTATTTTAATAAGTTGGGTAAGGGAGGTAATAACATCTTAAATTAATGAATTTGCCTCACATCCTTCGCCTTTATGCCTTAAACAAATGTAATTGATGACATTCCATTGATTGCTTGAAATTGAATGTAATTGATGCCTTCCCTTAATATGTTGTGGAAAAAAGTAACCCTTATCTTAAAAAAAAAAAGATAATGTAAATACTAATTTTAGAATGTTAACTAACACATTCATTTTATTTACATAACATTTTTGTCCATAATTAATGGGCTCAGAAAAAATACAAGCTCAAGTATCAGTAAGACCACATGCAGGTATCGATGTTTCAAAATAGGAATGTGTACTACCAGGTCCATTAGACCAGCAGTACTCAACTTCAAACTTTTGTAAGATGATGTGCCAGAAGAGTACACCTAGTATTATTTTCAGCTGTGAGATGCACAGTTTGTAGATTTAATTGCTTCATTCAAATGCTGTCCTTCGTTCATTATTTTGTTTCGAGTTATCAATCATAGTTTTGTCACATGGTATGGAAGAAGTCTGAGGGGGTGAAGTTATAGTTATGTTTACAAAGGCTCTGACTGCGAACATCCACAGTACAACAGAAAATGGATGTCTTATTCATTAACAGATCTCTAATTTTTTTAAAACCAGATATGCGAGTCCATGTGATTCATTGCTATAGAATTTTCACTTACAGTATGCTGAACTTTCATGCTGTGATCCAGCTACCAGTTCATTTGCCCGAATGCATTTCCCTGAAGGGAATGTTCTGAAGCTTTACTTAAAGAACAGTTAAAATTCATTGAACTCGATGCTTGGTTTAATTTAAACAAAATATATTGAAACCAAAAGTATTTTAATTTATACTGAAATATCTGTTAATTATGTTTGGCACAAAAGCAGTGAGAGTTGGAAGACAAGGATAATCTCTTCGGTTTTCAAAACAGGAACTTCTGAGGATTTCTTATTTAAATTTTTATGAGTTTCTGCTAGTATTAATAAATTTTGTTGTTGAATGTTGGTAAAGGCAAATTCAACTTGCATTACTGATTTGTATTAATAAATAAATAAAAATTTATATAATCTTAACTACTTGATGCTGAAAAATGGTGGTGGTTGTTTTCTTGCAGTACTTCCGAGGACTTGAGGAAGCCGTTTATCGAAATATTAGTGCTTGCAAGCAGTTTGCTCAAACAGTTCGAACTGCTTATGGCCCAAATGGCATGAATAAAATGGTTATTAATCACATAGAAAAATTGTTTGTTACTAATGATGCTGCAACAATCATTAAAGAGTTGGAGGTTGAACATCCTGCTGCAAAGCTAATGATATTAGCTTCACAGATGCAAGAACAAGAAATTGGTGATGGAACAAATTTTGTTATTATTCTTTCTGGTGCTCTTCTGGAGTCAGCTGAAGATTTGCTCCGAATGGTAATTTTTTAGTCCTTTTCACAAATTAGAATGATATAATCTCTCTTTCATGCATTTATTATAATTTTTAGGGGCTGACTCCCTCCGAAATTGTGGATGGGTATGAATTGGCATTGGAAAAAGCTTTAGAAATATTACCTACTCTTACCTGCTATGAAATTAAAGATTATAGGAATGAAACTGAAGTTTCAAAGGGGATTAAAACAGCCATCATGAGCAAACAATATGGCAATGAAGATTTTCTCACGAGTCTTATTTCAAGAGCTTGTGGTGAGTAACTAAACAAATGTTCCTGATATGAAACTATTGTTTTTTTCATTTGTTGTCTCTCTGAAATTGAATTCTTAACTATTAATGATTATAAGCTGATTCATTTTTTTTTATAAATATTGATTTTGGAATTATATTAAATTTTTCATATTACAGTTTCTATTTTGCCTGAGAAGACAACTTTCAATGTGGATAATATTAGAGTGTGCAAGATTCTGGTAGGTATATTTTATCACAGATAATATCATGAGTTCTTTGGAAGTTATTGGCGACTTTCCTAAGCACAAGTAATATTTAACCCATTTCTTCCCAAGCACTAAAATACTTATTTATTTCGTATATTTCAATTAAATGTTCATATGTCCCCAAAGTAACTAAGCCAGTTTGCTGAAAATATTTTGATACGTGAGTGAAGTTGGACTAAACATTGCGAGTATACAATGTTGAGAGTTTTCTAGAAAGAAAGTATACAGATCACTTTTTTCAGAAATATTTGTATTTTCTCGACTAATGTCCACTAATTTTACTGGAATGCAAACAGGAATATAAGTTTATGCATGTAGATGTAAAAAGCAAATGCAGTTGAAGTCAAAAATTGTTCTACTTACTAACTTTGTTGTCTGTGTATTCTTATCACCGCTAATTATATAGTCAATATTGATGGATGTATCAGTGGATGGACAATTAATGGATATATTGCTTGTCTTTCAAACTTTTCTTGCTATAGTGCCCTGAATTGCAATTTGTGTTTCCAGAATCCAGAGTTTTGTTACTGTCCCCCTCTCTTTTCCAAAAACTGAGTTCCACTTACGGCTGTATGTCAATCAGACGATCCCGTTGCTGACAAGTAAATATTCCAAGCTAATCATATCCTCTAACAAATCAAAATCTCATTACACTACTCCATCATTCATTAACACATATGTTTTAAAATCATTTTTTTAGATTCAAAGCGAACTCTGATATCCTTTTTCCTCAGTTGCACCAATTCTATTTACAAAGATACCCATTTCTGATACTAAATAAAGTGTGTGACGTATAGAAATTTGCCGAGAACATCAAGTCTCATCCTAATTTTCTTAAACAGAGCTACGCTCATGGCACATAGTGAAGTCGCTAGCCTTTCACCACTGAGGCCCGGGTTCGATTCCCGTCGAATCTCATGTGAAATTTGTTCCAACAAAACGAGTTTGGCTGCTTCACAAGGGCTAGTCCAACCCTTGTGAAGTGTCCTTAAACCCTGCCCCTATCCTTACTCCTTCCCAATTCTGGCCGCTGGGTAGTGATGCAGGAGTGCGTAGTAGGAGGCGCGTACGCGGAGATGCTACCTGGCGGTCCTCTTGACAACCGACTGCGACGTGACGCGACATGACAGAAAGTGATAATGGAGAATTACTCCAAAATGCGCGCAAAGTAATGGAGGATTACTCCACAGCGCGAAGCGCTCACCCGCGAAGACCCATAAGGGTCTTAGAGACGCGTTGCGTCAATATGGTAGACACAACAAATTAAAAAAAACAAAAAACAATTTTGTCAAATTGCAAATTACTCCTTCTAAGGCCAAATATTCATGCATTCTTTGAAGACCATAGACATAAAACAGTTTCGAAAATTATTTTATGGTTTACTTCTTCATTGCTGTGTGTTTACGGCCCTTCAGCAAAACATGTAACAGTATTGTTAATACCCTTGGGGGCCTTTCAGTTTCTTTATGCCCAATGGCCTTTTCCCTCTTTATGGCCTGCTCTAATATCAACACAAAACATACATTTTTATGAATTTGATTTATTAAAGTTAAGATACAAGCAACTGCAATGAATAAATGGCATAATGCTCAAATAAGTAAAATAACTCATTATAAACCATACTTTGCATAATTGATATGAAATTTGCAATTTTGGAACGTTCCCATGAATTTATAATTGCCATCAGTCACTCACTGCTATATTTATCACCTTTTTTAAGACACACATGTGCTTCTTAAGTAGCAGTACTACTAGCAGAAATAAAATGTGTGAGGCACATCGACTAACATCTTCGAAATGTTATTTTGTGATGTCATTCATTTTTTTAAGTAACTTTTGGTGATAGACGCAAATAACCTAAAAGTTCCTACCGATTCATGAGCGCAATTCACACTTATTTTCGATATAACTCCCAAATGCACCATAATCCTTTTCATATTTCTAGAGATTTTACTGGAAACTACTGTCTGTAGCTTTCTTAGCTTCTGCGGAAATTTTCACAGGAACTTCACAATATTCTTTCATTTTGTATGAACAAATCAGTCCCAACGTGTGTGCAGTAGTAATTAAATACATATACTGTTTTGTTTATCTGATGTCATATTGACAGATGACGATTACAATGTGTCTTATCACTAGATGCAAGAAAACTTATAAAATGTTTTGAAATCGCGTTTGATTCAGCAATGAACTAGTAAACCATAAAGTTTTGTATGCACCACGGGTGTTACTAGATGTTTTTGCCCCTCAGGTAACTTTCAACCTTTTGAGCCAGAGGCCCTCAGGTTTGGAAAATGCCGTCAGCAGGGTGTCCAGCAAACCTGGAATCCTGGAAAACCAGGAATTTGAAAGAGCCTGGAAGAACAGGAAAAAAACCGGGAATTTGATTTGAAAACTGGAACTTTTCGTTATTTTCATATTTTTTCCAACATTTAGCACAAATTTACATATGTTATTTTGTTCAGTAAAGTGCAGAATTCAACTCAGTACATGATAATGGCGAGTGTTTAAATCAAGGTATATATGAGAAGTGTCACATGCTTGCTTGAGGATCGCTAAGTTCTTGACTCACGCATAACACTACTTCAAACCCTGCCCCTTGTGTAGATGCAACATTGGTGGAGTACGTAGCACCTCAGAGCACCTATATGGTTGCCAGTGGGTTGCACATGCATGGACGAGATATTTACGTTCCCGTCTCACCGGGAACTCAATCGCTGAGTTTCAATTAGTGTCGCGCCTCTATTTTGATGACATGGGCAGTATCACATTGCTAATTTTCCACTCGAAATGACCAGATGAAGAGTGACAGTGCCCAAATTGACAGGGAGCACATGAAAATGAACATGCGGTGATCTTGACTGGGTTGTGCGCCATGAGTAGAGCCTATTTTCTTCGCTGCATTGTTCTTCAAGGCAGCGCAGGTAGTAATATGAAATTAAAGTTAAAATGTTGCTACAAATTTATGGTACTCAATTTTTTCAATTTTTCTTTCATGTAAAGTTTTAGAAATAATGCTAATATAATCCAAACCCAACCAATTCAAACGAAGCGCCTGTGGTGCATGCCAGCGTTCATTTTGAAAGCCATGAACAGTAAGTTGTCATTTCAAACTTTTACAAATGAAACCTACCATAATTAACGATCAAAATTTCTTGAATTAAAGAAGTAGTTTGGTAGTTTGAAGTTAATTTTATGATCTTCCATCAGTCTACTTTCTTTTTAAAAAATGACAATAGTTTCCAAAAGCCTCATTATGTTTACAAAGCGCAGGGAATTCGAAACGCGCCAATATGTTTGATGCCAAATTACACAAAAAATACTTGTATTTTTGGAAAAAAAACAAACAAACATGACCAATTGTATCTTCACAATTGAGAAGACCCAGAGAAAATTTTAATTTTTTTCATTTTTCGAAAAATCGGGCATATCAACCAACATGAGACTTGCATCATTATCTCAAGCTCCCTTTACGCTATTTAAGGTCAAAATTTAATCAAAAACATTTTACCATGTTTTAAGAAAAATGTTTACAAAATGTCAAGGTTTGACACAAGATTTCGCATAAAATACTTGTTTTTGAAAAATAGAATATGACATTATCTAAAGATGTTTTTGATGAACACATTTTACCAAGAAATCTAGTGGTGCTAAAACAAGTACTTTCTCGCAATTAGTAATGGAAATTAAATAGTTTCAATGATCACTCACATTCATCTTCACATTTAACACAAAGGACGCAATTGAAAATGGAATAACACAAATATAATATAAATATAATAAATAATAATAAAATGATATATGAAATAGTATACAAATCCTCACTTACGTATCATCCAACTGCATAAGTTGGGAGTGGGCGACTGAAGGCTAGCAATCTGTATTTCATATTTATTTCGAATAGGTTTTCAATAATTTCTAAAAGATTAATTTGTAAATGTATAACAAAAGCTCCAATTTAAAAAACAAAGAAATATAAAGTAACAGGCACGTAAGATTATCGTGGTCTGGCAATAAGTTTTTCTCGCCCGAAAATTCGTCGCTCTCCCGCCTTATTACATAACTTTTTGTTTATTAGTGCGTAAGCGGTAGAAGGTAAGACCGTGTTGTAATGTGTGAAAAAGAACCTGGAAAATTTGTATTCTCAGACCTGGAAAACCAGGGAAAAACCTTGAATTCCAAAAAGCCAGATCGCTGGCCACCCTGCTCAGGGAAAAATCATCTACGTAATGCCCTAGATACATAAATAACTATTATGGGCTGATCCGCTGACCAAGATCGTTAAGGCAGTAGTGTCATTGCGATCTTAGGCCAAAGGATTGCGGGTTCGAGGCCCGCCTCGTGCATGGTTGTATTTGTGTTCGTCTTTTCTCCTCTTATCACCATATTGTTTCATCTTCACAGTTACCGTAACGTTAACTAAAATTTTAAAAAAAGTTAACATTAAAAAAGGCCCTGATGATGTGCACCACCACTTACAACCCAATCTGACAAGTCTCTTTGGTGGCGTGTGAGTGGTGGTTTGTTTTTTTCTGCCATCCAAATTATGAAACTATCTGCTTGACAGTACCGATAAATTCTGGATAAACTTACCACTTCTTATGTTCACTTCACCAAAGAGTGGGCACAAGTTTGCAAATTGGTATCTCTTTCTGAGGTATTATTGATCCAAATGAGTAGATATCTTTTTATTTCTTCAAATCTGTTTCGAGACTTTTTCTTGTGCAATGGAATTTACAGGCCACATGAACTGTCCTAGGAAGGGACAACTATGCCGTGCATTGTTTGAGAGCTGAGAGAACTATTGAGATTATGTTGTTGGGCATTTCCGTTAACAGAAAATTCCAAAGATAGCACTTTCTTCTTAATATTACATCTCCTTCAAAACACTAAGCTCTCTAAGAAGTGTTCGTTGTGGCGCTGTAACAGAATTTGACCTTATCCAAATTTGCCAAGGAACTTCAATATTGTACAAATGTCATATAATGTTTACATGACTGTGGAAGTGTGATTTGAAAATCAATTGCTATTATACTAAAACATTAAGTGCTATTTGTACAAGTTATATTTTGCAATTTGATGACAAGCAGTCTTATAGGTATCAATTTCAAGAGTTTGCAGAGGCATCACAATAGGGCCTGAACATTGATTGAGAAAATTTTAAATGTTAATTCATATAACATATACATCAAATAAAAATCATTTGAAGCTCAATATGAACTGTATTTACTGTACAAAAAAATTACAAATGCTTTCAACAAATCACATACGTGAAATAAAATCGTGAACATTGCATTGCATTTATGCAATGTGGAGAAGAAATGAGTTTGACACTATTTTGTTAATAAATCAAATTTGAGTAGAACACAAAAAATTGTCTTCTTATAGATCTCTTATCTGAATTATCTTCCCTTGGAATAGCTTATAGTTTGCTAATTTGTTTGTTAAAACAAATACAAATTGTGATTTAAGTGAACTAAGAATAATTTAATTGTTAAGTGAACTAAGAGTGGGTAGCTGAGTGGGCCATAGGAGTGGAACTGGAAATTATGGTGTGACCCACCCAGTGGGACAAAGGCACAGAAAGGGTTAAAGGCAGGTGCACTAGTTAAAAAATTTAGAAATTCATCTAAACCAACTGAATGCTTTTTATTTTACTAACTACTCTAACAATTTTATTGCAAGAAGTTTTGTGAACAAATACTGAAAGTTTTTGTGTGCAATGTCAATGTGTGAGAGATATATATCTCATACATTACTGTAGATTTGTACACATTATTGCATTTTATGCATAAGTGCTTCAAATGATGTCTTTTCTTGAAAACTCAGTTTTCTGTTGAAATGGGCATGAAATTCCACATTTTCAGAAATACGCAAACACCATTTTCTCATAAAAGGCTCAAATATTTTTCAACTGATGGTACTGAATGGATTGAATTACTTGAAATAATGATATTCACTTTGATGCCCTCTCCCATTAACTATAGACATTTTTTTGAAATTACTCCCAAGTCATCAATATTTATATTACTAGCATTTCTTACACATTATCACATTTATGAGTTCAATTGCTTCAAATAATTTCTTACGAAGTTTATCAGAAAATAAAAAGTGATGTGTGAAAATGAGCTTCATTGTGGATTTTCAGAAACGCTCAACTGAAATTTTCTTAAGAACGGCTCCAAATTTTCCAATGAAAATGTATATAAAGAACCCGGTTTTCTCCTTCAACGATATTCTTTCGGTAATGTTTCAGTTCTACCTTTTTGGGTGTGAACATTTTAGAAAATGTTAAAAAAGGAATGTCCTTTAGCCACCTGGCAGCTAAGAAGAGAGAGGGTTAAAAACAAAAAGGTAGCCTAGTCTGAGGATAAGGAAACTAAGTAGTTCGAGAAAGTCTGTGCCATTCTGTTGTACCACTAGTTTACTATATTCCTCATTCCATAGCCATATTTAGTTTCATTATTTGCATTCAAAATACCCTGATAATTTTTCATGGTTTTCGCCTGCACAGTGGCTTTCTTTAAATTTCTATTGTATTTTCAGAAGTGGACATGAAAATCATGCGATAAGATATATTAGAAATTAAATATTTAATTACAGAGTACTTCAGATTTTACGTGAACCAATCTTTTTTCTTATCCAAGTATTGCTTTTTTATGAAATGATTTTCTTTTCTGAAAGCTTGTATGAAAGTTAAATGAAAATTTGTTTCTATAAACAGCATTGTAAACCATATTCCGTCTTTTTGGCAACAAGTGGCCCATAACCTACTAATTGTTTAGTTATATTCAACAATTGTATTTTATTAGTAATATTTGTATTTTACTCAATAAGTGTTTGAGCAATGGAATATTGAAGGTAAGAACCACTTGTGGAAAAATTATGATTGGTAAAATTTCCATTGAAGCTGGAAGAGGTACCTTAGTAAATTTTATTGAATTTAAGAGATGATACTTTGAATTCATTCAGTGATTGAATATTTTTGTTTAATTATGTATTTTTAATTTATTTTTATTTTTGATGTGCAGGGTTCTGGAGTACATAACTCACAAGTTGTTCAGGGTATGGTCTTCAAGCGCAACGTGGAGGGTGATGTAACCAAAAAGAGTCAAGCAAAAGTTGCTGTTTATTCGTGTCCCCTTGATATTACACAAACAGAAACAAAGGTGAGATTCTTATCAATACAGTATGAACAGTGTAGTACTTTTATCTATATTTTTGCAAAATCATTCAATTCAATAGGTTATTGTTTTTATTATTATTATTATTATTATTATTATTATTATTATTATTATTATTATTATTATTATTATTATTCCATGGATAATGCCGAACTTTAGGACCTGTGAGTTTGAAATAGATATTTTGATTTTTGGGAATTTTTTAAATGAACCCTCAACATTTTAAAAACTACCTGAAAAAGGGGTCCCAATTTTTGTATGAATCCTCGGATAGTGTGAAGGATACTTAAAAACATAGTTCAGGTCTCATTTTCATTGAAATCTTTGAATTTTTGAAACTTGCACAAAAGTAATATTACAAAAGTACAATATTGGTATTAGGGATTTTTTCCTTAATGAAGTTTTTTAAGAAATTAATTTTTAAATAAGGTTTAATACAATGTTATTTCAATTAATTTTTTTTTTTAATTTTCAAACACAGCTCCAAATTTTTTTTTTTCTGGGATAGAGCATAGGAAGCTTAAAAACATGGCACAGGTACCATTTTCAGTGCACCCTCTGTATTTTTGAAAATTGTAGACAAAAAATTAACATTGTAATTTAACAATATTGATGGATTTTTTTCTTAATGAAATGTGTTCTTTCAAACTAGATCTTCAAATAATCTAAATAAAATTCTCCAAATTTTTGAAAATTACAAATTTAAATCTCTACCTTTTTATTAAAGCATTAGGAAGTTTGAGTTAGGCTGTGAGATTGTGGTATGGGGGTGTGGGTATGACATGGGATTGTGGTATGGAGGTGTTGGCATGTGAACTCTTATGAACCTGATTTTGAATCCCGGTGTGCAGTAAAATTTTTTGCTGGCAGGAAACGCTTCTGCAGGTTCATTTAAGATTGTAATGTGTAGCCTTTTCAAGTAAAATGAAATTGATTTTAAGGGTAAAAATGTACTAGTTCAATGGGGGAAAAGGGTTATGTTCTCTGTGTGTCCGTCTCTCTCTCTCTCTCTCTCTCTCTCCTCTCTCTCTCCTCTCTCTCTCTCTCTCTCTCTCTCTCCTCTCTCTCTCTCTCTCCTCTCTCTCCTCTCTCTCTCTCTCCTCTCTCTCTCTCCCTCTCTCTCTCTCCTCTCTCTCTCCTCTCTCTCCTCTCTCCTCTCTCTCTCTCTCTCTCCTCTCTCTCTCCCTCTCTCTCTCCCTCTCTCTCTCTCTCTCTCTCTCTCTCTCTCTCTCCTCTCTCTCTCTCCTCTCTCTCTCTCCTCTTTTTTTTCCCCACTGGCCCGTTTGCAATGCAAATCATCATTCTACATCAAAGTCACATTCTAAACACGGCCCCAACTGTGAAAGGAGGGGAGGGCGCCTATGGTGGGTAGCAGGAAGCTGAGTTCCTTACAGTGTGAGACTCCATGAAAGTGCAAAGATGGGCAAGGCAACAGATATGTCTCCATGAAAATGTGCCAGAGTTGAGACGTTACTACCATCCAGCAATAATACTATGACTGAAATTAGTTATATTGTAGGAGTTAGTGTGGTGTACGTCAATAGATTTATGAAAAAGTTAAAGGAAGAAAAGAGGACCACATCACAGAGAAAGGCAAAACGTGGATTAAAAGAGGGCTACAACCAAAGTTTTGGTCTGTCTGTTGCTAAGAAAAACAATCATATGTTGACATTTAACATCGTCTCAACTCCCAAAGTGTTGTCTTAGAGAATTGCGTACAAAATTCCTCAAGATGTGTAAGGAGGAGGCTGTTTGAATGTTGCTTAAAGGCACGACTATCCCACAATAAACAAAAAATGACCGCTTCCTTGATCAAGAAACGACTTCAATGGGCCAATTTGCACCAAGGACGGACAATACAGCAGTGAGATAATGCATGTAGGTCATTTTATATAATTTGTAAATAAAATTTCATTCTTTCATGATTTTAGAACGTTTGTGAATGGAAGTACATCTACTGATTTAATGTCCAGATAAATAAAATGTGTTTTATTAAATTTGATTCAGATTTTATTCAGTGATGAAACCACCATCTGCACTATAGATGATAGCCCACAATGTTAAAAGACGACCCAGGAAAACCTTCAAGAAAGAATGTGTGGTATAGTTAGTGAAGTTTTCCACTAAAGTGATGATTTGTGGGGATATTTCAGTGTAAGAACTGGGCAAAATTCACGTAGTAAAAGGCAACATGAATAGCAAACAATACAAAGAGGTCATCGGAGTCTGCCTAGTACCAGCAATGAATGAGTGGTTTCCAGCTGGGGATGGAATGTTCATGCATGCTCCTTGCTACCGATCAAAAACTGTGAAAAGTGAATTGATTTCTAATGATATTTGTGTGTTTGACTAGCCAGGAAATAGCCTGGTCCAATAGAATCGCTACGAAGTATTCTTAAAACGAAAGTGAAGGCAAAACATCCTACAACAAAGGAACAACTTGTTGAGTATGTCATTACCGTGTGAAATGAAGATGATGAAATTGCTGAATTATGCAAAAAACTCGTTGAAGGCATGCCCAGACGAATTGCCATGCTTCTATTCATGCTACAGGTGCTCACACTAAGTATTAATAAGTTTGCAGCTTCTTCAGTTCTATAGTTTAGGTCTAATGTTTTGAGATGATTTTCGTTATTAATTATCATAAGATAATAATGAAGAGAATTTTCATAAATACCATGTTGCTAATAATTTGCCCACGTCTGTATGTTTTGTTCTAACACTACTAGCTGACTACATGATGCTTAAGTGGTCAAAATGCAACCGATCTTAAGGTCTCTTAAGAAAGAATTTCATTGACTCTTGGCGAATTGTACTTCAGCTTCATGAATACGAAGGCTTTGTGGAAAAAACTGCATTAAATTTTCATGTCAACTGCTACCTGCAACATTTAGGTAGAGTTTTTGAAATCTTTATAATTATATAACTCGAAATAAAGTGTTCTAAAGCCTTAAAATCTTGAACGATGAAAGTTCCTCACACTATAGTCTATAGGATGAGATCTTCTGGACTTGTTATGAAATATCAATGTTTTTAAATTGGGATTAGTAACCATTGAAGTTCACGTGGGAGGGATTTAATTTAAAATGGTCTTGTTTATTAATTTTTAATAGAGATTTATCCATCCCAAAGTTAAAAAATAATCGCGAAAATTAACAAACCCTGATTTGATTATTCAAAAATAATGTAGGCTTCTTTTTTGACGAAAACTTGATTTTATTTATTTTTTACCCTTGATCACTTTAGTCTGAAGAATATTCAGTGTATGGATATCTGAAAATTATTATAGTATTTTGCTATTGATGGTACATTTTTATTAAAAAAATATCAAGCATGTATAACATCAAACACACAATATCGATGTTATAAGAAAATCAGTTTCAAAATAATGATATTAAATACATTGATGCTTTTATAAAAACATCGACATTGATGTCGCATCCCTAGTAAGTATAACAATGTTGATGGGCTGCATGTATGCGTGGTTGGATTCATGTATGTGTATTGGATGAAAGGATGTATGGAGGCATCTATGTATGAATGCTATTGTACGTGCATGTACGCATGTTTCCTCCAGTTGCAGTCACCATCTCATACCAAACTCCCTGCCATCACAATAATGTGGCTCATGAACCTCCTCTCAGTCATGCTACAGATAAGATTGGATGACTCAAGCCTAGGCCAGCCAGGAATGGAAGGAAGCAGGTTGAAAGTTGATTCGTAGTTGTTAGGAGAGGTCTACCATACCACAACTCACTAGTAAATATCTATGACAAAGGCAGGTTTTTAACGTGTGACCTTTCAAACCAGATTGCTAAGATTTGTTCTCATTTGTGGTCTTGGCATTAAAAACTAAATGGAACCAGAAAATCAGGAGATTTCATTGTGAAAAGACTATGCATTGGGCATACTATTTGAGAGCTTGTTACTCATGTATTAATGTTATTTTTATTTTTCAGGGCACTGTGTTAATCAAGTCTGCTGATGAGTTGATGAACTTCAGCCGTGGAGAGGAACAGCTTTTGGAGGAGCAGATAAAGTCTATTGCAGCTGCAGGGACAAATGTTGTAGTGGCAGGAGCTAAGTTTGGAGATATGGCTCTACATTATATTAACAAATATAACATGATGGCAGTTCGACTTAATTCAAAATTCGATGTTCGGCGTTTGTGCAAGTCAGTTGGTGCTACTGTTTTGCCTCGCCTGGTGAGTGGTGTTGCATGATTTTTAATCATAAACCTGCCTTTACAAATGGGTAAACTAAAAGGTTTAACCCATTCACTAGTGCTTTTCTCCCTATGCACTTACCATTGGCTAAATGTTCTGCCTAGCTATCAGCATTTCAAAGTAAAAAACATTTAAATCAAGGCATCAAACTGTAAAAACCAAACTTCAATGTACTCAAGTGCCAAAACTGTTCATAAAAATATCAAAAAAACTAAAGTGTTATGATTTGTTGGAACTTCATTGTATTGTGTGTTTATAAGGAGATGCTTTTCTCTTCGAAGTCCAAATTTTCCTGCATTTCTAGTTCTTTATGGATGTCCTTCACATAGATCATCTTGGATATTGTTATGACCTCATTTAAACTTGTCTGCTGATTGGTGGAAATTGAAGAGGAATCTTATACTCATTTAAAAATGTTGAATGAATTACAATTAGCTTCAAACTTTCTTTTACAAAGATCTTTATCATTGTGATAGTCGATTTTCTGCATTTCCATCACACCTGCACATCATCATCATCATATGAAAGGAATTGCTGGATGCAATGACTTACAATTTCACAGGGAATCTGAATGTTATACCAATGTAAATCACAAGAGTAGTTTTTGATGATTGGATGAGGCCAAGAACTTTTCAGACAACCTCCATTTTCTTGTAATTGGATACCAAGTGTTCTCATTCTACTTCCTAGAGATTCTTTTGATTGTCAAAATTTATGCTACAAATTATCATTTCTCGGTTTTCAAAACCACATTAAACCTTGTTTACTCCAAACTTTGTATTAGTAATGGGTTCACCAATGCCTTTTCAATTATGTTTACTTCCGGTTGACTAGATTATGGTGAGTAGTGCAAAACAAATTGATACCTTGAGCTAGGCAGAGGCCATTCCCCACCATGATGTGCCAGAGATCTTAAGAGGCAAATAGGAAAAAATGGGGTCCATGTGTTAACAATACAAATACATATCTAAGCTTAATGTGCATTAATCTTTATAAGTATTTTGGGTTTCACTTCTCAACTTGCACTAGTATTATAATTGTTATTATCTGAAATTGCATTTTTTTGAAAGAGAATGCATGATATTGGTAAAGGTTGAAAACTCCTTTATGCTAAACTCAATTTTTTTTATTTCTAGAAGTTTTCCAACAATTTGAGTCATTTTCCATTGTTATTGTTGTAAAGTTTATTTTTATGAAAATTTTCCTTTATGCTTTTAATAACTTGATACAAAGAATATTTCCCACCATTTTTATGTTTACCAATTTTAAATTGTTGCACATAGCTTGTCTTGTCTGTAATATCATGCGTTGCTTCGAATGGTGGTGATGGTAATCCCTGGAAATGATATGCCAAGAGAGGAGAGAAAATTCATTTTAGTGGAAGCAAAGGTGTAGATTTCGCACGTGGAAGACTGGTTTAATTAGCAAAGGAATGTTGATTCTGTTATTGAACTTAGTCATGCTAATCAGAAAATTTTGTCAATGGTGATGTGTGTTTAAAGAGAGGAAGGTTAGGTTTCAACTGTGAAGACTAAAATTCTCCAGAGTGAATAAAGTTCAGGTGAACTCTGTGTCAATCTTGTACAAAACATTATTTTTATACCGATTTTCTTACATTTTTTTGTTTAGTTTCAAACTCGCATATTTGCTTATGGCATGATGGCTAGTAGTTATAAGTGTCAATGAGTACACTGCCTCCTACAGTGAGTGGTATTTATTATCCATGTGCATTTTCTTGGGTCCTCATTTCACTAGATGCAAGAGGAGTGAGGGGATTGTTTATTTTGTTGATTGGATTATATCAAATTTACAGCCAATTTTTCAATGCAAAATAGTTTCTATTACATGGGAACTAACATTTCTGGTTATCAGATTTTGTTTACAACACTTGTTGCTATTATTTATTCCAGTGGTGGCTCGTGCTGAGGTTGCACGGTTGCACTACCCTCTCCTCCTCTCTTGTAATTCACTGTTCTGGCTTCAGTGAGAGTACAAATGCAAGAATGGAAGCATCCTTTATTTAGTCTGTGCTGTTATTTTAATCTCTCCAGTATTAAAATGGCCCTTCTGTTGTAGTAACAATAAACTCATACTTAAGTGAAAGAAAATGTATAATAAAAATTGCACATTCATTTCAATTTTTTAAATAACTTGCAAAATGACAGGTTTTAACTCTTTCTTAAAGTTCTTTTTATATAAAAAATACTCTTCGCCAATCAAATATTTTAATTTTTTCATATTATTTTTCACTTCAGACTGAAAGGATGTGTAATTTAGAGAACTACACTAATAATAAATATTTTTTCCATATTTTGTATTTCAAATTTTTCAGAGATGACTTTCTTTTTTTACAGACTGCTCCTACTCGTGAAGAACTTGGGTATGCAGATGAGGTTCGAGTGGATGAGGTGGGTGAAACCTCAGTTGTCATTTTCCGGTTGGAGGGAAGGGAATCTCGCATATCAACAATTGTGATAAGAGGTTCTACAGATAACTACATGGATGACATTGAGAGAGCTGTGGATGACGGTGTGAACACATTCAAAGGCATCACTAAGGTGAAGTATTTCATTGTATTTGACCTCAAAGCCATGTCAAATACTTTTCTCCTGTTTCTTTTAAATTAATATTCATATGTTCTGTTTTCTTTCAATAGGATGGTAGATTTGTTCCTGGTGGTGGAGCTACTGAGATAGAATTGGCACGACAAATTGCCTCTTATGGTGAGACTTTACCTGGTTTGGAGCAATATTCTGTTAAAAGATTTGCCACAGCACTAGAAAGCTTTGTGAAGATTCTTGCTGAAAATTCTGGAGTTAAAGCAAATGATGTTCTATCTAAATTGTATGCTGCTCATGAAGAAGGAAAGAAGAACTTTGGATTTGATGTAGAGGTAAGTTCAATTTGTGTAATATAGGTTAAGTTGTAGGTAACTAGGTGTCAAGAAATTGTGCGAGTGCTTGTATATGCAAACGTGTGTGAAGGGAGGGGGACTGTCTTTGTGAAGATTCTAGGCATGAAAACTTTTCAGAAAATGGCATTTATTGAAAATACCCTTAAATGATATATGTCTTGGTCATTGTATTGTTCAAGTTATTTTGAGTTTCTTCAGCATTGTATTTATCTGAAACCTTTCACTGTGTATTTCATTTATGATTAGCCCCCAGGCATTCAGGTTTGTAAAATAACTGTATTTACCTGAATATAACTGGAGGATTTTCCTAAATATCTCCTGGAAAAACATGTGGCTGTGTTATATTCGCAGATTAAGCCTAGATACTGCCTTTTCACAAGAAACTTGGATGTTGACTTAACAATGAGTTGCAAAGGAGATGACTCATACCTAATTACTAGGGCTGTTATTTATATGCAGTAAAAACAGCAAAATATGCACATATATATGTAAATATATTTGGTAATATATGCAATTAAAAAAGGAAAGTATGCGAAATAGTGTAATGTAATGTGTAAGTGTAAAAATAAATAAAAAGTGTTGTGTGGAAAATATGGAAAACTCAGGTGTTGAAAACATTATGTATCAGCTCCGGCTCGTCTCCTTCACTACTCAGCGAACAATAGACGCACTTCCAGATCATCTGTGTCACAAATTCATGGGCCTGACTCTTTTAATACCACTCCACATTTGTGCTGTGTGTGTAGGCGCTCAGCGGATGCACGTTTCATTTCGACTGATACTGCCGATGACAGATCTTAGTGTGCTTCTCGACTTCGTACAAGTCGGGTAAGCGGCTACGCTGATCCATGGCTCTGGCAACGTAAACAAATCCTCAGAAGCCCATGGCTTGTGAGAGAACTGTGAATGCCTCTTACATGCTGATGGAACTGTAATTGTTGAGCTTCTTTTTGTGGATGACGGGTGGATATGAAACACAAATATGCAAATATGGCCCAAATATGCAAAAATATGTAATTATGGCCCAAATATGCAAAATTAAAATTAGATTGGTTCTAAATGCCTCAAAACATGTACAATTTCTTGAAACGGGATGTTTTAGTTAACAGAAAAAAATATGCAAATGCCTATAAATCACCGCCCTACTAATTACATTCAAGGACATTTTCTTAAAATCAACTGCAAATTTGCCTGGCATCCCAGACCAGTATTTTTTAATGGGCCTGTGAAACAAATGGCACTGAAGTAAATGAAACGCAATGTGAAAAACAATAAAAATCTTTGCCAAGATTTTGTTACAGTGTACTGATTGATGAGGCTGTGTGGACTCTTAGATCAATAACTGTGCAAATCTGTAATTTGCAAGGGATGGAGATGAAAAATTAATATTGATAGAAGTATGCATTCTACATCCAACCATGGAGATAATTTAAAAAACGTTCTTAGCAAAATATTCCCAAACTTGGAAAATTGCTGCTCTCTCCTGTGTTATTTATGAAATGGGGATGTAAGAGGTCACAGTTTACAACTTGGTCTTGTGTACATTAAGCATTGCAAATTTAAGGGTGTTCTGTTTTAAAAAACGTGAAAGAACTGTTCAAGAAACAGAGGCCATGGACAAGAGCCTGACAGGAAGAATATCAGGTGATTCATAAGGGAATGTTCTTAGATGGCTTCAAATGAAAAACTAACATGGATTCAACACTTTTAGGGGAGCCTAAATTGTCAAGATGTCACAGAAAGAGAGGACCAAAAAGAAAGAATTAATGGTGAGGTAAATATGGTGTCTCAAGTTGGTTATGTGGTCTGGAAACTTAAAAATTATCCTCATAGCCCCTATTCATTATTATATTGTTTTTGTTGGTGTTATATACTAAAACTCTGTGGACAAATTTTTGCACTTACACAATTTTCAACTTTATTCATTGTTGTCTTCAAGTTGGAGCAAAATTCCAGTACTTCCCATGCTAAATTATTTCCGATTCTTGTCTTATGTTAATTTATTTTTCATGCTTATGCCTCCACAAAAAAGGCCCTTTTAAGACTATAAAGGCCTTATAATAAACAGCATAATGACATAGCTGATCAATCAGTGAGAACAATCACATCATCCTAAAGCTGCAAGAGGAATCTCTCTTTTTCAGCATTTGCTTTGATGGTGATCACTGACTTGCCTTGAACAATTTTAAGTTTCCTGTGCTGATCTGTCATGTATTCAGTTTTTGTTGTGTGTTGTGAAACAAAATCAGTAGCGGAAAAGTTACAACTTTTAAAAGCAGTGAGGGTAGCAATAAAAACTAGTTGATATTGCCAAAGAACTAAGGATTTTGGTTTCTAATCTGAAACATTAGGATAAAAGCAATGCTGCAATGGTTCCAGTGGATCTGAGCAAAGGGTATTCTCTTAAGCTCTCCTATGCCTTGTGTGAAAGCTGCTGAGATAGGAATGGTACATCTTAGAATTTATGAAGCCTTCAAAATTTTTAATTCTAACTGTGACATGGGATTGGCAGCAAAAGCATTTGGGAGTAGAGCAAAAGTGCTGAGCACTGTGTTTGTAAGGAAGGCAGGACATCTTAAAGAACTGATTTCACCATAAATCGTCAAGGACCCTTTCAGTGTCCACAGTGGAAGAAAAGTATAGATGACATTATTTTGTTCCTGAGTACAAACAGTGAGGACTGAAAAATTGCCTCCAATTAAAATGGGAAAATTTGGCAAGCTATGGTGTTTTAAAAATATTAAAACCCTGTCCTCTTAATGAGCCCAACAAAAATTCATGAATAACAATGAAAATATTTCAGGATTGGCTATAGGCTATAAATGCAAGAATAGGTGTGCAGAGAAGAATCCCACTATTTGTGGACAGATGCCCACCACATCCACCTTACACTTCATATTGGAGAATTGTGACTAGGAAATTTTATTTCAGTAATGTGAATAAAATTCTTCTTCTTGCGTTTGCTAACTGTGTATCAAGAAGATTAGTTTGGTCACATTTTCATTGTGTATGACATACTTGCGTGCTTTTTATTTATTACTCTTCCTCTTGTGCACTCTGCCCATCCATGACCTTGTTATACAATCATTCATAAAGATGGTGCTCTGTTTTGATGAAACTAAAGATTAGCAATGAAACAAATAATGATAATAATGTGTGCATTTTTATTTGATCATGGAAAAAATGTTTTTATTTGATGTACAATTTAAATAATTCATTTACACCGAGAAAAATTTTAAAACCTTTGTGCATTTTGTTTTCAGGGTGAAGGTGCATCTGTCAGTGATGTTGTTCAAGCAGGCATCTTAGATTTATATGTAAATAAAATGTGGGCTCTAAAATATGCCACTAATGCTGCAGGAACTATATTGAAAGTTGACCAAATTATTGTTGCAAAGAGAGCAGGGGGACCAAAACCTCCAAATCCAAGTAGTGTTGTGCCTGATGATGATTAAATAATTATTTAGGAATTCCTTTTCAGTTCTCCATCATTGTGTCAGTTCACTATTTGTCAATTAATTTATCTTACAGCTGCAATTAACTTAATTAAATCAAGCTTTATAATTCTTTCTTTATTGATTTCATTTTTGATAAATACAGAAGTTTTCAGTATGATGCTGTTTTTATTTAT
This sequence comes from Teleogryllus occipitalis, assembly GCA_011170035.1. NCBI lineage: Eukaryota > Metazoa > Arthropoda > Insecta > Orthoptera > Gryllidae > Teleogryllus > Teleogryllus occipitalis. The sequence goes on from BLKR01000411.1 coordinate 469,830, forward strand.
CCCAAATTTGTAAAAAAATGAATATGGACCCATATACCATTAGATCTATTATTATTTTAGGAATTTCAACATTGGGAACAAAAATTTCTGAATACCCCCATGTACAATTAAAGATAACTATATTTTATTGTCCTGAATAAAGATTAAAATTATTAAAGAAGTTTTCTATCTTAATGGAATATGTAGAAACTGTATTATATGCCAGAGATTCTTTTAAAAAAAATTGCATACATTTGTTATTATAGCAATTTAATTTAATGTACTTAAAGTTGAAAACAATTGTTGGAATTTTTGTATACATAGTGTATTTTAATTATTTTTTCATATAATTTCAGTTTCAACTAAACTTGTACACAAAATGCTAAACTTACTATGGACACCCTAAAATTCTTGATGTATAAAAATTTAGATTCTGGAATATGCCACAAATTAATGAACTAATAATTGAACATAAATATTTATCCAATATATAAAAATGTTTAGAAAAGTGTAAATATGATTTAAAATTGAGGGGGAGATATATTGTACTATTGTTTGAAGGACATTATTTGTATAAATTTCATATGGCCAGTTGTATGTAGGATGCTCAAGAGTCAGGCAGCCAAAAAATTTATTTGTTTTTGCTGAAGACAGAGAAATAAAAAAATAGTGTCTACCTAAAGCACTGGAATAATAAAGTCAATAAAATAGATTAAATATTATATCATTATTAATTAAGCAAGATAACTATTTCAAATTTCAAACAATTATTTCCATAATTATTTCTGCTGTGGCAGCAATACACTGGGTATCAGCTAGTATATTCATATTATCATTTAGAATTACTAATAATGAGAAATAGAAATGGCATTGCACAATGGTAGATGTGTTATTTGTGAATAAAACTGATTATTATAATAAATTGAAATAGTTTAAAGTGTATTGGACTGGTACGTAATCTCATAACAATGTTTGATTAGATTTGCATCACACTGGGCCACAGTCATTTCACCATTATACTTTGATTTTACTATAGTGGCTGATGACATTAGGTCATTGTTACACCTCCAAATGTCCTCAATGGGGCACATTGCCTTAGAAATGTGCTTACCATTAAAATGATTCATTTTATAAGGGATCAATCCATTCTAAGTGGTCCAGAATTTAATAAATTGGTTGCTCAACCATCTCAAAATAAATTCATACTTTGTACATGCATTCCTTTATGTTTTGCCTGGTAATTTTTTTTATCAAACCTAAAAAGAAATACTCAATCTAAAAGTTAAAATTTTTACTGAACTTTGGTTTCATAGTGATTTGGTTCATTCGCATTCAGTAGATTTGGTTACAAATATTTCCTAAATAAAACGCACTAGGTAAGAATTTCGACTTGTAGGCCAGAGTATACTGAATCCAATGCCATTTATTCTAAAATGCTAGAAAAACCCACCACTTGGTAATTTTGAAAAGAGTAAATGTACAAACATGAAAAATGGCGTAAAACAAAAATGGCCGCCATTTGTACACCAGATTTGATAAAAATTAAAAATGTTTTTGAACAGCCAAAACATAAGGTACAAAGAAGAAACAAAACAAAAGAATGAATTTTTTTCGAGGTGGTAGAGTGACCAGTGCTGGTCCTCTTAAAATGGACTGGCCCTAAGGCAGGAGGTGTAACAATGACATAATGCCATCATCCACAGTAGAAAAATCCACATATATGCACTGGGTGGCAACTGGAAACAACCAGCAATGTTCCACACGTGCACAGGGGCTGCGGCAACACCATTGTGAGTGACTTATAATTAAACTGCAGATTTATATGCACGATAAAACTAGAAGTAGGCAATTAAAAACATAAAATAAGCATTTAAAAAGGTACTATATGTTTTTTTTATTCTTTTTATGTACATGTGAAGAAAATTTCTAAAGTAAAAATATAGTTACTTTCATGGAACGTTTTATTCATTGTTCTGAAAAAATTCTCATAGAAATTCTTTCTATCATCGTTAGGCAATTCGGACAAAAAAGGCTGAATCGCAGAAGCTACCTTTATGCTTTTCATTAAATGCAAGCTGATACTCTAATTCTGCACATTATGATCTTTTTCCTAATTTAATTTAAACCTAATTGAAAACATTGTATGATTTGTTTTAATCTCCATGCATAAACCGAAGTTGTAACTAGTGTTGCAACAGCACATACTTTCTCGTGTTATATCAAAAAAATATTTCAAAATTTGCAATTTTCAAAAATTTAGGGAGTTTAACGAAAACGAGACCTGCTTCATTCTCTCTAAGAGTCCCTTGTTCTACGCGTGGAAAAATTTTAATAAAAAAGTAGCGGATTTGTATAATGTTTTTGTATTTGGTATTAATTTCAAGCAGAAATTCTGCAAAAAAAACCCTTGTTTTTTAAAATATCATTTTGCTGTCTTTTGTTTTTTCAAGAATTACGCAATGTATTTATTTAAAGATTTCTCATGTCTTGAATATGCACATTTGCAGCGATTTGTATACATTATTGCATTTGTGTGTGGAAGTACTTCTAATTATTAGTCGCGCGACTTTTCTTGACGTCTCCCAGCGCGGGGAGAGGAGGCTTCTCCCGACGTCACATCCAACGGGTGTTGCCAACTGTAACGTTGTTAATACTATTCGCGCCTCTTTCGCTCTTAATACAACAGGACATTATAGACGATGAAATATAACAAATAATAACACAATGAATAGCAACCACAAGTGAAAATAATTAGATAACGATAATATTGCTTATTAAGAAGATATATTACCGAAATCCGAATCGAATAAATCACAGGGCACAACACTAACAGCGAAAATGCGAGAACTGAATTCATTCGAAAGCAGAGCTTGGCAGCCCTGACAATCTTGCCGTGCCGTTCCGTGTGAGACCAATGTTGTGACCAGACCGTACCGAGTCGTGCTGTGTTGAGCACTAGGGAGTTCAGACGTCAAGAAAAGTCGCGCGACTAGTACTTCCAATGAAGTTTTTCAAGAACTTAAAAAGTTTCCTGTGAAAAAATTACAAATTTTTACCAAGGATTTTCAAACTGTGTGTCACGGTGATTTATTAAAAATGATTTGATTTACTTTTATCCTTGTGTCATTTATGTCTACAAAATAAATTTGTATCATACTACATGCTATTGTAATATGTATATACAATTATTATTATTATTATTATTATTATTATTATTATTATTATTATTATTATTATTGGATTAATTGAGCCTGAGAAGCCACTGACCAATTGCCTATTATATCACTTATTCCTTTGTGTTGAATCTTTAGTAGGCCTACATTAATCCTTATGTTTGAAAGTTATTACCAGGGGAGCCGCGGGAAGTTTCGTTTAGGTCACGGGAGTGGTGGACAAAATAAGTTTGAAAACCCATGGCATTTATAATAACGCTTAAACGACATTTTCGTAAAACGGGTCCAAATTCAATGAAAATTTCCATGTCGGACGAGGTTTTAGTCTTCGGTAATATTGGTAAAGAAATGTTTCGTCTCTATCATCAGCAACCCGAAAAATTGAGAAAATAGTTTTTTTTATTTTTTTTATTGTATTTTTATGTACTTTGGGCGGCGATAGATTTTTTGTTTTGTTTTTTATAGGTCTAGGACACGTACAAGGATTGCACAGATCACATTTTCGTTGTCCTTTCTGAATTTTCGAAAATTGCAAATTTTGTTGCTTTAACATCATTAGTTATTTTCTCGTATACTACTTACGTATATACCGAGTAATGCGTACGTTGAATATACAAATGTATGTAACTGTGGAAAATCTATTTCGAGATTTGAATGGAAGTATGGTTTGGGGTCCCTGATATCGAAAATGTTCTTTAATTTTTTTTCATAACGTCTGTTAGTCAGTCTGTGAACAACACTAATGCCTTGACTGTTCATAAGATTTTATACACTATGAATATTCCACGGGCGATCGGCACAAGCTTTGCAATGTAAAACATTCTCTAAATTTTGTGGGTGCGTCATATGTCTCCAAACTTTTTCTTTAAATTTATGCCACGGATAAATTGAAATACACATCTCAAAATGTATTGGTCGGATTTTCATTAACTGAAGTTTCGAAAATTACAAATGTTTGGATATTTTCGGCGTCTTCCTGCAATTGCGAACGTCCACGAGAGAATGTCCAAAAAAGAAAAAAAAATGCCCTATGCATTTACACCAAATGAGTTATTGGAGTTCCTATTTTTGGTTATAATTCAGGTTTCTTGTTTTTAAAACGTAAAGAGTATTTAATAGAATATCCTATCTCTGAAGAACATAAGGCATTTAGATATCGTTATTTCAAATCCATTTTACGAGTACAAAACATATTTATAAATTTCAGGCATTAATACATCCATTTATTCTTCTATTTTAAAAATATAGTTCGTTCGTTAGAATAACCTGACAGAAAATATTGTAATAAATTATTATAAATATAACTATTTCAATGTCACACTACTGACGAAAAAGTGTAAAAATTATTGTAACGAGAAAACCGCTCATTACACCTACATGAAAATGTTTAAAATGCGAGTTCATAAGGTGGTTGATACACGGATCAAGTGACTGGTTTCCTGGCAATGCTTTGTTTCCCTGTATTATCACGTGACTTCCGGTCACACTACTGCCGCCGCTGATTGTATACCTGCAGTCGCATGTGCATGCAGAAGCAATAGTTACATAGCTATCAACAATATTGCGATCAAATATAGATTCTACCGGTGTGATCTAGGAAATATTATGTTTATGAAAAGCTTGTTATCATAAACAGACAAATTATCAGAGAAAAACCTCATAAACAAATACTTAATCAAAGCAGTGATGTGTCACCATTGCTGTAGGAAAGGCATTAAGAAAGGTTTTTTTTCTTTTTTTTTCGTCGCATCAATAAAAGAATAAGAAAATGAAGAAACTTCAAGCGTTTTCTGCTGGATGTGCGGGTCAATTTAAGAGCAAATATAACCCGCAAGAAAGAACGTTTTTGTCTAAGCAATTTCACTTTGACATTTTTCGCTACTGTCATGGTTTCTAAATATACACACACAACCCCTTTACTCCCTTCCTCATAAATGCAAATAAAATTACTTTTATCTTTGAATCCTTGTCTTCCTAATACGGGTTATGATACACCATTTCAACGAATTTATGTATAGTGAATTCGCGAAATCAATCCTATACAGGAAATCGAGAATAATATTACTATTTCTTTAGGGAGATGTATATATTTTAATTATTCCCTATTATTCAGGTTGTTGCCATATAATAATAACTCCATTAAATTCCTGTCATAAAACGGTATAAAAATACCGGGTTGGTTTGATCCGTATTCGTTGACAAAATATTCAGCAAATTCTACCTCTCTTGTGGCATCAGAACATATGCATACATAACAAAAAAGAATAAATACATAAAATACCCTTTTAAATTACCTACAATCTAATATTTACGATACATTTTTTCTTCCAACATTCACACAATTAATTATTACAACATTCACACGAATGCACTTTACCAATTTGAATAATTTAAAAATGGACGGCCATGTCTTTTCTCCAAGGTCTTAAAAACTAACAACCTTGCCCTTGCTATAAATTTGAATGACAGGAAAAAGGTTTTTAACCTTCCCTTTTTACGTCCACGTTACCAACACGCGATGCGTCCACTACGGCAACTCGAGATCATCTCATAAATCGTCCGTACAACCATCACCATACGATGAGTTCACCACGGAATCTCCGTCACATCTCAATTTTTTTGATTCTACCATACCGTGTAGTTTAAAACAAAAGACAGTCCTAATCCAATGTTTCGTATTTATTAGTCCTAATCCAATGTTTTGTATTTATTTTGGACGCGTCTGATTGGACCGTCACACTACATCCCGTGTACTATACTCGCACTTTTTCTTGATCCTCGAGCTCCCGAGTCCTCGCTCAGTCTGGCATAGGAGAAAATATGAGCTCCACTCGGAACGTCACGGCTCAGTTTGCAGTGCTGCCCACCTTCTTCCTTTCCAAAGCGGACTTCCTAGTTTTCAGTCTTTCTATCGACCTGTGCATACCATGTTCCTTCTTGTTACTCAATTATTTCTATAACTATTAATTATTTCTGCAGAATTTAAAAAAAATCTTCCGTTGTTTCTCATCTATCTACTCCAAGAGGAGTTATTCCGCCGAGTTTTCTGTCAATAATGTTGACAGCCCTGCACTGCCGTGGCGTAGACAGAACCCGCGTCTCCCCGCACCCCCCACTGTGGAGTATCAAGAAAAAGTGCGCGATTAGTTAAAGGTGCTGTAGATGGTATTGTAACGAATATTGCGTCATCTGCCGGCACCAACACAAACTACCTGTATGCGCGGGTTGCATCATCGACCGGCGGCCACCATGAACTACCTGTATGCTCGGATTTCGATATCTGCCGGTAGCTCTCGAACTAACTAGTCCCAGAGTGTTCTTGGCGCTAATCGCAAAGTCCAGAAAATTCTCGACGGCGCCCGCCGAGTATAAATACACGGCGACCGTGAGTCGGTCTTAAGTCTGAAGTGGAAGCTGAGCTGTGAAGTGTGTGCATCGCGGTGAATAGTAATGCAGTGATTGTGCTCAGTGACGTGAACCGTGGCCACCGCCGTGAACTGTGGTCAGTGCAGTGGAACTGTGGCCAGTGCATCGAACAGTAGTCAATGCTTAGGACTGTGCGACAGTGTAAGAGAAGTGAACAGTGAAAATAAACACTCAAGAGAAGTCTAGTGTAAATAAATAATCAAGAGAAGTGTGCCGTATAAAGAATAATCAAGTGAAGACTATCTGTACATAAATTGTTTTCAGTGATTGTGTTAAGAAACAAAATAAACGTTTTTGTTAAAATACCAGTTTTAATTCACCATCTAGAATCGTAACAGTATTGTTGCTGTCGTGAAGCGAAATGTCTGGAACTTAGTTCGAGTCCAAAAAGCCACCGTTTGGGATGCTAAAAGTTTTGCTCAAGCCTTTGCCATTCTTAACGTGAATGTTCTTCATATTGAAAATGATGATATATATTTTGCTAAGGAGGAACTTAATAAGTTTTGGGAAAACATTCTACCAGTTAAGGGTACACAAAAAATTCATCATGTTTTGTATGCTTATAAAATCAAATATAAGAATTTTCCTTTTGACTCCAAAGAACTAACATTTTGTCTTCGTCCTGAAGTTCTTAGGAAGAAGAGAAATTATCACTAGTAAAGCAAAATTTTACTATAAGAACATTTAAAATCGCGAACTTTTTCGTCGTTTGAAACGCTTGACACTTTTGCTTAATGTACTGTCCATTTGGAAGTCACATTACTGACATGCGGCATTTTTTAAAACATTTTGTAACTGAAATAATTGTAATAAATTAATCAGATTGTTGTTTTGAATTGGGTAGAACACTTGTATTTGATTTTCCAGAAAGTGCAATTTCTCTAACTTTTCCAATTTTGCAGCAAAATATGGAAATGTTTCGTACTACTTCACATCAGGTCAAAAATTGTCACACTACTGACGTGTAAATAATCTGTGATAAAATCCATAAAATACAATATCTGTTTACGAAATTTGGAGTGTGAACTTACAAGGGCTCATTCAATGTGTATGTTATAAATAAATAAAATTTTTAAAAAATTATTTCAATTCCTCAAAATAGTTGCAAATTGGTCACACTACTGACGATGGACGTTCCATACTATAATACTATATACAAGTTTTTTTATCCTAAAGGAATTCGTTCATATTTACTTCATTCATTAACGACATCGTTTTAAAAATTTTAGAAGTATTCGCGGAATTTTTATTGAAATATGGGCAATATTCAAATGTAAAAAAAACTTTCTCAAAAATTATTTCAATTTAAAAAAAATATTGGTAGGAATATTGCTAAATGCACGGTATGAAATAGCCTTGAAAGAAGAACAAATATGCCTATCTGCGGCATTGTTTTATTTTTTCAATACACAAGAGTAATATTTTTATGTATCTTAGGCCTTTAAGACATTACCATTACCTGCGATTAGTAAAAAATAGATAAGAAATTGAAACCGGTTTCCAGAAAAAAAGGGGATTGAGTGTTTCCGAAAATGCAGAAATATGAGCTTGTTATCACAGAAAAGTTTTGATTTTCGATCAACTTTATCTGACATCACTTAAAGCACCTTACTCACAAATGCATTAATATAACTAACGTGGTACTTTCACTTATAAAAATAAACAAAAATCTGAATTAACACGTATAAGTATAAACATATACTACACTTAGGGCCGGTCGTATGATTTAGAGATATCCCCAGGAATAGTTATCTCTAGAATTGCTTTTTCCGAGAATAAACACCTCGTCCAGTTGTGCGACTTAATTTTATTCCGGGGATAACTATCCCGTGTTTGTCCGAAGAGGCGTCTGTAAAAGAGAAAGTTGGTACTGCATTCGATAGTGTTTTGTAGAAATATATATTCTTTGCTTCTCATGTTTTGCTCATTTCTGCCTTGTTTCCGCCAATTTCGAATCGCCGTGTTTCCTTGTAAACGTGCGCGTGTTGCGTTTGTGCGTCATGGTGGAATTGTGCGATATTGTGTATTGAAAGTTCCGATTTGAAACCTTTTAGTTCCACCTTGAAATTAAAATAGTTCCGAAGCAATTAAAGATATTAATCACTGAAACAAAAATTATTTGGACTTGGTTTTGATAAATTAACATAACACAAGTATCACACAAATTCGTCTGTCTGCAAATATGTAATAAAAATCACATATTTTTTAATCAACCTGTTTTGAAAAATTAGTTATTGCATGATGGGTTGAAAAATTGATATTTGAAATTTTTTCTCCAATTTGTGACATGAAAAATATATTTCACTTTAAACAATGATTATTGTTACACTGTTTGCTTTTAGTTAATCAACCGCACATTGAACTAAAAATACAAGAATGAAAAGCAGAGAGATATCCTCTGGTACATAACAATGTCTACCCTTCCTACCCATCCTTTAGTGTTCTGTGATGTCTACTATCAACACTTATTATATAGTACAGTCATTCGAACTTTCCTAAAAAGAGATTATTAAAAATGTCACATTTTCATTTTTGCTACTATTTACCCATTTGGTGGTTGATATTTAAATTATTCAAATTATTGAGCAATACTTCATAACAAAGTAAAAACAATCTTATATGAAAAATACAAAATATCCTATATGAAAAATATACTGATAAAAAAGTATAACACAGTAAAAATAGATAATTTTGTTTATGAATCATCATTTCATGGAAAAAATGAATTCTTTTATTATACTTCAGCAAGTCCAAGTGGAATTGGAGCAAACAATTAACCCAATTACTCTCAGAAAATTATTCTGTTATAGTGCACTAGGCTGCTAATAAAAAATATCACTTATATATACAATCTACAAATATGAAATATATATTTACATCGTTGTCTGATGATTCAAATCATCCTTCACAAGATTCAAAACCATTAGCACTGTGGATTTGAATGTACGAAATCTCGTTAAAAGCTCGTCATCGTATTCGTTCAATAAATCGGGCCTGGAACGAAACCTTCGTTTTCGCGAAGACAAATCCACCCGGAACAAGAATTCATCATCGCTATCTGAAAGCTCTATTGCTACAGATTGCTATACAGCTGCTCACAGTACACGCGTTCTCACTGCTGCTTCTACTTTTGAGGTTATTTCACGTTATTCACTGAATATCTCCGCGAAAATAGTGGAATAGTTTATCATCAGTTTATTCCGTGAATAAGCACTATTCTCCCTTCGTACAACCGGCTTTCCATTTATCCATGGAATAAAATTTATCTCGGCTTTATTCCGAGTTCGTACAACTGGGCCTTAGAATTACGCACTTCACTGTATATACTCCTATACTTGGGTTTTTCTAACGTGGCGGCTAGGGTAGTATCTCCAAGATGGAATTCGGCATGACTTTTTGTCATTCTCAGTCCTGCTGCTAGAGTCGCTTGATCTGCAGCACTGCTCAATGCGGTTGCGATCATGCGACATCTTGCGGCAGGACTGATAATGAATCAAACTGTCGTGCCGAATTCAATCTTGAAGGTACTACCCTCAGCCACCACGTTAGAAAAACCCAAGTTTAGAGTAAGGTATTATCCGCGCAGCCCTCGCTTCGTTGTTGCAAGAGGAGTGGGAATTTTGGTTATTTTGACAAAAATAATTTTATACCAAATTTCTAATTTGTTTTCCGGTGCAAAATAATTTCTATTATACGGGAGCAAACATTTCTGATTATCATATTTTGTCTACAATGTTTGTTGCTATCATTTATTGTTAATTCAACTAATGTTGAGTGGGGGTAGGGATTCAGGGGCTCAAGAAAAATGCGCGTATAATATGTAAAGCTGCGCGAAAAATCGGTGAATTTTCGGCAGAAAAAAATCACTGCCGGGCACTGATAACGAAAAAGTGGATAAATTCAGTTGCAAAATTCAGTAATCGTTAGGGGATCGTTAGAAACAGCAAGATTACTGAGCAGACGTCTGGAAAGCTAGGTGAAAGAGTGAAGCACTCGATTCACACCAACTGATTGAATGAATCTTCGAAATTCGATCTCTCAGACACCTACACAAGGATAATTGCTGGGTGATCAGTTTCGTCATCATTGCATTTCTCGCTGAATTTTTCGCACTGATTCGCAAGTTCTTCGTCCAAAAGCTGCATCAATATTTGTGGCTGAATGATGGCAAACAAATAGATTATTTGATTCAAGCCAATAACTCGATGGTTAAGCTGACTAATCACAATATCTAAACAAGCGAAGTAAACATTGACTTTGAATCGTTTTTCCCGGTAACATTAACGTTGATATTTGCTCATTTCATCAAAATGACGTTTCGTTGTCCCCCCCCCCCAAGTTTCTCGTAAAACTAGACTTTTACGCCCCAAAATGAAGTCAACTCTACTGTATCAGATTTGGCTTTGTCAAAGTCCCCTCTGAAATCTTTTAGGTCCTTGCGAGCTGCTTCAATCAACTCCCGTGCTTGGCAAAGATCACAATCAGATTTTTGCATATTTTCAGATAGCATTAGTCGCGATCAAAATGTCTGATTGCAATACAACTTGAAATGCAAACTGGAACGTCTCCATTTTTTTCTTTCTTCAAGTGCATCAGCTCGCTCAGATGCACTTTTGCTCGTTAAAACTCTTTTCGATAAAGCTTTCCAAATCAGTATATCTGATCCGAATCACCAAAAGGAACACTAAGCTTGTCAACTAGATCGAATTCAGTCGCTGTCAGGAGAATTCTTGTGGCCGGCTGTCCTAATCGGTAGTTTTCCATGTTACTTTTTTAAAATCAAAACCAGGCGAAAGCTCGAGCAGTCAAACAGGCCACGGACTGCGCGCGATCTTTCCTTTCTCTTCCACGTTCTTTTCTAACCCATTATTTACACTTACATGCATTATACTAGCACACTTGTCGGGAGCTTAGATCTTGTCCCGGTTGCAGCGGTGCCAGGCTGGGAAAAGTCCCCGCAAGCCAACGTTTGTCGGCGCCGATCTCGCAATGCCACTGGGGAAGGGCCACCTCCCGCAATAAAAAAGAGCACTTCACTTACGGGACTTTAGCAGTTGACGCGCCTAGAATTACTCATCAACGAACGCCAAAAGTGAATCATTTCTGATTGACCACCTAGTACGACATAGATGCTTCAGTTGTGGGTCCCCACAACTTTAATAGAAGTTAAAAACTTTTTGGGGCACGGGATGTCAAATTATAAATGTGGAAATCATCTTCGGGTCCTCAAAATAATATACGTAATTCAAACTTAACACTAGTCGATATATAGTAAAGAACAAATCGCTGCCAGAAAGGGCCTCTAAAGTGTATTGAGTCACACACAAAGTTTTGGGAGCCCCCCCCCCCCGAGTCCGGCGGCCCCGGGTAATTGCACCTGCCGGGCCGGCGGCAGTTACGGTACTGCCTGTTCCCATCATTTCTACCAATTTGTACAGTGCTGGTTAAAGCTTATAGAATCATTTTCATCAGTAACATTTCGATTGTACCACAGAACTAAGTCATTATTTATTATTTTTATTTGTGTAGCATACAAAAATTTTAACAAGAATAACATTTTATTCTCATCTACTGAATTACTTGAGGTTAATGATAGTAGGTTAGAGACTAATATTCAAATATGGATCAGGAAGAAAAATTAATGATTGATAGACCCTACTTTTTTCTTGTTCTCTTAAAGCCTACACACTTCAGAGAGGTTGATTCAGTCCTACTTTTTCTGAAATGGGCTGGAAGTTTAGGCATCTTATACATTATAGCTATAACAGACAAAAGGTATTATGTCAATATTCCAGGCAATAAGAATCAAACTTATAGAAAACAATTCTTTATTTTGGAGCAATACAATGGAACTAGCTCAATATACTTTTCTTAAGGCACATTAATACAAGGTAATACATTAATGCAAGTTTGGGCAAAACACTTTAAATTTAGTAGTTAAATACTTTGCTAAAATACTTTGTAAATATGAATTTAAATATATACTCAAAATACATTAGGTTTTGATTTTCTAAATAGATACATATTTACAATACTAGAAAAATACTCAAAATACAGTAAATACAATTGTATTATATTGTTTTTATTGCAACACTATATCGTAATTGTCAATAACAATAAATTGTATATAAACAGTATATTGTAACAAATATAAAATGTTATAAAAATATACCTAACTCAAAAAAAACAGAAGTTTCTTTTAAAATGTCTAATTAATGAAAAAATCATCAGACAATAGAACCCTATTTGGCAAAATATTAAACTCAGAAAGAAAAACACTTGATCAGCTGGTGTGGATGAACATAAACTAGTGTTATAAGGAATAAACACTTTTTTGGTCAGATAATTGTACACCATTTTCAAAGATTCAGATTTATCATTAAAATATAAAGAAAAGACAAATTCAACAGCCAAAAGGAGCTTTCTTTTTGTTTCAATAAGGTGCATTTGCTACCAGAATCAATCAAAAAGAAACTACTCTTGTTATCTTCATCTGTATTTAATGTATTTTTAGTATTTCGTTTTTAAAATATACCTATTTTATGTATTTAAATACATCTCCAAAATATATGTCCAAGAAACTCAAAAATTCTGTTTATCAAATACAAAATGTATTTAAAATACGCATTTCAAATAAAAGTATTTAAATACTACCCAAACCTGTTTATGTGTATCTTTCCTACTGTTCTCAAACCAAATAATCCAGTAGTTTTCGAACTTTTTGAAGGTTGTTCTCCCATACATGACTTTTACTCAATGGCATATCTAGACATTCAGGCGCCCATGGCAAACATAGAATTTGTACCTGTCAGGATACTTCAAATTAGGGTTGTTGTTGTTGTTATTTATTTTAGTGGGTATACTTTAAATAGCGCTCCTTGTGAGTGGTGCTTGCAGCTAGTGCCATGTTTGCTAAACCATAGATATGCCTCTGCTTTTAATGTATCTCTACAATAAAATATCCATAAATTACCGGTCATCAGTATAATTATCTGGCTAAATTAGTAAAGTAATCTAATTTATTTTAAAAAAATTCTTTTAAATTCACATAATAATTAAAAGAAGTAATCAAAACTCAACAACTTACCCAATTGAGACAAAAATTTGTCTTCAAACATTGAATTATTTACAACAGAAAAACACAGCATATCCTGTTTGTATGAATGTTAACACAGTTTCAGTCTCAATTTGAATAATCATAATCATGTTTTATCTACAAAGACAATGAGTTAGATGGACATGAATAATGCATATGCATAAGTAGGGCCTACATCTTTTAGTCTCTTGCAAACTGAAAATTCAGACTACACTCAACCTTTTCAGTTGGATGGTACTTTGTTTTTCGGTCTTTCAAAGGAAGGTTGTTGTTCATGTACCACTACCAGCCTTCCACATACTCCTGAAGGTATGTGTTACCACAATTTGTGAACACCTGAACTTATCTATTTCAGCTTCACAGCAACAATATGAAAATTTGTTGAAATCACATTAAGAGGTTAGATACTCACCACAAATCACTCATTATAAGTATTTACATAACAGTTCAGAATTTGAAAGTGAATTTTGAACGCTTGGTTGACCACGTTTTGATGGATAGTTTAGCACCCTGATGAGCATCATCTTGGCAGAAGAGATTTAAAAATCTTGCATTTTGAATATCTGTCAAGGTTACATCCAAATCACTGCACGACTGAACTATTGCAGAACAAGCATAAAAGTCTCTTATGGAACCTGTGAAGATCATATTAATTAAAATCAAATTTCTTGCAACAACGAAACGTGAATACTCAACACAGAAATGTGAATACTCACATGCATAATCAAACAGAGATCGCAAGACCAACTCATACTGTATCTTCATATTATATTTCAACAAAACTTCAAATAATCTCTGCACTACATCTATTTTGTGATAAATTAAAGACACACTTGTGATACGATGCACTCTGAGTTGCACAAGATCTTTCAGTTCTGGGTATTTTTCCAAAAGATCAGAAGCAATTTGATTATCGCTATGCCATTTACTCAGAAAACAAGATTCCCAAACATATGACAGCAGAGTGTAATCATTATATTTCTTCGCAAACTTCTTTGAGAAATTTATTATGATCACTAGAACTGCTTCTCCTTTCTTACTAATAGCATCAGCAAAATTAACTTGTAATATAAATTTTATTTTTTTTCTAATGTTTAAATTTTCTTCATATGTACTCCAAAACAAATTCATTGCATTTTCAAAATGTCCATTTCTCCACATCACCTGTGCTAAATGAAGATCATGAGCTTTATTTTTAAACTCTATTGAACTGAGAATGTTACTAACATCATTGACAGCTGGTACTATACTTATATTATCACTGTTCCTCGCATGTACATGCATGCCATTCAAAAGATTTGGTTTCTCAGGTTGAGTTGCCTTTTTATGACATTCATGTAGGAAGTGTTTAACAATTTCATTGGTATGAGTTGTACTTTCTTGAGTATTTTGACTAGAAAATTGTTTATTACTTCCGTTTTCTTGTGACTGGCATATTTTCTCCCTGGACGTAGAGGACATTCTTATTTTATTTATGGACTCCCACTTTATTACCTTCTCTTGCACAAGTCGATCTGTAAATGAATCCAATATTTCTTCATCATCATCCCTACACCCAGTGTTCTCGTTTTTCTTTTTTTCCGCAACAACAGAGAAATTGCAGTAATAACACTGGTAGAAGTCTTTCATTTTGTACCAATGGGACACACTGTTGAGTAGTGGAATAACTTTCCTTTGGCAATTATTATGCATTTTTACATGATTATTTTTTTCTTATGTATGATTTTCCTGTACCATCAAGAAATATTTTCATTAAATGGATCACATCAAACCTAAGATGATTAACTTAAACATTTTGGGTGCTTCATCTGATCTTGGAATTTATTTTCTTAACAAATAACACTTTGACCTACAGTCCCTAATTGTTGTACTAATCACATCAAATCTAATAATGATTGCACGATTCCTACTCTTCCCTATTCTCTCCTCTTAAGATCGAGGGATGTACATTGTACACTATACTGATTACTGAAGAGCAGTACACTATACGTGTGTTATCTGGCGACCATCCTATACTTGGGTTGTTTTACGAGGCATCTGAGGGTAGTATCTCCAAGATGGAATATAGCATGGCTTTTCGCATCGATCTCAGCCGCTCGAGTCGCTTGATCTTGCACTGCTTCATTCGGTCGCGATCATGCGACACCTCTCGGTAGGACCGAGAAAGACGCAAAAAGTTGTGCCATATACTCTGTGCCAAAGTCGTGATATACTCTTTGCCATATTCCATCTTGGAGATACTCACGGTGTAAGATATATCTTACACCGTGGAGATACTGCCCACTGATGCCATATTGGAAAACCTCAAGTATAGAACTCTTCATACAAAGATATTAGTAGGCCGCTGCGCAGCCACATCGCCTTCAGCCAATGTGCTTCATGCACCAGTTTGGGTCAAAATATTAGCGGGGATTTTAAATGTAGCCACATAAAAAAATTATCACCTCGTTACGAGTCATTGAAACAAATATATGGAGAATTTTTTAAAAATATTGCATATTTTAATTAAAAGATGCGCTCTTTTTAAAAACTGTACCTTTATTTACTTTTCGTTTGTTGCCGTTGAAAATTGCCATTTTCAAAACGTTTCTCAATACTTCTCGCTTACCAAGCAACATCGCGGTCACCGTCTAGGCCAAGGAGTATAATATTGTTTGGCATGACATTGTTCATATTCGCTTTAAAAATGAGGTCCCTTAAGTTAGCAGGACCCTTTTAGCAGAAACAAAAAACACTATATGCAAAATTAAAAGCTAATTATTGTATTCGCGAATTTAAGGCTTTACAATGTTTAAAACAAACCACGGGTCCTGTTAACTATAGAAAAAAGATAGCAGGACCCATTTTCAAAACACAAAAAACTAATTAGAATTATAAAACAATCATCAGAGAATTAGAGGCTAATTAAGTGACCTACTCGCGAATTTAAGGCTTTGCAATATTATAAACAAACCATGGATCCTGCTAACTGTAGAAAATGATAGCAGGACCCATTTTCAAATCACTAAAAAAACTAATCAGAATTATAAAACAATCATCAGGGAATTAAAGGTTAATTAAAGACTATTGAATTAGATCATATAAACATAAAAAGTCAATATAGAAATTAATACGAAGGTTATTCAATAATTAAAGAGACAAATTGATGTAGAAACAAAAGTGTGTATTTTTACAAAACGATACTTTTACTACTTCTCAACATAATCCCCGCCAATATTAATACACTTGTCCCAACGATGAACTAGCTTTTTTATACCAGTTGCAAAGAAGTCTTTGTCTTGTTGTTTGAGCCACTTTCCCACAAATTCCTTGACCTCCTCGTTGTTGCTGAACTTTTTCCCTCTCAATGCCTCTTTGAGTGGACCAAACAAATGAAAATCCGAGGGAGCCAAATCTGGACTGTACGGAGGATGAGGTAGTATCTCCCAACCCATTTTTCGAATGGTTTCTTGGGTCAGCTGGGCGGTATGAGGGCGAGCATTGTCGTGTAGCAATTTCACGCCTTTTCTTTGAGATCCACGACGTTTTTCTCTCATTGCTGGCTTTACTTTGTTCATCAGCATATCTGAGTAGTAGGTACTGTTTATTGTACGCTGATCTTCCAAATAATCACAAAAGATGACACCTTGGGCATCCCAAAAGACGGTCAACATGACTTTTCCCGCTGATGCTTGCGTTCTGAATTTCTTTCGGACAGGTGAGCTAGTGTGCTTCCATTCCATGCTTTGTCTTTTCGACTCTGGTTCAAAATAGTGAACCCAAGTTTCATCACACGTTAAAATCTTGTTTAGGAAAGGGTCACCTTCCCTTTCATAGCGTTCTTTCAACTCTGTACACACTTTGAGTCTTGTTTCCTTGTGTTGTTGTGTTAACTCTTTCGGGACCCACCTTGCACTTGTTTTTCTGTACTTCAGCTTGTTGCTGATAATGTTATGTACTGTGCCAACACTAACTACAACTCTTTTTGCTATTATTTCAACTGTAACACGGCGGTCTTCACGAATAATGTTGTCAATGCAAGTTTCAAGCGAAGGAGTTGACACTTCAACTGGCCGGCCAGGACGTTCCTCGTCAGTCACTGAAGTTCGACCGTTTTTGAACTGTTCTACCCACTTATAAAAATTTCCGCGGTTCATACAAGTTGCACCATACTGTGAAATCATTCGAGAAAAGATTTTAGCCGGTTTTTCACCTTCAGAAAGCAAAAAACGGATCACTGAACGTTGTTCAACTAATGTGGACACTTCAAGCGGACACGCCATTGTTGCAAGCAACTTTGAGGTTATAAACAAACCAATTTTTATCCGTCAGCTGTTTTCAGCTCATCCCAGTGATGCCAACCTTAAGTCATAAAAGTACAAAACTGATCCTATAAACTGTTTCATTTCTATGTCAATTTGTCTCTTTAATTATTGAATGTCCCTCGTAATATATAAGGATATTTAGACTAAAGCTAGCAGCGCCTTCCCAGAAAATCCATCTCAAAATAAATTCAAAATATGAAACCACACCCAAAATTTAAGGCGAATTTTAGGCTCTAGGAAAAAATTATTTCCGAATTGATATTCCAAAAATCGGGTCTGTACAAAGATAAACAATTAACATTGGTTCTTACGGACGAATGAACACCAACATAAAATAAAAAAACTTAGAAAAATCTGAAACCCTACCAAAATTCAAGGTTAATTTGAGGCTCTAAGAAAAAAATTATTCCAGAATATAAATTCCAAAAATCAGGGCTGTACAAATTATTCTCGAATGTATTTTCCAAAAATCGTACCTGTACAAGAAAAACATTAAACATAATATTTTTTCATAGAGCTTCAAATTTGCCTTAAATTTTGGGTAGTGTTTCAGATTTTTTCTAAGTTTTTTTTTATTTTGGCGTTTATTCGTTCATAAGAACCAATTTAATTGTACCCCTTTGTACAGCCCCGATTTTTGGTAAAATAAATGCGAAATAATTTTTTTCTTATAGTCTCAAATTAGCTTTAAATTTTGGGTGTGGTTCCATATCTTGAATTTATTTTGAGATGGATTTTCTGGGTAGGCGCTAGTAGCTTTAGTAAAAAGCTAGCAGCTGTCACGATTTTGGGAAATATAAAATAGCCTAAAATTCGGAAATAGGGCATTTAATTAGCCTCAAATTAGAGTAATATTTTGGATATAATTTGGTTGAGATTTTTGGGCGCTACCAGCAGTGGCGTAGGCTCAATGGATGCAAGTGATGTGTCGCATCCCCAATTTTTTCAGCTGGTTTAAAACTTTTGTTAAAAATATTTTTATATTCCTCAGGTCCATCCCTTTGTTCCGTTTGTACTTTTCATTTTCTCCCCATGAGCTTTCCGGTAGACGTCTGTCACATCCGTGGATGCGGCAGGCCGTGAAACATCCCTTCGACAGCTTCGCTTCGTTACCGAGGTCAATGAACTCTCACCATGTGCTGTGTGGAAGATGCGAGGTTTCGGCCAACGGTGATGCGACGCTGTCTCATACCGGACTTATCATTGACTCCCAAAGCATTGCCATCGCGTCCTTCAAGCAACTCTTCTTTCAATACGACTGGGAATCCCAGTAGTCACGTGCCTACGACTGAGGACTCCATAGCGGGTCGGGTGTGGGGACGTCTTGACCACACTGCACACGAATGCGCACGCATGTTTGCCAACTGTGCTGACCCAAAAAATGATTTAGGAGACGTGGATTATCAGTACTGACAATGAAATCTTACCGCACAGAGCTGGTAATAGTTCTTTGTTGCCAGTTTTTTCACATGTATTGTGTGGTGTTGCGAAAATTTACAGTTCTAGAAACTGCTTTATAGAGTACAACATGTACTAACTCAAAGAAAAATCATAGTTTTGAAACTGTTACGCAATAATTAGAATCCAGCAATTTTCGTGCGAAAAGATGCGAGAAGTCAAGCACATGGTTTGTAGAAGATGATGAGCATGGTGGAAATAACACCATGATGATGAGTTACTTCCATTATTTCCACCATGATGATGAGTTACAAGAGACAGGAAATAGTGAATGAAAATTCCCAATGTCCTTTGAAAGGTTTCAAAAACTATTTTGTTCTCAAGAAGTACGCTAGGGGAAATAGGGATATCGGCATCTAATTAAACACATAGGTTTATTGTTCATGTTACAATGAATCTTTATGTATTACTAGTGAGAACCCGTCAAAATTTGACGGTGAGATCTGAGATAAATGTAAAATACTGTACCCAGACTAATGTTCACAATATATTGCATTGTTTGGATTTTGAGGGTATAACAAAGGTATTATGTGATGAGTTCCCAAAATTTTGAACACGTATGGCCCATGACCAGATGGCAATGCAATAACGGCACAAAAGAAATAGCACTATTATACTGAAAGATATTATTTCTAGAGTTTTTTGATGTGTAATCATCTCCTATAAATAACTGTTTGATTTCCTCTGGCATATTGCTCGAAGGTATACTTATTTTCCCATTTAAGCAACACAGAGTAAATCGTTTGCAGAATTTCTCTTACATGGAAAGTACAAATCAGAACAAAACTGACATTTTATAGACAATGACAAAATGTTTAGTTTTCAAATGTTGGTAACTTCTCTTTTTTTA
The DNA here is from genome assembly GCA_011170035.1 of Teleogryllus occipitalis. Taxonomy (NCBI): domain Eukaryota; kingdom Metazoa; phylum Arthropoda; class Insecta; order Orthoptera; family Gryllidae; genus Teleogryllus; species Teleogryllus occipitalis. The sequence goes on from BLKR01000411.1 coordinate 490,116, forward strand.
AAAACATTTTTATTCATCATACAACAATTTGTAATTAAAATATTGGGAAGAGATTCTGGAGCTCGAGAAAACATGCGCAAATAGTACTTCTCCCCCACATGTGACATATAGTTTTTCCTGTTCTTTGACTAAATAAATCAAAAGTAACGTTTGTAGCAATTCATGCGAGCAGGTCCTAGAGTGGAACGCGCCAATGTAAAAGTAATGGGTTTTGTTTTGTTCATACTCTTAATATTAAATTTCATTGATGCATTTTTTCACTTATATATTTTCCCTTTAGTCCCCTGAAAAACGTATAAGAGAAGTTTTGCTGTAGATCAAATGTGTGCCATTTTCCATTCCTCGGGCGTGAAATCTTCTTCCAAGCATTTATTAAAATTCTGTGCACTGATATCCACGGCGCTTGAAGGGACAGTTTTATTTAATTCAATTGGGATTCCTCCAGGTCCGAAACTCTGACACTTTTCATTTCAGAGGGTATAACTGACTCGTCGAGCATTTTCCTCTGTTTCTTGAGTTTCAAACCAATACTTCTGATCTGTTCTCAGTTGGTAGATCTTTTTAGTAGCTTTTCCATTTTTTCGGGCCTTTTGGATCCACTTTCCAAAGCTTTATTCTGCTGGACTGAATTGACAATTTCCATGCTTTTCTTGACCTTGTGCTCCCCATTTATTTACTAACATCTTCACCCCTATTTGCTCCAGTGTTCATTTTTTTATATTTTAAGCACACTTCTTTTAACATTTTCTCTGCATCTATTTGTCTATCTTCATAACATCCTCAAGACAAACATCTTTTGTAAGCTTTTCTCTTTTCTTTAACCATTTCCTCGAGTTCTTCATTCCACCATTCACATATTTTCTGCTCTTTTCCCTTGATGATGATAGTTAATGCTGCAGAATTCTTTATAATGTGCTTACGATTTTGATACATTACTGTAACACTTCCCACTGTCATGGTACTAATACCCTGAGCTATGTATAATTGGTATTTAAACATTGAAGCATTCGGAATCTTACTTACATTAAACACAGTCTGTTTGCAGTGGTGGCTCGTGAATAAAAATGTTCAGGGTAGGCAAAACCTTACTGAACAGCGGCTGATCCCGGGAAAGGTGTTTGGGGCCAAGCACCACCTCAATCCAATATTTTTGTAATTTTATTCCATTTATTCAAAACAATTATCTCACTCATATCATTACATTCCAAAGCATTATTTCATTCCAAATTTCATTCAGATTCTAAAAAAGTGTTCCGAGTTTGTGTTGGTCTGACAATAATACAGAAATTGAGTACAAAATTTTTCCAGGCGTTTAAGATTCATTGAATTATGTGTGATCTTTTGACATTTCATGTTTTTATTTAGTTTTTGATACATTTTTCATGACAAAATATCCACCTCTATCCTTAATTGACAATAGAATACATGGCCAACAGTAAAGCATGCATTTTCTCGCCCGCACGATGTGTAACCGTGCTCACGGGAGTAGGTCGACCACCATATACTCTTTGGTCGACCACCATCTCTTTTCTACGTCGTTAAGATGAGAAAACGTACTACTCGCGCAACTTTTCTTGAACGATAACCTTGCTTCCCCCTCCCTTAAGCGTAAACAGTTGAAGGCAAAAGCTCGCAGCGAGCACTGATGACAACATTTCAAGCATGAAAACTTCGGTGGCGCGAAACAGAAGCTAGTCAAAACTAGGTGCTTTCATAGTCGAGAACTTCTGTTCAAGCGTTATTACCATTATCTAAAGAAATGATTGAGGCAGGTCCAGGTCGTTCACGGGAGGCACCTAAAACTTCAAATTGTCCCTGCTGTTGCCTACCCAGAGCGATGACATGAACACACATGTACCAGGTATGACTTTGCTTTCTCACATGTTGACATTACTGTAAATACTCTAGTGGCCGACTTTGTAACTAATACCCCCATTCTGTCCGCATTTCAATCCATCGTTCAAGAAAAGTTGCGCGAATAGTACGTAGTTTTGTTCACTGTCTCTGTCATAATTCTGTATTAACGTAAAATAAGATTTAAATATAAAAAGAAACAAGTAACACTAATAATCCGTAGTATATTAATTTAAAATGGAAGAATAAAAAAATTCTAAATATTAGTCACTTTCTCCGCATTTTAACTCAACAAAACTGTAAATAGGTGCGCTTCGCGGCTTTCGAGTGGAAATCGGAGCAGCCTTCCGTGCGGGTAGGCAGCAAGAGAATTCTCTGGCCTGTACACAACGCGCATGCGTCAAGTATGGAGCAGAGCAGCGCCCTCTGGAATACATATATTCTAGAGGGCGGTGAGCAGAGCATGGTACTATTTTACGCTCACTACAGGGCCTCTTCTCAGAATACGGCGCGAAACGTGGCAGCGCGCGGGCGTGCCTACCCTGAGAGGGGCAAGCGGGCGCATGCTCTGTGGGAATAGACGAGACATCGCATGGTGCACGGACTGTTACAAAACGCTTGAAATGGAAGTAAAAACCACCACAATAATACCACACAATACCATAGTACGACAGTAAAATGTTCATTATACATTTCCAGATTAAAAATACTTACACCTTATTATACATGTAAGAGTCATTTATTATTTTTTTAATGCATTAACATAGTACATATTCATCAGGGTAGACAGTGTCTACCTTGCCTATCCCAAGAAGTCGCCAGTCTATTTGGGAATACTATTTTCTTGTCTACTGTTGAATAGTTGTTTCAGGCATATTCAATTAACCGTCCAAATCTTAAAAAAGGAATTTCACACTACTGTTTACCTTGTATTATCTCATTGCTTAAATCTGCGGTCTAGTCAAGTACGAGAGAGTTCATTGTTTCAGTAATATGCATTAGTACTTCAAAGGTATTACTAATGTGTACTTACTGCTCAACAAAGAAAATAACTGACCACGCCAATTATGATACTAGTAATGCCCAGCATAATGTTTGATATTCAATAGCATACTTCAACAGTTTTATATTTCTTTCTGCTTAAAAAACAACAAAAACGAAAGAAACCTCTCAGAAAAGATATTTTATAACGATTAAATTTTGTTGATAGGGATGGCCTGATAAGTTTAGTCCATTGGTACAATGGTTAAGCTTATTTTTGCATTAAGAATGCACCTTATTTTCACAATGTTTCCGAGACAGCCCAGTCAATTCTTTGTGTTGGTGAGTTAGTCATTGGTCCCGAAAGTGTAGTACACTCCCCCCTCGGGAGATGGCAGTGATGCTTGATGGCGAGATACGGTGCCGACTTACCGTAGGCTAGCAGGGTTTTCCCCAGGTATTTCCCACCAGCGGGGCAACGCAACAACCAAGACGAGCTCTAAGCTCCTGGTCAGTGTGATCGTGTGGTGCAGCGTTTGCCAACTGGAGAAGAAATTTCGAGTATCCTTCCCCTCGGTGAGGTGTTCGGAGACGCAGTGCGAGAAAAGGGAGATCGACAGATTGCGGTCGCTGGTGATGAAAACCTTGAGTGGGAAACCATCTACACCCGTTATTTTTCCTTTGGGTTTGGAAATAAAGTTTTTCTTTCGTAGATATTAGAACAATGACTAAATGTTTAGTGTTTGAAAGAACTTTCAGAACTGTAGTATGTTAGAAAGTCCAACCTAGAAATGCATTACGCAGGTTTGTAACCCTAAACTTAAGACAAAAACTAAATTCTGAGTATTGACAGATAGCCCACAATCATAGGATGAGTAAAGGAATTTGCAGATTGAAGAATATGGAAAAGATACTGAAAATCACGAGAATTTACAAAATTCCCAAACAAAACTGTACATCACAAACAATCAAGCCTGAGATCCTATTTGTTAATATTAATTATTGTTTCAGAATGAATTAAATTTGTTTTATTATATACCATTGTATACAATTGTGTCCTAAAATGTTAAAACTGTCTTTTCCAAAAATTTTATGTAATAGAAGAATAGAAGTGGAATTACAGTACTGGTTACAATAAAATGTCAATTATTGCTTTGAGTTATGTAACAATGTATGTTCTATTATAAAGTTCTTCATATTGTTATTGTATCATAATTCAAAATAATAATTACCATTTAAAAAACATAATTATCGATTTTCCAAGCAAATCTTTACTCCCAACTTCCGTATCATTGGAACACTGTGCCTGTCACCGTGTCGGTCACTTCCTTTGCTCCGCGGCTCGGTTCGGAGCAGGAGAGCAGATTTCAGTGACGTCACAGAGCCTTGAGTGTAATGCATGCAAGTGTAAGAGTGAAATAAGGGGTGAGGATAGGACAAGGAAGGGTAAAGAAAAATTGTGTGTGGCCCGTTTGTTCAGGGTCTTGCTCTGGCATCCGCCTGGTGTTGTTTGGAGAAACGAGGGATAACTTCTGATCAGAGCACCCGACTGCATTCGACCTAGCTATGTAGCTAGTGTTGAAAAACCCTCCCACTGTCGAACTCAAACCTAGGACCTCCCGGTCAGAGGCAGTGCAGTAACATTAGTTCATGCCCTGAGTCACCTCTCCCACTACATTATATTTTGTTATACAAAACACTTTCTTTACTTAAATTTTAATTTCATATATCTTTAAATTGATGTATCAAATATTTCACTAAAAAATTTATTTTAATTTTCAATACATTCATACAATTGGAAAATTTGAATATATATATATATATATATATATACCAAGGCAAGATTCAAACCTGCGACCCTTTGAGCTGCAGCAGCTACATCTCTTCAGGCTTAGAGACCTCAGCTGTCGAGGCCAGTCTATCTTAATCTTTCTCAATCATTACTGAGATCAATAAGAAAAATATTAACAGCACTTCTACAAATATTATTTCACTTTGGGTCACCTTACAGCCTCATTATTACCATTATCATCATCTTTGTTTGCTTTTCCATACTGCAAGATTAATGGCTTGCCTTTAAGAATATACCCATTCACTAACTTCATTGCTTTCTTAGCTAATGATGTACCTGCAAAAGAGGATATCGCTGCTTTTAATCTGTATGGCAAGGAGAATAATTGACACCTCAATCTTAATAGAGAGAGAGAAAAATATTTGTATAATTAATCATTAATACTAATCACTAAAATTGCTTTTATATTTTGATTAGCTATTCCAAAAGAATAGTGGACCAATGAACAACAGTTAATGTTTGGAACAGAAATTATGGGAGAGGGCAAAGGAGAGGGGAGAGGGTGACAGGGGGAGGGAAGTTCTTTAAAGTCAGCTCCACACACTTGTTATTCGGCGAATAGCGAATCACTGCTCACCAAATCCTAAATGGTGTGGACAAGTTTCTTGCTATTTGCCGAGTAATGAACATTTGGTGCTTGCCCAACCTATTGCATGTCAGTCATTAGGACACATTCGGGAGCGAACATTTGCCAAACACATCAGTCGTTCGGGATTGGGTGAGCACTGCTCGCCGCTTGGTGAATGCCAAGTGTGTGGAGACACCTGACAGGACGTCTGTCAGTCTGTTAGTTACATATAAACTACCTATATAACTACACATAACTACTCCAATTTATAAGAACTGTACAACAATAACATCAACATTAGGAAAAATGAAATGCTTACTAGGGAAAGTGACAAAAGCTTGACCTCTCATTCGTCCTGTTAAAAGTCTGTACATAATTCGAGTTCCAGTATCAGATTCAAAATGACCAAATAAAGATACAAGATCATCATTGATCACACTCCCTGCTAAATTCTTCACATACAACACCTGTAGAGAGTAAACACAGGATTGTGTGATGAATATTTACACTTTAAGAAAATAAAAATAAAAATTAGAAAGCAAAATAAGTATTCTATTACAAGCGTAACAATACCTTTGTTGGAGTACCTTCTACATAATTGGCAAATTTAGAAATCGATTTAATTTCTTGTGTGGATAAACAATTCTTTGATATATCTTCTAAAGGAACAAGAGGAATAGTGGACTCTTTCATATCTGAGACGACAAATTCATCACTGCATTTGAAAATGTCATTCTCAATTTTGTCCTTTTTTTCTTCCACATTCGTTTTGCCTACAGGAATAATTTCTCCTTTTTTAACAGTGTATAAACACTCAGGCTTGCATGTATAAATGTAGCTTGAAGTTTCTGTGCTTTTTCTCTTTGTGCATGTTTTTACTTTAGTAACATCCCACAATGAGTTACCATTTTCATATGAGAATCCTTGAAATACTGTTTCATTAGATCTTGAAGAAAGTTTTGCAGATTTATTAATACAAGATTTCTTGTTTCTTTTAGCTCCATCTAGATGGCCAAAAAGTTCTTTCTCAATATTTTTTAAATTGTTTATTGGATGATTAGGAGGTCTTGCATCAGTTTTTGTTTTCTGACATGACAGAACAAATCTAAGAAGTTTGGTATGTACACTTTCTGGTTTTACACACAATCCTAGTTCTCTTTCATGGCGATTGTTAGTTAGAGATGAACTGCAATATAATAATAATAACAGTAATCATAATAATAATAATAATAATAGTAATAATAATAATAATAATAATAATAATAATAATAATAATAATAATAATAATAATAATAATAATATTATACATATGCCAAAAACAAATTTCTAATTTCACATATATGGCTCATTAATTTTCTTAATTTCTAAAGAACATTATATTACTAAATTACAATGTCATCAGCCTCCCTGCTGACTACAAAAAAAGAAAAACTTTTATCTATGATGATGTGATAATGTCCAACTAGTGCACTCAAGAGAATGCTGCATCGATAGTACTAATGAATTTATTATAGCAATTGTGACCTACTGATGACATTATTCTGACATTCTTTTTCAAAGAAAAGGTCAAACGCATTGCCTGACGCAAAGGAGTAATGCTATTAAAATTTTCAATTTTTACACAACTTCCTTGAATATATGTATTGTGAGCATTTTCCATGTATTAGGGGGACATGGATAAAGGATACTGTAAATTACTTGATGTACACCAAAATGTCTGTATTATATCAAAATGTTTATTGTATTAAAAGAAAATCACTGCACAATTGTTACTTGTTAAAAATTCAATGAGTGTTAAAACACTCTTGACAATAGCTACGTTTCGAAGTTTGTTGGACCTCATCTTCAGGCTCAAAATATCATTTTCCTCCACCTCTTCCTCAACTCTTCTCCTACTACTTTCTAATCTCCCCCTTCCACTCTTTGTTTCCTTTCTCAAAATTCTTCTCCACACTCCAATCTGACTAAACCACCAGATGGCTGCTCTATCTTAATGCCATAGCTTCATTCTACCATGGAGTTATCATGGCACGTCTTGATGCCATGATAACTCCATGGTTACTAAGAACATCTATAGGAATAATTTATTATCCTACAATTAGAGCTTCTTTGAATCTGACAGCATTGTGTTTAACATGAGTGAAAACATCTACAATTAATCTTGTATACCTTGTCAGGATACCTTCTATATCAGAATATTATTTATTTCTCTGTATAAAGTATATATCTAAGAACTTACTTTTATTTTCAGCCTGAAGATGAGACCCAACAAACCTCAAAACATTGCTATTGTCATGAAGGCTTTAATACCCGTGAAATGTTTAACATGTAACAATTGTGCAGTGATCGGTTAAAGTAGAGAACACGGTACACCCTTAGAGGCGCAGTGGAGTGGGGGAGGGTGGAGAGGAAAGGGGAGGGGGCAGAGGAGGGGAGTCTCCTTAAGCCCCCTCTCAAATTACGCTAAGGGCTGATAGAAATGAATAAAACTTACCAATAGGCAATTTTCATGGCTCGCCCTTCATACACTTTGTCCCCACCACAATTTAATGCCAAATTACTTCCAAAGGCAAGTTTTCTCGTTTTGCTAACCCAGATCCAAGTCACAGCGAGACTCAGGCTATGCCCTTGCGATCACTATAAACATCCTTGAGTCTATCCACCGCATAATTACCAATTCACTTTTTTTAAGAAAGCACTTCAGTAAGCACATTATAAGAAAACCTTGAGAATTCAAACTGCATAGTTGCAAACACGTTTTGAAGAAAGAACACTACAAGCTTTATCACACAGGCACACCACCCTGATCGCAATACTATTTAGTAATAGAGCTTCGGCAAGATACGAGTGAAATTGCCTTCCCTTATAATTGCCTAACCACCCCTCGGCCCCTATACCTTGGATTTACCCCTCGCTGGAGCGACGCGAAGTGCCGGTTTTAACGACTTCCTTAAGTTGTACCGTGTTCTAAACTTCAACCCAGTGATCTTGTACAACATAAACACTTTGAAATAAACTAGACTATTTGGTGTATATCAAGTAATTTCCGTATACTCTATCCATGTCCATCTAATGTATGTCCAAATGCCCAAAACAAAGAGTAATGCTACCAGCTTAACCAAGATGTTAATGTACAATAAGAAAAATACTAGAAATGGATTTTCAATTCAGATATAATCTGAATGATATGCATGTGAAATATCATTATAATGAAAGAAGTATCACTTTTACCCACCAGGTGTTTTTTGCATTTGCATTTGCATCAACTAAGCCTATTGGTGCAAAAGTGATTTTTGTTTCCTTATGATAATCATTTCAAATTTGTTTCATTCATAATTATTACGTATTTATATATTCAATTATTCATGCATAAATTATATTAGCACACATTCACCTTGTGTTAGAGAGGTGTTTTGCATATTGATATTTTACTTCGATTGAAACTTGATAAAGTAAATATGTTAGCAGTAAAAACTATTTTTCATTGTATTGTTTGATGATGATTTATGATTTCTAAAAGAATAAAATATGTTTTTGTACAAATCAGGAAATAATACCTTTGTTCCAATGAATAATTACTTTCTGTTCTGGCACATTCAACTTTTTTCAGAATGCTTTCAATTTGTGAAGAAAGAATAGACCTATCTGTTTTTTTATATTTCTCTGCAAGAATGTCTCTTTCGAAATCCAATAATAATTGAATTTCATCATTTGACAATCCAAAACTTTTTAATTCCTCAATATGAGCTGCTTTCTCGGCAGTCTGTTCAAATTCTTTCAAAGTTGTTTCTCCTCTCACATAAGCAGTAAGAGGCAGAGTTTCTTGTACACTTTTAAAGTTTTGCTCTCGTTTCAATTCCCTGTAACAGAAATATAAGTGAAACTAAAAAAATTTTTTTATAAAACTACACAATTAAATGGTACAAATGCATATGGACCTATTGTTCTTCTTGCAACCCAACTCATTGATTACTTACTGGCCAAGATTGACATGAGGATCTAATTGCTTCTGTACCATTTGTTTGATAAGACGTTCTCCTTCTGATTCAATATGTTCAACAGGTTCATCTTCAACAACACCTCTGGTTTCATAAACCTTGGATCGTGAATTACAAATCTTTGCCATTTTCAGTTTTGTATACAACTAGTTGTGACTTAAGGAGTGAGGATGGTATGATCTTCTGAAATAAACATAAAACTTTTAATATTCCGAACAAAATATTGTGGTTCTAAAGAAATACCTACACATTATTTTTATGATATTACATTTATTTATTTATTTATTTACTTAGTCAAAAACTGTTAAAAACAGTATGTGACATATGGGGGAGAAAATCATCCGCGCATGCTTTCTTGAGTTACAGAATCCCTTCCCAACAATTTAACTATTAATAGTTGAAAGATGGAAAAAAATGAAAATGATGATGATGATGATGATGATGATAATAATGATAATAATAATAATAATAATAATAATAATAATAATAATAATAATAATAATAATAATAATAATAATAATAATAATTATTTTAAAAAAGCAAGAGATTAACATTTCAAAAACTAGATATTTTCATTGCCTAATTATAGAAAACTTATTTGTAATGGTAAACGAACGAACAGATTTGATTTTTCTGTATTGCTAACAAAGTAGAAACTCACCCTAAGCTTTACTACCAATACAAGCAAGAGGAAAGCTCAACAAAATGTGCGCATAGTGAAGCTACATTTACGTCCAGAAGCAAATCAAGGGGCCACCTTATCATTTGCTCAATGGATCAGGGAAAATGGACAAAAATCCGATGGAGATGGGGGTCATACATATTTAGGTACATCAGGAAGCAACCTTTCCTCTGCTATTTCTATTGTTATTTTATTTTTCCTCTCCTTCTATTGTTTGTAAATGGGTTATTTACAAACACAAAGCCCTAAGAAAGCACTTAACTTAAGAAAATTTGGGCATTAGTGTCATGCCTAGTTTATTTACAATTCAATATCTACATTGAATTGTGAAATATTTACACAATGTATTATTGTTCTAACAGTTTGTTCAAAAGAATAAACAAAATCAAAATTATATAGTAGTTGATAAATTGATCTTTCTGGGCTTGTCAACTGCTATGGTCATTAGTCATATTAGCATAGTGAATGTTTTACCATTGTAGTATTCACGACCGTAAATAAATTGTGGGATATGGATCACGCGATCGGTCAATTAATAAAACACATTAGTTTGCTAACGTTTCGTAATATGTAATTCCTTCCTCAGGGCTACAATAAACAAAACAAGGATGTTGTCTTCATTCCTTGTGTTTGTGTTTATTGTAGCCCTGAAGAAGGAATTCCATATTCCGAAACTTTGGCAAACTAATGTGTTTTATTAATTGACGGATCCCGTGATCCATATCCCACAGTCCCGAGAGGTAGCGGTGTTCCCATGCGGAATGGTGAAATCGGCACCGTCCTAGCAATTCTGACACGAGTTAAATTCAATCGGTCTATACAGTAGTAGATGGTTTTGTAACACATTAATCGTTTAGGTACAACCACGCTTTTGTAGAGAGAGGAAAATATTGACAGAGTATTGAGGTTATGTTTCGCAATAATAATCGTGATCACCATCCACACATTGATAAAAAATTTCATAATTCAATATGAGCTTACTAGTATATACATAGTACGACAGCTGCACAAGTAAGCTCTTATTGTACAAGAAAGCTCTTACCAATTATTACCACAGAATAGTAGTGGCCTTATGGTACCTTTCGACACAACAACAGTCAATATAGTAAAAGTCAGGATACACTTTAACTAGGTCTGCTCATTTCGCCTCCAGCCTCTCAATATTATAATAGTAAAACCCAACATAAGGGTAGTTATAATATACACATATGTCTCAAACCAGTCTCTGACAAGCAGCTGACAAGAGCGAGCTAGGGGAAATAAGTGTCTTTAATTTCATCGAATTTCATGATCAGAACCTGTCTCAGTGCTGCCACCACAATATCGGCTAATCAAACTACGGCTGGGGTTCATGCCTGATCCAAAGGCGTGGGTGAGCTATTGCGCGTCGTATCCGACTTCAGCCAATGAGTTACAGGCACCAGGTTTCGTCACAATATTAGCGGACAGTTTAAATGCAACCAGATACCAAAATGACCACAGTGTTACAAATCACTGAAACAGATATATGATGCATTTTTTAAACATTCCATATTTCATTTCAATTACTCCTTCGTGTTATTTTTTATTGAAAGTTCTCACTCACTCTCAAGAAACCATCCAGTAATGGTTCTCTCTAAATATTATTTTTGAATAGTTGTCCAAAAAGAAAATAGAAATACATTACATCAACAACAATAACAACAACAACTAGCGTACCAGTGCGAGAACTCTCGCATGTTAAACCCCACCCCTCTTCCCTATTTTTCCATTTCCATATTATGTCTGTAATACATCTATTTCTTCAAGACCCTGTTATCCTCCGTCACTTGTTCTATACATCTCCTTGTAATTGATAATAATAAATACATCTTTGTCAATATAAACTATTCTTATTTAACATTATTACCGAGGATAGAGGTACACCCGTGTAATTCAATCGCGTAGAATATCAAGTAATTAGTTTAATTTACACAAAGTGGTAGATTCTACAGGTTCTTTACAGGTGGGGTAGAATCGAGAAGCGTCGAACCAACAAAAAAGTAAGGGAATGTTCAAGATGTCGTCCAGAAGAATACGGTGTGAGAAACTTTTCTTTAAGGCATTTGGCCTCAAAGAATTATAATAAATATAATTGATAATATAATAAATTATATCATATAATAAATAATAAAATATAATTAATAATACAATATAATTAATAATATAATAATTATGAGAATACAATAACGAATGTCATTTTATTCTATTGAAATGTTTTTGATATTAGTAAATCGTGTTAGTTGGCAGACCTACTTTTACCAGCAGGTCCGTGTTAAAGTACGGGCCTAGGCCTAGGACCCCCATGTTCAAGGACTCCGATAGTTCTTAAAAAAATATGTAATACTAAATTTTTCAAAAAATAAAGTTAAAAAACCTATACAAAGTGATGTGTGATTAAACTATACTCAAAGAATTTGTATAACGGTGTGATGTATCGCGCATCATTGGATAATATGTATAATATGGAATGTTGATGGTTGATGCGACTCAGTGATGTGAGGTTTAGTTTTTTTTAAATCAAAATTTGTCTTCAAATTGGAAAGAGGGGATCCGCGAAAGTAGGAATAGGCCCCCCCCCCAAATTAACGTAGGCCCGTGGATCCCAAAGCTGTTAAAATGGCCCTGCTTACCAGAACTTTCAAACGCGCGTGTGACCTCAGTAAGCATTAAAACATTAGTAATTAATCTGTTTTTATTTATAATGGCTTTAGAAATTCAAAATTACTACATTAGAGAGACAATTAGTAATTTTGGGCAAGGAAAATTTGACGAAATTTTAAAATTTCGTGGCTCTGATATTATTTGCTTGCCAAACGTTGTGACGTCATAGTGGACATCTCTATTGTAGATGATGCTACACCAGTTTCCTCTCCTGCTCTGTATTCCTCACGGTATTACACCTCACTATATTACACCGTGGTATTCCTCCATGTTTCAAACGTTCGATCTCGTTTGTTCAATGGCTAGTAGATGGCGCGCAGCGCTGTCTTCGTCCTTGACGTCACGGTGGTGATGATGGCATCGCGAGTTACAGATCGCGGAGTTGCCTATTCGGGCTTGCGTCATACCCCAATTCTGAGAATACAGGGACCAAGTTTCCTTGGTTGCAGGTTGGTTGGTGCGACGAATTTTATTACTCGTGTTATTATTCGGGATATTGCGAAATTTAACCTGTCCTTGTTGTTTTTATTTATAAAAGAAAGGTAAGTAATGGGTCTACGCTGTAATCATTTCATTTATAAACGATGTTAGTAATGTAGAATAAGGTTTGTTTATCCATATTTGTTTATACATCCTATAATGAAATTTAAGAGAACAAACATTATTTGAAGCGTTGAATGAAAATTATTATGTTTTTTGTAATTCATAGTAGTTGACAGAAGATATATTGCAGGCTTTTCCCTTCTATAATGAACGATAGACACGACCGTCGTGATACAGTTGATGGCTCTTATCAGAACTGATAAGTGTTGCGTTATAGAAAATCCATTTTTTTTATAGAAAATGAATAAAGCTAGCCCTGGACCACCACCTTATGCAGGAGGACCTGCGTATTCTACTTACGTGCCTCCCCCTGCTGCTCCTCCTAGTTATTCTCAAGCTGTGGGCGGAGTACCACCATCAAGTCCCTTTATTCCTCCAACTCAATCAAGTAAGTCAATGTGTAAAAATATTTTTTGCAGAGGAGAGTAGTCCTGTGTGTTTCAATTCTGATATAATTTCCACATCTTTGAATTTTGTCTTAATAGTTCATGGGGGACCAACTATTGTAACAACAGTGGTACCTGTAGGACCTCAGGCCACTCATATGATATGCCCTTACTGTCAAGCTGAAGTTGACACTGCAACTAGGACAGAGCCAGGATTGATAGCTTATCTATCAGGAATAGTAATCGCTGTATTGGGGTGAGTAAAGCATGGAATTACTTACTGCCTTTTTTCCATTTAATGGAATATGCAAAAAATACCATATTCCTGAAGAAAGAATAAAAAAAATCATAGTGCTTTTAATGTGCTTTGCATGTTACATTATGTCTTGAGTCTGTGACATCTCTGCTTATTAATCAAATTGTGAATAAAGTTTAGCCAAGGGTCTTTCATTCCTGGAAGAGTTGGTACAGTTACAAGAATTCTTCTCTTTTAGAGGCTGGTTGGGATGCTGCCTAATTCCTTGTTGCATACCTGAATGTATGGACGTGCAACATACATGTCCCAATTGCAAGGCCTATTTGGGTACCTATCGACGCTAGACTGTGCAGCTAATGCAGAAGCTATATCTTCAGCAATTTGGAAAAAATGTATTATTATGCTTGCGTATAAAATCGTGGTTTCTTATTTAATCATTAATAACCACTCTGATAATCATGATAATGGTCTACAATCTGAAATTGTTTGTTGCATCTGTGTGCATTTTACAGCAGGTTTTATATTCTTAGCAATTTTGTAACCACATTTACATAATGGCAATTTAATCCAGTGGTTTCACAAGGCTCAAGGTGGTATGAAGGTAGTGGGGTTTATTTTGCCTGAAGAAATACTAGTAGTTTTCATATATATATAGCACTTTCTGCATGTAAAAGACAGAAAATAATTCTTTTCATGTATATTTTAAAGTGAAAATTGTAATTGCCTATAATTCCTTTTAAAGTGCTAGGAGAATGGCCAAAACATATTATTTTTTGATATCACATGTCTCGAATTTTGTATTTGTATTTCATTAAGAAGCAGCTATCTTTTTAATTAACCTCATGTATTAATTGTGTAACATTAAAGGTTAAACTAATAAAAAAAATACCCAAGATTTACAGCAGTTAACTGGCCAAAATTAATAAATTTGCTTTTTATTAGTCTACTTCTAATCTTTTTATTAACTTTTCTCTTTATGCCTGCATTTCCTTTCCTTTATGTATTGACATCAATATGCCTGTACTATTGCATGAATTTGTTAAATATTTCTGCTAATATTCTATAGAAAAGCAAGTTTTCTCAATTTTATTTCATATAACAATAATATGGTTGAAATAAATGGTATATCCAAACCTTCAGGTTATTTATTATAAATTAATATTTATTAAGCAAGGCTTTAAAAATGCAAATCAAATGCTTGTGTGTTTCTTATAATGTGTGACCGTACCTAAAAATGGTTTTTGTCCATTGTACATTGTGTGCATGAGTCATGTCATACCTAACAGAAGTGAAGATATGTTTTCAACTACATTAGTTCCTTACGAATTTGAATTAAAAGTTCCTTTTCGTCAGATGCTGGTTAGGATGCTGCCTCATCCCCTGCTGCATCCCAGAGTGTATGGATGTGCATCATTCGTGCCCGAACTGCAAGGCTTATTTGGGTCGTTATCGACGATAAAAAGAGGCAACACTATCAGCTTACATACTTCAGAAAGTTCTAAGAGTACTGAAGGTGCACATCATACCTGTTTAGCTTCAAATGTTATTTTTCAATTTATTCCCACTATGTATATGTTTTCTAACGATTTGTTACTATTTGACAGGAGACTTAGCATGTGGTCTTATTGTTTCATTAAGAAGTTACATGAATGTGTTACGTACTTTTGAGACACAAAAGTCATTAAATAATTATTTTTATGTTATACAGATGTAATTTTTACTAATTTTCACTGTAAATATTCAATTATTGCTTTAAGAGAATATTTGTGCAATATATATTTACAAAAGCTTGTGCTACTACTAGAAAGGTAAGGGTTGCAATACTGGAATGACATTCATGTATGTAGAAAGAAACCATTTCAATGCACAGTAAACTCTCAGTTGTTCAGATCTTGGTGCTATGACACTCTGTGTTTGTGGAGGGGTGTGTGTAAAAATAGCATTGTATTATAGCATTGTACAATACTTTATAGTTATGATTGTTACAGGAAGTGTATTGGGATGATCTGTAATTCTACCACAATTTTTGGACAAAAACAACCTTATAGGTTTAAAATTGTATACTACATCTTCATGTTTGGATGGTAAGAACATTCGTTGGTATGGACAGAGTCCAGACCAGTCTGTTCAATCAAGAGTCTACTGTAATTAGTTTTGTTTTGGCATGTCTGAGGGGGTGGGGCAGTGGAACTACTTGCCCATGGCTGTGATCTAATAGGGGCCCTAAACTAATAATACTTATTCAAAAACATATCAAAATTTGTATTATTTTTCTATTATCCTGAGTGAAAAAACTAGTATAATTAAGATCTTAAAGTAATGGAAATATTAATGTTTATAGTAATAGAATATGTATGAATAAGATAGCTTTTGTTTGGTAAATAAAGGGCCCCAATTGATCTTCTGCCCCAGACTTCTTTCTCTGAAAACTTGTTATGATTTATATTATAGTGGTATTATAAATGTGCTTTATGAAAGAACTATATTTGTTTTTTCCTCTCAATACAAGAATTTTAGCAATATAGAAAGTTTGTGAAGAGAAATTTACGTGACATATCTTTTGATAACAGTCAGTAATTTTTTTTTTTGTGTGCAAAAAATATCTGTTGTAAGCAAGGGCATTCCTACAGATATAACATCTTAATTCTGAAGTGTACTGAAGGATTTATTTGGCCAATAGTACACTGCTCCTAGTTTGGGACACTGTAGTTTCTCTGTGTTTGAGTTAATGCTGTCTATCCATGTTTGTGAAATCAAGTAGAAAAAGATGTGATATGTCGGCAGTAGTTTTAATAGTTGTAGATAGGCAATAAACTATCTTAAATTTTCATCAATTAGGAAGGTGAAGGCGAAAGGATTAAAGTATTCAAAAACAAAAGTAAGAAAAGGAATACTACAAGTTTTGTCTTTTGTCTCATGTACTACAAATTAACATTGTATGTAACTTTTACACATTGTAATGAAATAATATTGAATGGTTATAATATTTTAGTATTGGAAATAAATTGTCTTTTAGTAGTAAAAACATATTTTGCAGATTGTTTGAAGAGCAAGTCAGGGATTTAAGATTAACCTTTGAATTAATATGCATGTTTAATTGATTAAATATGTCTTTTGTGTGAAGTATTGAGGCTCAATTTTTCATTGGTTTTGAAAGACAAAATACTTCATTGATGCTTCAGTTACGAAATTTGAATCTTCACTTTATTTTATCATCCTTGCTAGCATGATAAACTGTTTGAAATTGTTTTGAAAGTGTATAGTTATTGTATTTCAATATATATAAGAACAATGGAGGAGTAGTTAACTTTTAAATATATTCTCACATTTGATTGCATGTGTATGTGACATGTACAGTTTTGTGTATGTGTATAATTATATTTATTGGTCAATAATCTAAAACAAGCAATAAAATTGACCACCTACAATAAAATTGACCACATTCATACATTTATTGCAGTATTGCTGTGTTATCCTCCTTTGTCATTTTCAGTTTAGTTTGCCTTTCTGACATTAATTATTTCCTCTGATTGCATTTTGAATTGCATTTAATGAGTAGTATGATGTTGTTTGTAGATACTGTGGTAATGATGGAAATGGCATAATGGCATGTGGTAGGAATTACAAAATACTAAGAATTAAATTCCTTGCATTTAGAGTAGTTTCCCTGATGAATGTTAGCCAGGGATGTATTGTGTAAATGAAGTGGGTTTTTGAGCAGAAATTCTTGATTTTTAATTTAAAACTGAAACATTATTCTCAAATATTACCTAAATAAAAAAATACTGACTCAATCACAGAGAATACTATTGCAAGTGTCAAAGTCTGGATCTTTGTTCAGTAGAAACTTAAGTTTCTGTATCTATTGTATGTGTGGAATGTTAACTATTTATTAGTTACAGGAGGAATGTTCACTGCTGTTAATTTATGTAAGTGGTAGATGTACAAATATTGATGTAGTTTGTAAGATTGCCATAACTTAGTTATTTTTGCGTTTAACAAAGCTAAAGCTTATTTTTAGGTTGTGATTGTCAACTTCTGTACAAAATAATTTTAATGAGAATTGTCACTTTTGTTTAGTTTCCTGTGTATTACCTCGCAGTTATATTTGATTTGTCTTCCTCTTGTTTCTTCCATTCCACTAGGTAATATTGAAATAATTCTTCCTCTTCTTGATTTTCCATCTAAGTGCCTTGTTTATACACCAACAAGGTGATAAATATTTTAACAACAATAAGGTGTCATTGCTGTCTTCTTAATGAGAATACATTTTTTATTGGAGGTATTGATACAATGCAACTTTTATGAAGTTACTGAATTGCTTTGTTGAAAATCGATCATGTTTGTTGTAACGTATATAAATCTCATAACAATTTTTGTTTAGTTTAAAAATCGTGTATATTGTCTGATTCTAATTTTTTCTCTGAATTGAAGACAGAATGACTGATAAGAGAATTCTATGTAATTGCAGTAGAATTGACTAATTCATTTGGAATTGAAATTTACTTGTTATATGGAAATGAATCTTATTGTGAATAAGATATCATTAATGTACGTTTTTGACTTTGGAGTTGAAATACATAGACTGGGCTTTGTATGATTCACTTAAACAAACTATGCAACACAGTGTCAGACATTATATGGACAGTGTTTTAAGGAAGATCTGTTTCCTGTCTTTACAATTACTATTTCAAAGTTTGTTAGTCAATTACGTTACTAATGTATTAAGTCTATTTGTAAAGATGTACACGTTTTTCACTAGGGTATTTGCAAATTCATATTAGTGTATAATATAGATATTTATCATGTTCTACATTGATATTTTTATATCATGAAAATGTTGTATTGTCTGTCTTAAAAGAGATTTTCAACTATTTGCAAAAGGATTTGGCACAGGAAACTGTTCTTCTGAATTTTGTTTTTAATAAGATGTTAATTATAGTTATGAAAGTGTTTTAATGTTTTCTAAAACTGAAGAAGAATGATGTAACATAAATAAACTAATTCTTTGGAGAATTGCTATGCTATATTGAAAATCAATGATACAAATGTTTTTCAGTTTACTTAAAAAATTAAATTAGAACACTGCTTGTCAAATCTTTTGATACTTAAATTACTGAAATGTTTATATTCCCCAAACATAAAAATTTGTGGAAAATTTTAAACACTGCAAGTCGATAATTTATTAAAATAGTTAAGTTATATTCCCTATTAAGTATGCATCCAAAACCACTTGCTTTGGTGTTGTGTTTTTAAACAGCAATGTTGCATTAGAATGTTAAAATTGCTGTGGAAGTAGACACTATGGTTCAAACGGCTTGAAGGATTTGACTCTAGCCATTATAAATATTACGTTTCTCTGTAAATTTAAATATCTTTGTTAACAAAAAGCTTATTTGCTTTTTTCACAAGTGCTTGTGCAGCAAATAGGAAATTCTGCCCAATTATGTATTGTTTAGTTTAGGGAGTCAAGATCTAAATTTTAATAAAATGGAATGATTTTGTTCATGATTAATATATGTGCTTGTCTTGGCCTTCAATTTTGAAGTTTTTCCATTAAATATAATAATAAAGGAAAATTGAATTTTGAATTTAATACTACCAATTTGAAATTGCCTATGGAGAATTGTTCTATGCATATGGATCTTACACCTCATGAGTTGCTTTGGGGGGGAAAGGTGAGAACAGGATTACCAGAGATCTAGTTGAAAAAATCAGGACATTTGCCAAAAATCATGACATTTTTGTATAATGTCTTATAATACTATAGAGGAGAGATGCATTTATATGTTAAACTGCACTTTACGGTAAATTATATGACTGACAGATTTATTAAGGATTCTTCCTATATCGAAAAACCAGGTTTCACTTCTTTCACTTTTTTCTCTAACATAATTTTATTTTTTATGTATTTTATATTAAAGATGGATAATACTTATAAACAAAAACCAGTTTTTGAATTTTTGACCTTTGAAAATAAATCAGGACAGAGTCCAAAGATCAGGTCACGTCCAGTCCAAAAATCTGGTAACCCTGGGTGAGAAGAGAAAAGGGGTTGGTGGTAAATTACATAATGCTACAGAAGGCCAGGGGGTTGAGGCAGCATTATGCTATATTACATGAAAGAAGGGGAGGGGGTCATTGTTTAGTGTAATGTAATGCTGGCATTAATATTTAACATTTTTCAACATTCGTTAAAATAATTCTTGATTCAAAAATTTGTCTCCAATCTTATTGCAAGGTGCAATCCGCATCTCCAACTAATTTGACTAATTATTATGCATTTTAATATGAAACAAAATTTTAATATTTTTTATATATATGTTTTTATATATAATTTTAATATATGTTATATTATTATAAAATGATTATAATATATATTATTAAAATATATTATTATTATTTTTATTATTAAATTATTAAAATATATATATTATTAAATTATTTATATTATTATTAAATATTTATATATTTATATTATTATTAAATATAATATATTATATTTTTATATATAATTTTAATATTTTTTATTATATTTTAATAAATTTTAATATGAAACAATACAACTAGCGACCGTTGTATAATTTATTATTACGTATTGTAAATTGATTGTGTCGTATTGCAAACGTTCCGTAATTATTGGTGGGTGGGAGGGAGATCAAACGTGAATAATACAACTATGGAGTGTTTTGAATATCCCTTCTCCCCGCCTGTAACGCGCGGTTGAGTCCCGCCCCCTATGTATATTACGTAACGCCCATGAATAACGTAACGCTTGCGGCAGGACCCCTCATTTACATTTAGTAAAAATAAATAATAAAGCAGTACCTACTAATAAAGCGGTAACTACGTTTGTATTAATTTGGCTTGTGTTATGTAAGAAAATTTATGTAATGTCACAATTAGTTGGCGATAAGGACTGCGCCTAACATTAATCGCGCCTACTACGCAAGGCAGCTTAACGATGCCTCAAACTCCCTCCCTTCTCTTTAGCGTTACGTACGTTATAGACGACTCATGATTACCATCGTGGGACGATCCCCACAATGTGTATGAATTTACATAACAGTGAAATAATTTGTCTCGCATGTGAACTTGTATAGTATGGATGGATAATAAAATCCACTGTGCATTGCTTATAGATGGGAATTACAAAAGTAAGTGTAGACTTACCGGTAGCGGCGAGGGTTACGGCACATCTAACGCCATATGTGTACCAGTGATTACGAGGTCACCGGTTCTATCCCCGCGAGGTGCCTGATGTGTTGAGCGACGGCGAGTTCGTGACGCCTGCCGGGATCGAACCTGAGTCATGGACCAAGAGCGACCCTTTAATCTATTCTGCTCTCATTCTCAGAGATGTCCAGGATGACGTCGCAAAGTTTGGCGGGAAAGTGGTGGGTGGAAGCTATGGTGTACGCGTAAGCATTTACTAGAGATTTAGAAAGAAAGATCAAGAATTTTTTTTCTGAATGTACAACGTTATTTCATCTTCTATATTCCATTTCAGTTATATACTACTTCAATTTTTTTCTTTATTTTATCCTTCTCTACCTACTCATAATTTATCAAACAAAATTAATAGTGAAAAAATGATCGTAAAATACAATATTGAGTATTTATTTTGTGTACTTGTACTAGAGTTCCTTAGGACAAAGTAGAAATTAGAGTCAATCTTTTGTTCATTACCTGGCCTTTTGAAGCAAAAGTCTCTGATTTCTCTTTATCACATATGAGCCATTCTACGACAAATCGCACAAAAAAGATTTTTTCCAATTTCTTCTATTTACTATATGTATCAAATAAGTTAAAACGTGTATTTTGATTTTTTTCTAATTTTATTATTTCCGGAAATATTGCATGATGAAATTTGCTAAAAATGACACGCATCACTAACTTAAAAACATCACATATCTCAATACACTAATTGTAGAAACTCCGTTCAAACTCCATTCGAAACTTAAAAACATGTTAAAATTTTGAGATTTTGCAAAATATTTAATTTCCTAAATTTTCAATATTTTAAAAAAATAAAATTTTGGAAACGAATTATTTTGTAAACCTGATGAGCTAAAATTAAAAAATATGAATAAACCCACTAGATTATTGTTGACAACTCCAGAACGTGTAACGCGCGTTTCTTGCGTTACTGGCGATGGGTTTCTTTGGATGAAGCAGTACTTCTTGAGGTAGTACAATTTAACGATTGTGTTTGGTTATTAAATGACGGATTCTTGACTCATGTTATGACTGAAAGTTTGAAATTCTCTGGTCCCTCATTACTCACTTCAAACATTTGCAATCAATTTACCTTAGAATTTCTGAACTTTCGAGAAAATGCACAGTTATAATGCCGAACCGAATTTACTTTCAGGTCTGGACAACATTCCATTTTCTTCATCCAACTTTTTATCCATTTTTACCACGTGTTGGGTTGCTGCGAAGTGTCGTTTAATTTTACTGTATCTCCATGGACAAGTTGCAACTTTAAAAAATTGTCAAAATTTGAATTTTCAAAGTCTTGTGATCTGTTGAGCGAAAGGAATCGATAAGTTTCTTAATATCTTTCTTGTCTGATTTTACTCAAGTCCCTTGACAAGTGGTCTGTTGTATTTCACGATCAAGGTCAGGAGGGCACCTCATCCCTTGGATGCAAAGGGACCCAGCAGTAAAATTCGTTTCACCGACACGACGAAAAGCAGTAGTAGAATTTGTTTCATTGTGACACACCCCTTCTGGAGACAGAGTGAACATATGAGTAACTAATATTTCTTGAAACCCTAATCAGGCAGAGGCCATTCTTTCGGGCACTTGTATCAAAGACTAATCAAACACAGTTCGTTAGTGCAGGGGCAACAAGCGCGCGCACGCATACTTACAATAGATTTTTTTAGATCTGTTCGTGTTCAGTACCCACTTTTCCTTCTTGTGTTTTGTAGAAAATTGAATAAGAAATACGCCTATATTTTTTAAAATTTTTATTTGAGCAAGTTCATACAGAAATGTTCATTTTAAAAAAAAATAATTGCATCTTTAATGAAATATTTATTTTTTTGAGAAAGCTATTTACAGAGGAATAAAATACATATATCAGAGTATGGAATAAAACAAACCAGGAATTTTTATGTTAAGTATATTTGGAGTATCCGTTACGTCGGGATGGAGGGGATAATGCTGATATGTACTTTTTAAAACATATTTTAACATTTGATGAAATAATTAATTTTATTCAGTTTTATACGAAAACATTTATATATTAACAAATTACAGTCGACTCCGGTTATAGTGAACTCGGATACAGTGAACTCTCGGTTATAGTGAACTTAAGCCACTGGTCCCATTTTACGTAATTACAAATAAGCACAAGAAAATTGGTTTATAGTGAACTGTGTACTTCGGCTATAGTGAACGTAAGAAATACGATGCCCTGGAAATTAATTATCTCCTGAAAAAAAAAATATCGCCTCAGTACCACAAATTCCAAAACTAGGCAGTTTGAAGAAAATATCGTCAGCCAAAGGTCATAATCGAAGAGTCTCCTCTGAGATAAAGGTAGATGATCCTGAATGGGAACCTTACTGATGAACTTGTGCCACCCACGTTTCACTGCGGGAACAAAGGGCGTGTCCTGCATGCTGTCACATCACGAAGACCCGATGTGGAGTGATATGGCGTGTCGGCTGGTGACATCCGCCGCGCCGCACGGAAAAGTCATCTTGTATGGAATCCCTATTAGGCGAGTAAAAGGGATTTCGGAGTGGGGCAGTATTCCAACAACACTGAAGTGGCCTTGAACACTGACAAGACTGAGTTACTTAAACAGAGGACAATGCAGAATCAAGAAAGGCGAGAACACGGACTCTGGAGAAGGATCTAGGGAAATTACTAATGAAATATGTACGAAGCAAACAATTGAAAATAATTGATTTTTAAGGTCAAATAAAGATATTAAAATTTTCAGTTCGTGCTGTTAATGTATTTTGCTGTATCTCTCTCTCTCATTAATATATATAGTGACGTCACAGGATTATACAAACTCGTAACGCCACCATAAGCCACGAGAAAAACCCAGAACACAGACAAATAGGGTACGCGGCGGAGCGATGGTCCGAGAAAGCGACATCTACCCGCAGATTTTCGCACTCCGATGTCCAAAGTTACGGATAATGTTTTTCATGAGAGGGCGTGAAGGAGGAGAAAATTCATCTCTCCAGAAATTTTTCCAGGCGGAGTCACATAAATACCGCAACGCGCTTCGGGAGAACTCTCTTTCGATTTCGACAGCGATGGCGACTCAACCTAATTCTTCGGCGATAGTTACTGGTTAAAGCAGGAGTGTATTTTAACTTGCTTAGTTAAAACTGATTTGAGAAACGCGTTAATAAGTGTGATAGAATTCAGAAGTGAAGTGCATGTACAGTGTTAGCACTAACATTACGCGAGAAAGCAAGCGATGTGATTGCTTGAATCTGAAATAGTTTCATACTTGAAATAAATTCGCGCAGAAGGACTTTAAACGAAATCCAGCATTTAACTTTGTACGCCACGACCACGCACGCTCAAAGTGTGGTATGTCGGCCGAGTGCTCGAAGTATCCAATTCAATAACGTTAGTTATTCAAAGCTGGAAGCGCGAACAACGGGTACGCGGCACGCAGAAGAAGGACGACTCCAGTGAAGACCCAAGCGTAGGCGAGAAGGACTTGGACCAAATACGTGGATGATACGAGCCCGGAGATCGAGAGAAGGGTCTGGAATTTGGACGAGTGGCGGAATCCGGAGATCGGGAGAAGGAAGTAGTACAACCGTGGAACATCGAACCAGTCAAGTGGCGCGGCGAGGACTGCGAGCGACCGAAAATCCCAAGGTTAACTGATGGCGAGCGGGAAGGAGATGTCGAGGTAAAGAACTGGCAACTTCTATGCGGCAATCTGTTGGGAAATCGTGTAGCTTTTAAATACCAGGCGAAGCGTTCTAAAAATAGGTGAAAGTTCCAAATAAGAAACTGGGAGAAATATTCCGAACGTATGAGCGGCAGTTTAGATTTCATTCGCTGTACGCACTAGTAAATTCGTTCGAATGTCATACCTTGTACAATTTTCCTAGAGTGAATTATGATTTTTCATGTAGTGTAAAAGTGATCTTATTTGAAAGTCATGCTTTCATTGTATTATGTCAGGGGATAATTAGTTGTTATAATTTGTAAAGGGTCCAATTTAAGTAACGTGTGTGTCACGTTCGTTCTTTTGTTTGAGTTCACAGCATTGTAGTAAATGTGCAGCTTAAGGCTGACACCTGTGAACAGTCTATGGTAGAATAATTGTAGAGAATCATTTAAAGGGCCGTGCATGGAGAACACTTAAGAATAGCAAGAGTTGAATAAGGTACACGAAAGTAATTCAGAAAGAGGTAGAAGCAAAAGAATTGTGAATAGTAACTATTGAAGTATTCAGGCAGTCGAGGTGACGCCTATACATTTTGTGGTTGTGTTCTTTTTGTTTTCTGTTTTCTTTGCAGTGACCATCTACGCAAAGTGCATACTTTATTGTATATTTGTGCTACTGTGTAATTTTTTCACTGAATATATACTCACTTTACCAGAATTTTACCTAATTCATTGTGTCAAGGGTTCAGACCTTTCTCATACCCGAAAGATCCTGCTTCCTGAGAATTCAAAGCTCGCTTCACGAGCATTCATTCTTTCACACTCTATCGCCACCGGCTGGAAGGTAGTAGGTGGGCGTGTTAGAATATATATATATATATATATATATATATATATATATATATATATATATTGAGTATAATAATTGTGTTTAATACATATTGTGTAAAAATAATTTTACAATTGCATTCTACTTTTCGTATTATCAAACAGAATTTATTGTATGATTAATATACTTTTTCACAATGAAGTTATTGATGATTTATTTCAACGTAATCCGTTCCGAATTTGTATAAATGGTCGCCAGGAAAAGATTACGCTGATACTATTATACAAGTCAACCCTCAACTTTAATTATAAATAAATTAGTTTCCGGCTACCTGGGTCGATGGGTTTCATAGAAATAATCACTATTGTATGCTAATAGATGATTATCCGATCTGCCATCTATACAGAGTGGTCGAGGAACCTGAAAAGCAAATATATTTCTATCTTGCTACTTCGTTACTAGAATTGGCTCAATGAGAATCATGTATTCATTTCACAATACATGGAAATTTATTAAATAATTTTGTTTTTTTATAATTTTACCCAATATGAAAAAAAAACCTTGGTCATGACCGGTTCCAACCTTATAATGTTGTATTCGTCTTCGCGCGCGTTTGGACCATCTTCATTCTTCTCCGACGTCGCCGTCCTCAGGTCCAGATACCATCTTCTCTCTTCTCTTCTCGGAAGCACACTTCAATCGCCGTTCATCAGATCAATAAACTATTTGCTGCTAGCATTCCAGTTCAATTACTGATAACTTCGCCTTAGCCCTCAATGTCCTTCTAACTCGCTCACTTGAAATATTTTAAGTTTTACTGTCACACTTAATATTCAAATTCGATGTTCTATCAATATCTATTCCCTAGTAGATGCTTACAAGTCCCACAAAAAACTCCTAACATTAATTGGAGCACGATCCGTTCAAGACCACAGCATCAGTCAGAATGAATGCCTATCGTATTCTTTCAGCCCTGCAAAACTCGGTCCATCTTTCGATTGTTTATTTGCAGATAACACTAGATGTACTTTCGTACCTAGCCAATCCCTAAATTTCTTGCAAAATGAACTAGCCGTCTTCACGACTGTCACTGCTTTTTCGGCCAATCCCTGAATTCTATACAAAATGAACTAGCCGTCTCCGCGATTGTCAATGCATGAAGATGTTGATCTTGACGACGACTCGCTTACCGTTGCTATGCTAGCATATTCACATATATTTATCCCCTATAATTTACACAATTTATAATAAATATTGCACCATATTCAGTCACATATTGGTATGTCACTATATATATATATATATATATATATATATATATATATATATATATATATATATATATATATATTGAATATAATAATTGTGTTTAATAATATATATTGTGTAAAAATAATTTTACAATTGCATTCTACTTTTCGTATTATCAAACAGAATTTTTTGTATGATTAATATACTTTTTCACAATGAACTTTACATAAAATATTGCATCACAGGAGTGAAATTGTTTCGACGTTAGTTTTCACAAAAATATATTTCTTAATTTTCCTTTTTTAAAAGATTTTATTATTAAAGATGTTTAAATTTAAATAAAATCTAATTAAATAAAATTCAAATTTTCGTAATAAGAAATTGAAATATAGTTTCATTTGCATAACAATTTCTTTTTTATAAGTTTTGGAATCACCGCAACAATACGACCTTCAATTTTTGGTAGTAAAATCAATGTTTAAGGTTCTTTTGAGTTGTAAATCTCCACACACGCCACGATTAAGGTCTATTAGTGCTGTTCCAAAGACGGTTAAGTTTGGTACGTAGGGAGGAGTTCCACGGAACATTGTACACGAAAATCTGAATAGATATGTATCTGTCAAGATGGATGAATGTGTCATGCATTAACTGTGATAAATTAGAAACTTTTGCCCCGAAACTTCCCCAAAAGCATCGTACCAAATTCGTTGGATGAAAATCGAGCTCTGCTGTTCGGGAAAGCATTGAGATATTTTAGATTTTGAGGAGACTACATAAAACCCCTGTCACATTTTCAAAATTGTTTCTGACATCTTTTTTGCTCGAATAGAAGTTCATTTCTAAGACTGGTATAGCTTTGATTTTCATTGAAACCTCTCACATTTAGAAAATTGCAAATATCTTTATAATTAAAACACTACTAGTTTTCGTTTGCAAGGAATTTTGTAATTTCTACTCAAACAAATTTTGTTATTTTTGCTTTAAATGAAAGGTTGTGGGCCCCAGATGTTTTAATGTTTCATCGCTCACTATTATTAACCGGTTTATAGTACAAACACTAAATTTTAATAACGTCGTAAAATTAATAGAATGCGCTTATCTGCCGTTTTTTCTTGAAAGCGTCGAAAGGTTACGGCAAGAACATTTTAAAAATGTTTTGGTCTACCGAGAGCAAGCATCTGAGAGTACGAGGTTAGAGTTAGCAAATTGAAGATAGCGAATATTGTGTGTTCGAGGTTTGAGTGTTTGCAAACGCAAGAATTAATGATGTCGCAATGCAATCGTCTGCCACATGTGTATTTCCACAAACAAAATTCAGTTATTATAGTTGTAAGTGGTGCTTTCCGTTTTTAAGTTAAGGTGAACAGTAGCATTTTTGTTGTAGATCCCTATAACATACATGTACAGATCTTGGTAAATATGAAACATTTCAATTACATTTTCAGAAACATGTTCATCAATGCGCAGTGAACAGTGATTTTGTTGTTCTTGAATTTGTAAGCGTCCATCACTTCAATTTTTTATGTTATGACTCTTATTAATGCTGAAATTAGATTATTTTGAGATTAGATTATCTATCTATATATTAAACTTATAACTTTATTTTGGTCTTCTGTAATGCCTCATGGGCAGCGTACTAGCTTCCCGTGAGATCCTGGGTTCGATTCCCCCTCGAGGCAAAAATAGATTTGTAGCTTTCCTTTAAAATCGTCTCAGTTTCTGTAGCTGTGGAAAGAAGAAAAGCGGAGTTTGCTAGTTACGGTGAAGGGAATACGTTATGTTCGGCGTATTTCTCTCTAACCTCCCAAGTATAGGAATTAAATTAGCCCCAGTAGGGGGGCACGGTTAGCTAGTCAACAAAGTCGGATAATCCTAGTACCTGATGATGAGAACAAGGCGATACGTTGTTATATTGAGGAGTAACAAATCTTTCAACAATTACCTGAATTAAATTGTTTACCCAATTTGACAGTTGGCCTACAATAGGTAACAAATTGACTGTCTACATATATTTACATGACCGTATTCAAAATAATCTAATCTCCCCCATTTCATTAGTCTTTGAGTCTTAATACTGAACCTTGAAACAATGTTTTTAGGGTTTTCTATTTTCCGTATAGTGAATATGTAGAACTTTTCTATCGCATTAACCTGCGGGTACCCTTTTACATTATCCCACGCGGTATCCTGTCACATTAGCCACCATCCTTTCCAGAGTGAAAGTGACACTCTGCCTGACGACTGGTGCGTGCGTTCGTGCAGTCTCAAGGAGCCCAAGCGAGGCCCCATACGAAGCCCGGTGCCGCCACACCGCTCGCTCTCGCTGTCGCTCCACGCAGAAACTATCCTCACTCCGCCGCCACACAGAGAACCTGTCATGGAAAAACCATACGCGTCCCCCGACGGACACTCATCTGGGGACCACGAGTGTGTGTGTGTGTGTGTGTGTGTGTGTGTGTGTGTGTGTGTGTGTGTGTGTGTGTGTGTGTGTGTGTGTGTGTGGAGAAAAAGAGGAAAATGTGTAATTTGACTCTCAAGAGCCAGTGAAAGCTTGACTGGTAAACTACAAAAACCTCAATGTTAGCGTGCAAGTTTAGATTTTAAGTGCAAGTGCGTGTAATTAATGAAAATAAGTGGAGTCTAATGTAAGTTTAGTTTTGAAGTAAGGAAGTGTGCATTATAAGTGCAAGTGCGTGTAAGTAATGTAAATAAGTAGCGTTAAATGTCTACGAGGTAACTACGAAATTAGGATTAATACCTAGGATAGCGCCCCCACTCATGAAACCGTACACACAATATAAAATGTCATTATAATCTACTTCTCAGCCTTTCCTTCCTGAAGAGCTTCTTGCTATTCCAATAAGAATCTCACTTCCATCTCAGATATTTTCCATAATTTTCAAATTTTCTTGTTCTCTATCCCTTCACTCTATTCCTTCATTCTCCTTCATTTCATGTACTGCGTAAATTTCAAATAATTTTTAGGACGAAAGCGCATTTTCTAATTGAACAGAGCTGATTGATTACTGATTCCCGGACCGTCAGCTGCTAAGGTCAATAATTCCGTAAGTGTAGTGCATCTTTCCATTGCAGGAAGTGGCTGTAATCTTCCCCCGCTGGATTGTGAGATCCGGTGCCGACCTACGTCAGCTTGCGAGGATTATTCCCTACTAGGTATCTCCCATCACCGAGGCATCGCCACAGCCGCGACAAGCTCTAAGCTCCCGATAGATCTCCCGGCACATGTGATAGTGAAGTGCATGTAAGGGTGTGTAAGGGGTGAGGGGTAAGAGGACAAGAAATGGGAAGGAAAGATCGAGCGCGGTTCGTAGCCCGTTTGTACTGCTCCGGCATTCACCTGATGTTGATCGGAGAAACAAAATAAAACTATCGGTGAGAACAGCCGACCGCCAGCGAACAAACCGCGACTGAATTTGATCAAGCTATCTAACCTGCCATCGGTGGGGCTCGAACCCTAGGACCAACCGGTTAGAAGTACTGCAGTGATATCAGTTGCCTCAGCCACCTTTTCTGGTTAAAACAAAATTATTTTGTAAATAAATAATTTGTTTAATAACACCGTTGAAAAAAGTCAAACAATTGTCAAACAAAGCTCTACATAATTCTAAGAAGTTAGCTTCTTCAAAGAATTTACCTCTGAGATGACCATTCGTGATGTTTTTGAAGAGAACAATTATTTTTTGTCAGTTGTAGAGTAATAGAAAAAGATTCTTAGTAAAAAATAAACAAACGCACACGTATACATCCATAGTATAGTATATGGAAGAAAGTAAGATTTTCGAAGATCAAGAGAACGTGCACATTTTCCACTTCACTTATACGTCGCTCAGCTCCTAAATGTATTTTTGCTTGTAGTGGGAAATGGGAAAATCATATTTGTTGTAGACGAGCTCTAAAATTCCGATTTAATACAGTGATTCCAACGCTGTATCAGGCGAGAAACCCGAACTCTAGACCTTACATCAGTGAACTAGGAAAGGCAGGTGATTGTCAAATACGAGGAATTCGACTCAATTCCACGAAGCAGTCAGAGTATCGACCTCAAAGAGATTATAATGTACTTCAGAGTTTTTGTCAGTACCGCACGAACGTGTTTCTTTTCTTTTTTTCCCTTCCAGTGGAGCAGCTTGGATAGAAACTGACACTCTCTGCCGCCGGACCTATCAAGAGCTCAATTTCCTCACCAGCACAATACGAAGAGGACAAAAGACGGAAATAAAAAGAAAGCAGATTACATCCCGATGGGGAGTTCTCACATCAGACTGAGAGCGGGCAACCGGCGCGGCTAGGAGACAATGAAAGCCGCGTAGCAAGGCGAAGCTGTCCGACAGCTGACGTCAACCGCTGCGATAGAAAGACCATATTAAAAACAGGAATTTTACGGAAGTGACGATGCTGATGGCGGCATTGTATTCAAAATATTGCTACTTACTAACTGTAGAGAGTCTAGAACGATTTACAATGAATGCACATCACTGCCTCATACCATTTAAAAAAAATATAGGATAGATCGTACTATGTTGGTGTGGCTGTTGAATTAACAAAATAAACAACTCTTTGGAGAAAATTTTGTTTATTTTTTAATTAAATACTGTGTTACATGAAAGTTTAGGATTGTCTAAATCAGGACGGGAGAATTAGTTATATCACGCAAATTTTAAGAGGATAAAAAGCCAAATAAATTAAAATAAATTTACTCATTAAATGTTAGTCAATTGTTTTTCTATTTGTCTATCTAGAATATCGTTCCAAAGAATGCTCGTTTCTTTCTATATCCTGGTCTCCGCCAAAAGAATCTGCGTAGTCGGGCACTGTTCGCCCCATGCATTTAAATGGCCAGAGAGCAGGATGGGTATTTCACGCGAAGACTCTCGGCAGATGGCCTTGTCCGCCCGGCACCCCCGCCTAGGAGCGCCTACACGCCACGCGAGCTCAAGCGAGGGGCCGGGCGGGCGGGCGCGAGTACAGGCGTTCCCACGGGCAGGCGGCGGCGGCGGCGGCGGCGGCGGCTTTGGCGTGGCGGCCGCTCCTCAGCCGGGCGGCCGACCTGTGGGGGTGGCGGAGAAATGGAGATAGTGAGATATGGAAAATGTGGAAGTGAAGGAGATGACTATCATACGGACAAGTCGGGTGATGTTAGTGTAACAAGTGGAGGCCGTGAGGGCCACAGGGAGAGCGAGAAGCAATGCTTCGAAATAGCGGCAACAACAGCAACAATGGAAATGTGAAACGGAAGGATGAATGATAAAATAATCGAAATCATCTTCGTCAAATTAATGGATTTATTTAGAGCTGGCTTTGCCAGAATTCACAAGGAACGGAAGGAGCAAATAAGAGGAATCGAGGAGGTTGGGAGAGATGCAGAGTCGCATGAAGAAATATCACAAAAGCTGACGAAGAGAAAGGCGACGGTATTACTAAGAACAATGATGTCAGAATATAGAGACTTCAATATTAAAGAATACGTGAATGCCGATGTAGAACAGGCACAATGATTCTCAAAGTTTGCCCCAGGATAGCAATGAGCGGGCATTCTGCGTGGATATGCAGCGAAAATAATTTAATATAGACATAAGACATTAGTAATATTTTTAGTATTTTTTGTAATTCTTCCGTTGCGCCGATGTCACATGTGCACCAGCAACTGATCGATAAATATAATTGCCATTGATTACGAAAAATATTAATGAAATTCATAATTATTTCTTTTCCGATATTTAATATTTGTTGCTCTTACGTTTTCATCTAATAATAAAGTACAAAAATTCAGTTGCTCAATTTTTTTAAAATTAATACAATTCACATTAATGCAAATCAAACATTTCTGCAATTCGGATCTACGATTTTGCTTCCGAGGACTTCCTTATATTCGTAAAATTAAATATAATAATAAAACAAAAATAGTAAAACTATTTCTAAAAATTTCTCCAAAACTTTGGTTCTTGCCCTTTGAAAAAATTATTGTTAAGTAAGTTAGTTGTCATTATTTGTGAGAAAAATACGAAGTTCGCTGTCTATTTTAGAGAAAACCGTAAGGGGGTCGTGGCAGCAAACGGTTGAGAATACCTGCCTGCTCTAGAGTATAGAAAGACCCGGTGGTAGAATACCTCGGCTCCAAGCGCAGTTTCAACACGGTGAAGAGGAGATCGATGTAGGCGCGGAGGGGCCGCGCTTGGCGTGGGGGCGGCGGGGGTGGGGGCGGGGGCGGGGGTGGGGGTGGGGCCGCGCCGAGCGGAGCGGAGCCGAGCTGTTCGGCCGGTGCAGACGCGCCCCGGGCCACACGAACCCACCAATTTGCCGGCCTCTAATCTACTCGCTCCACAGCCGAAGTTTAAACAGCGTTTTTGATATATGAGGGATTCCCTTCCATCTATTTTCCTTCGGGAAATTGGCGTTCAACACGAAATTAAATTTTCTACATCGCGTCGCGGGCGTGACACTTCTTGGTTTCCACGAGAAAATTGCTAAACACATGTATCAGCGACCACACTAATGAGAAGTCGTAATCGAGATAGCATATAATAATCTGCGATCGTAAAAGAATCCAAGACGTTAGGCAGTTGAGAATTAAAAGACAACTAACGAAAGGTCGACTAAAATAATTGCTGAATTCAAATTTTGGTTTGTGCATACAGATAAACTACATTCAGCACGAACACAGCCAACTTCATAGCTCATTTTGCAAGATGTTAAGAAGATTTAACTCCGAAAATCACATTTTTAATATTATATAACTTAAAGAAACCAATACAATAATTATGTAATACATAAACATGCTAAAGACGCGTTACACATGATCCTGTCAAACACATCAAATAACGCTGTACTCCACTGTGCTAAATTCATCAAGCAGGAAAAAGAAGTACTTTATAGTTATTTTCCCTACATTCAATGAGCGCAAAGTTATACTTTCTAATATCAGCAAAAACAGTACAAATTTTGTATTCTCTGACCTTCCGTTTAATTATTACAAATTCTCTAAGAACACCTCACAGACTTATACACACAATAAATAATATAAATTGTCAAATTAAGAACCATGTCATTTCAAAGTCCAGCAAAACATTGAGACCTATCTAATAAGAGTTATTATTCACTGATAGTAAACAATTCCATTCCCCACTAATAAAAATGCGGAATAAATTGGGATAGTAAGAAAGACTTTTCAACAGTGATTTTCAACTTTTTTTATTGGACACCATGGAACTCAGGACGGACACAAGCAGACGAAAGAAATGTCAGAGTGGAAGCATGTCGGTTACAAGCAGAAACATACTGCACGAAAAACAGATATTGATGAAAGAATAAGCATATTGCATGAAGAAACATACATTCATATTTACTGGTATGACACAACTGCCATCACAATTTACATCATATTGCATCTCACACAGCAGAATGGCACCGCACACTATTTTTCATCCCTTTGCAGACTAACCAAATAAAAAATTCGGTTCAATCCCAAACCTCCCGATTGGATAGAGTAGGAAGCGATGGCAGCAAGCAAAATGAGAGGACTTGAGTAATGGGTGGCCGGGAATAGAAAGAGGAGAGTGGGTATATGTGAGAACAGCAAAGTGAATAGCTTCATTGATTGATTTTTTCGTGTTTCCGGGCGCGTCAACTGCTTTGGTCATTAGTCCCGTTAGTGTAATGCATTTTATTCTCAGGAGATGGCCGTGGACTTCCCCCGCTGGATGGCGAGATCCGGCGCCGACCTACCGTCGGCTAGTGGGGTTTCCTCCTAACCAGGACTCTCCCACCAGCGGGGCACCCTTCCAGCCGGGACAAGGTCTAAGCTCCCTACCGGTCTCCCGAAATATGTGGTAGTGTAATGCATGTTAGTGTAAGTGTGTGTGTGTGTGTGTGTGTGTGTGTGTGTGTGTGTGTGTGTGTGTGTGTAGGGAGAGAGGATAAAACAAGGAAGAAGAAGGGAAGATCGCGTGCGGTCCGTGGCCCGTTTGGCAGGGTACTGCTCCGGCATTCGCCTGGTGTTGATCGGAGAAACCACGGAAAACTACCGACCAGAGCAGCCGGCCAATAGAATTCTTCTCCAAACAGCGAGTGAATTCGACCTAGCTGAAACGCTAGTGTCGACAATCCTGCCGCCATCAGGACTCGAACCTAGGACCTCCCGATCAGAGGTTCTGCAATGACATCAGTTGATGCACTGAGCTACCGCTCTCGATGGGAGTGAAAAGAGAAGAGTTGGTATAGGTGATAAGAGAGAAAAGTGAAACGAGGAACGAAGAGAAGATAATGAGTAGCGGATTGCGGGAAGTGGATAGAGAGACGTGAATAATGACTAGTGTGGCGTGGAGCGAAGTTAAGAGTGGTAGCGGGTGGTTGGGACTGAGGACATGAGCACGAGTGACGAGCCTAGGGAATAGATCTGGCAGCGGATAGCTGGTAGCAACGAGGGGAGAATGGGTAGCGAGGAACGGAGAGAAGAGAACGGGTGTCGGACTTAGGGAGAGGATAAGGGTAAACGCGTAGGGGGGGAGCTAAATTAGGAGAGCGGGTCGTATGTGCCGCGGAGCAAAGAGGCGGGACTAGGGAACGTGTTGTGCCGGGCGGAAAGTAGATGGAACCGGGAGGTGACGGCAGTGCGGAGGAGGATTGCAGTAGCGGGGAGCGGGTAGAGGGAGAGCGGGCGGTGTGAGGCGGGGTCCGGACGAGGGGAGAATGGGTAGCAAGGAACGGAGAGAAGAGAACGGGTGTCGGACGTGGGGAGAGGAGAATGGGAAACGCGTGGCGGGGAGCGAAATTAGGAGAGAGGGTCGTATGTGGCGCGGAGCAAAGAGGCGGGACCAGGGAACGTGTTGTGCCGGGCGGAAAGTAGATGGAACCGGGAGGTGACGGCAGTGCGGAGGAGGATTGCAGTAGCGGGGAGCCGGCGGAGTGAGGCAGGGTCTGGTCAGCGCGGCGCGGCGGGGCGGGGCAGGACGGGGTGGGGCGGGGTGGGGCAGGGTGGGGAGGGGCGGAGCGGGGCGGGGTGAGGCGGGGACCGGACGGCGCGGTGCTGGGGGCGGGGCGGCGTGAGGCGGGGTCCAGACGGCGCGGTGCGGCGAGGCGGGGCGGAGTGAGGCGGGGTCCGGACGGTGCGGTGCGACGGGGCGGGGCGGGGCGGTGGCCCGTAACACGCGCGGTAACGAGGCTGCGGCACGAGCGATGGCGAGGGCCCGATACGGCCCGCGGACGTGAGCATGAGTCAATATTGTTCGCCGTACTATAACATACGATTAGCTCTAATGAAACGTCGGCGCGCGGGGCCTGGCCGACAGCAGCCTCCTCTCCGCTCCGGTGAGCTCGCTCTCTCGGCCCATTTCCATACTCCTCTTGCGTCTTTCGCGCTCGACATCACGCTCCTTCACCCTGCTGTCGCTGTACTCAGAAGCTCAATATTGTACAGGCCACGCCGGTTATAGTGAACTCGGATATAGTGAATCCTCGGCTATAGTGAACTTTAGTCACTGGTCCCGTTTCACTTACATTACATGTAAGCATAAGAAGATTCGGTTATAGTGAACTTAAACCTCGGTTATTGTGAAAGTTCGTAATACAAAGTCCTGGAAATTAATTCCCTCCTGGAAAATAATACATCGTCTCAGTGCCACAAATCCCAACACTAGGCAGCTTGGAAAAATATCTTCGGCCAAATATCATAATTGAAGAATTACCATCTCCCCTGAGGTGAAGGTAGCGGACCCGGAATGGGCACCCTACTGATAACCTTAATCCACTCAGTTTCACTGTGGAAAGAAAGGTTGTGTCCCGCGTGTGCTACAACTGGCGAGGCGACGAGCGATCGGTTGCTTCTATTTCAATTTTGGTGGATTTTTTAAGGACAAATATATTGAAATTTTCACTTCATGCTGTTAATGTATTTTGCTGTTTCTCTCTGTTAATAAAATCATCTGTGAGCTTGCAGATTCGCTATTATGGAGAATTTCTATTTAATTTTGACATCATCGGATACAGTGAACCTCGGATATAGTGAACCAAAAATGTTAGTCCCCAGAAGTTCACTATAACCGGAGTCAACTGTATTTATCGAAAGTTTTTCACAACAGAAAGTAGTCACGAGAACGTTTGTCAATAATATGTTATTGTTTCACGGTAAAAATAGAAGAAAATTACATGAGGAAAATATTACTTACATGTATTTGGTATTTTTCATTATGGATCTTAGATCTGAAGCGGCTTCGTTGATTCCTGTAAAAATTCATAATTGCATTAATCTTTATTTTTTCTCGTTTTTCCAGCCATGAAAAGTAAACGATACAGGTCGGTGAGGTGTCAATAATGTAGTGAATAAGTTCCCACAAACGTGTGTCTACCAAACATCTCCTCTCCAATATGCACTTCCACGGTTTTCACCAATATTTCTACGGTATAGACGAAATTCATTTCCCTTGACAATTTACAGCATAGCATTGACAGATGCAGTGAAATTATCCAGTAAATTAAGATTGTCAAAGGTTTAGAACGTAGTAATTTGCATTCACGTTATAATAACATTCAACGAGTAATATATTTGTCCTCATTTCAGGTTTCATTACTACATCAGCAAGAAGAGAATAAAAAATAAATCACTCCGCGAGATCATGAGGAGGTGGCGTCGTGCGTGGGTGGGCAGGACAAGTGAATCGACAGCACGCCGCCGCCGCCGCCAAGCAGCTCATGACAAAGGCTGAGGAATTCGCTCCCTCTCCCGGAAAGAAGGGAACAGACGCACAGTGGTCGAGGGCGCCCGCAAGGCGGCAGCATTCACCAAAAAACTTAAACGCGCTTACTTCTTGAGGCCACACAGAGTTTTTCGGGTAACATTTTCATAACGAGAAAACTTCAAATTCAAGATCTGAATAATTTTTCAATGGATAAATGTATTATGTTTGAAACTATTAAAGCGATTACTTGCATATGTGGTTGTTGAATTTCAATAATATTTCAAAATGCATAATGGCGTAAAGAGCAATGAAAATGAAAGACAATGAACACAAATCAAAAGATATTTGTCTACAATCTTCAGAGGCCCTCCGAGGATTTTTCTCGAAAGGCTACAGGCGTAGTGTCCAGCTGACTCAATATTTTCTTTTGAAGATTTTCCCCCTTATGTTGACTATAAAATGTTATATAAAATAAATATGTAAAAAGATTACGTAAACAACTAATAATGACTTTTTTTGTTATAAAAAATTAATAAAAGTTATAATTTTAATACGTATCATTAGATTCTCGTGGGGGGGGGGGGGTCTGAAGTCCCACGAACCCGAATTACTACGTTGCATTTCATAAATCTATATCTTGTTACAAATCTCAACTGGACTGTCTTCTTTGAATTTAGAGTTCTGGCAACATTTTCGAATTTAGCGTCCTCCGAGAACTACTGAACTTCAACAGCAGGTTGTTGAAGAGTTTCTGCGTGATTGCCGTCTTTCGTTCCCCTCCACCCTCCCCTCGTCCAGCCCCACGCGTGGCGTACACTGCTTTCATGCATTCTCCCAGCAGTGGCGTACACTGCTTTCATGCCCTGGGCTTCCGCTGACCTTACACACTCTTTGACAATAATATAATTTTATTGTACAATAATTTCATGAAACAATCGTTTTTACAATTTCTCGTTATAAGAACGCCAGGCTTCTCTAATAAACACTGTACAATACACTAATTGTCAACAGATAAACTTCCCGAAGTTTGTTGTGACATTTTTTCAAAATATCTTCCTAAATTAACAAAAGTTAACTTTGACACTAACACATACTCAACATGTTGCAATTTTAACACTGAAAACACCCTAAATATAATATATTATGTATATATACAGTCTCCACCAAACGTGTACGTCTTACACAAAGGCGCACATCTAATTTCCTCTGTCCGTTTACTTCCTCCGAACTGCTCCGAGCGTGCCCTCGTGAAACCGCTCGGGAAATCGGCAACCTGAGTCCTTGGCTGGCAAATATTTAACCAGTAAGAGGGGGAGTGAATCAAGCAACGAACGCACGCTGTGTGCATGCCGCTGGGTGCCAGCGGTTTCTTCAACGTTGCCGCCTCTTAAGAGGACTGATGCACCGACGACCGAGCGATTTAATACAGATCTCAACAGAACAGACTTTACAGAATCTTGAAAAATGTATGACACTGACAAAGAATGTGGCCTATAATTATTTTTAATATAATTTATCTTGACATATTTTTGTTCTCGAAATTTTCTCGGGCTACCGCCGGGAGCCTCGGTAGCCCACAGTCTACGCCACTGCCTGCCAGTGCGCCAAAGGTCTTGCGACTCTTCCCCGTCGCCACGCCGCGATTTTTTTTATTGGTTGTTTTCTTTTACAGAGCATACATAGTTCAGTACATAATACACTTTACATATGTAGTGAAGGCTTACATTCTAATATACCTAAAATTAAACTACAAACTAGAGAAAAGTGAGAAGGAGAAACGTGAGAAAATCTTCTCCAGACACCTCTAAAAATTATTTATTTCGAAAAATGTGACTAGGAATGGCTGGTATGGATATCTATTTTTTATTCTGGTTCTATGAGGAGTTTTCCGGAGTCTGAAGTAGTCCCGGTGTGGAATTCCACGCCGCGGTGGACGGAGGTCTCTGTTCCTCCGCACGGGGCGGCAACGCGACGCCGGCAGCGCCGAAGCCGAGACGAGATCTAGAGCGGCCTAACACTCACTGCATTGCGGGATGTCACAGACCCTTCCGAGTGCCCAAAGTCGATTGGAACACTCCGATCAACACCAGGTGAATGCCGGAGCAGTACCCTACCAAACGGGCCACGGACCGCGCGCGATCTGTCCTTCCTCTCCCCTTACACACACTTACACTAACATGCACTACACTACCACATATTCCGCGAGACCGGTCGGGAGCTTAGAGCTTGTCCCGGCTGGGGCGGTGCCCCGCTGGTGGGAGAGTCCTGGTTAGAGGGAAACCCCACAAGCTGACGGTAGGTCGGCGCCGGATCTCGCCATCCAGCGGGGGAAGATCATCGCCATCTCACGAGAAAAAACATACACTACACTAACTGGACTAATGACCGAAGCAGTTGACGCGCCCGGAAACACGAAAAAATCAATCAATCAATCAATCGATTGGAACATTCCCCTTCACAGCTGGAGTCAGTGAACTCTTGAAAGACACCGCATCCTAGTCACGGTCGCCAAAATTTCAGTCGTGAAAGGGTCACATCATGTTTAACCCTAAAGAACGATCGATTAAGAGATTTACCCCGAGAAAAAGGTTGCATAGTGGCTATATTAGAATTTTACATTCCTTCGAATTTTGAAAATATTCCAGTATGACGAGAATCGTTTCACCATTCTCGTCATTCGAGATTTCGCATCCTAAATTAATATTTTAAAACACTTGTGTTGTCTCCTCGGCTTCTTGGGGAGTTTCATATACCTATTAAAGCAATATTCTTACACTTTGTAACGGCGTGATAGTTCAGTTACAAATTTAAATTATTCAACTTAGTTCAACATTTCAATTATTTCTCTTTTAGTTTCGCACTTTCAAACACAGAACACTCTTTCACTAAATCAGCAACAATAAATCCTATCCAATTCAGAACTCGCAGGTTGTTTCGAAATTGTTTCACCTGGACCCTCTTTCACATCATGATCAGTTATAATAACAATAATAATAATAATAATAATAATAATAATAATAATAATAATAATAAATATGTTTATCGACAAGCAAAGGCGGAGTCTCAATCAAAGCGGTAATTTACGTTTATTTAAATTTACGGCTTTTAATTTTGGAATACTCATGTGAAGGGTAGAAACATTCAACCTACGGGAAACGCGAGAATCCAGATGTTCGATCTCGGATGCAGGAAAATGTTCAACTCTTCTCTCCTTGCCTTTCATCTCACGAGGTTGTCCCGGGGCGCCGACCCACTGTGCCGTTTTGTCGCGCGCGCGCGTGGAAATTACGTGCGATGACGGCCGCTTTCGCCGCCTGGAAACACCTGAAAACAGCGTTTCACGAGGAAATTGCGCGCGGAATTGCGGCGGTCGGCGGAGCCACGAAATTGTTTCACGCGGCGCCGACATCTGCCGGCCGCCGTGCCCCC
Source organism: Teleogryllus occipitalis (assembly GCA_011170035.1). Taxonomy (NCBI): domain Eukaryota; kingdom Metazoa; phylum Arthropoda; class Insecta; order Orthoptera; family Gryllidae; genus Teleogryllus; species Teleogryllus occipitalis. The sequence goes on from BLKR01000411.1 coordinate 531,062, forward strand.
CACCCCCCACCCCGGCCCCTTCCACCGCGCCGATGCCCCCGGGAAATCGCTTGGCGGCGCTTCACAGTCGCTTCCACGGAATCTTGAAACGCCAATGCCCGAAATGCTTCGTCAACAAGTCAGACAACGTGAAAATTTCGTTTCACATTTCATACTAAAGTTTAGGTAAGTAACATCTATTTTATGCGGGTACTTCGTGAATGACAGACTGCGTAATGTACGAATTCGTGGTAGTGCTTTCTGATTGATTCATTGGTCATTCAAGGCGAATGAACTGCAAAGGTCACTAGTCTCGTAAGTGTAATGCATGTTTTTTCTCAGGAGGTGGCGGTGATCCTACTCCGTTCGATGGGGAGATCCGGCGCTGACCTACCGTCCACAATCAGACACCTCCCACCAGCGTGGCACAGCCCCAACCGGGACAAGCTCTAAGCCCCCGACCAGTCTCTTAGCATGTGTGGTAGTGTAGTGCATGTAAGTGTAAGTGTGCAGGGGTGAGAATAGGACAAAGAAGAGGAAGAAAACATCGCGCGCGGTTCGTGGCCCGTTTGTTAAAGTACTGCTCCGGCATTCGCCTGGTGTTGATCGGAGACACCTCGGAAAACTCCCGATCAGAGTAGCCGGTCGCTGGAATTCTCCTTCAGACATTGACTGAATCTGACCTAGCTGTCTAGCTGGAGTCAAAATTCCTGCCATTGTCGGGACTCTAACCGTAGGACCTTCCGGTCAAAGTCCGTGTTAGCGAGTTCGCAACTGAATCTCCTTTGATCCATATTGTCGACTCCTTTTAACTTGCACGTCGAAGCCATCAGCTGCCTGGCTGAGAAATCGAGACCCTAGCTGCTGTAACTGCCGTTTCCCCCCCATTAAGGCCAGACAGAAGCCACGCGTTTCCTTCCTCGTCATCCCACTGAATTCCTTTCACGGAATACTAGGGAATGCCGGGCGCAGGTATTTGTGCGAGAGCCCCTCCGAACGAATGCTACTCGTGTTGTGCATTCTCAATTAACTGATAATCAAATCAGTCTTACACTCTAATATTCACTTTTCTTGGCGACGACTGTTCTCTTTCTATTCATTTGCAGCTAGACTCTTACTGCTGGAATGAGCTAAAGGATACACTAGCAAGGAAAGTATTAGCGTAAACCATGATGAAGATTCAAAACGTCTTGTCACGGGTGACAAAGTACTTCACTTGCTAGTATATTCATGAAGTGTCGGAAACTACACAGCGAAATTATGTGGCTTCAATATTTCCACATTCCACAAATGCTTCTCAAACACTTTTTTCTGCCTAGGGGAAGTAAATTAAGTGTCAGAAATGAATACTAGCCCCTGGCTTAGCGTGGCGTCTTCTGAGAGACGCTTTTTTTTCGTATTAAAGAGTTTTATTTAGGGTTTGCAAGTTCATATTAAAAATAAATTTTAAACACCTTGTAGTTGTCCATCTCGTTTCTTTTTAGGCATAGAAATTCATGAAAATGTATGAATTAAAATACTTTAATTTTTGTCTGATTACAACAATACGCTTAATTATCGTCAATTTGAAAAACCAATTCGGAACAATTCTCGTAAATGACGAAAACAGAGTTGCACTGCACAACGTTTCACCAATGCGTTGAAACCATTCGAGCACGTGTTTTTCTAGAACTCTAAGTTATATATTCCAGAATTTTAGTTTTTTGTGTATTTCCTAAAATAGTGAGCAATGCTAGCTTTAGTCTTAAGCTAGCAACGCCCATCTGCTAAATTCAACCTCCCAGCAATGCAAGGCAACGAAAATACATCCAAAATTAAATGCTAATTAAAGGCTCTAGGAACAAAACTGTTCCAACCCATACTCTCCAAAAATCGGGGATGTACAAAGAGCAACATACATTCTTATGGTCATATATACACTACCTGACAAAAAAGTGATGCACCTGGAAGGCGTTTTCCTATATTATACCATTTCTGTATACATGCGTACCATTCATGTGTGAGTAAATGATTAGATTCACACGTCTCTGTAATATATAGAACGCCCACCAGAGAGCGTTCGTGATGTAACCGCCCTGTTATGCTGTTGTTATAAGTCAACTGCGTTGAGTCGCACAGTGAAGAACAACGTTTACCTACAGAGCGAAGCTCCCGCGATCCCCGTATTCGACAGCTTATCCACCAATTGACTGCATTTGACAGAGGATTCCCGCATTATGGGACTTCATGACAACCCTCACTAGTTGGTCGCATCGTGCAATTCCTTGGCATAGGGGTCATTGAGTTGTTACAGACGCCCGATATTGGAATCAGTGGGTACATGTGGGCACCCATGCACTTCATGCAGGCTCGGGCCGAACAAGAAACGCCACGCTCGTGGAAGGATCGTCGTATGGTGCACCAAGCAGTGCGCAATCCCATGACGTCAGCACCCGCCCTCCACGAACATGTATTGGCGACTCTACAACATCCTGTAAGTTCCCGTACTGTGACTCGACGTCTCGTATCTGCCGGAGCATCACTTGATGTGATAGTGTCACCGCAGGACGCGAGCCAAAAACGACACTTTTCTCGCCCTTGCCCTCCCTTTCACTGCCATTAAAAACATCTCTCCTCGTCCTTTACCTTTATCTCGCACCTTGCACTTCGTCCAACCCTCGCCACCACCTCCACCCCGCCTTCACCACCACCTTCTCCGGGCCTACACCCTTCCTCTCGCCCTCACCCAAGCCCCATCTAGACTTCGCTCTCTCGCCCACCCTCCTCCCTGCCCTGGGTTGGCCCTTCCCTATCTTGTCCTCACCCCCGCCCTTCTCTCGCCCTCACCCTTTCCCTCGCCCTGTGCGCGGGCCCCGCGTCGGAGGCGGACGTCACGAAGCGCGATGCCGTCCCCTGATGCTCCGAGGCGGAGGATTATCTCCTGACATGCAAAACGTAGCGCGACTAAAAGCTGGCGCGCGTGCCTCTCTGCGCGGGCGAGGATATCGCTCCAAGACTCCACCCCCGCCCACACCACTCATCTGCCAATCTGCACACGACTCTTCGCACAAAGCTCTAGTTATTCACCCAAAGGCATAGTTACAACGATTTGGAGAACGCGATAAGGTCGGAATTCATATAATTAAAAATGAAGAAGACCCTCAAACATGGAAATAGAACTTTCTTTATTTGGAATTGACTTGAAAGAGTTTAATTTTTTATATTTGCATTTTAAACTCTTTGTGGTATACACTGCTATTATGAACCTTATGAACTAGTTATTAGAAGAAAAGTCCATGGGCAGCATACTAGCTTCCCGTGGTACGATTCCGGAATTGTTTCCCGGTTTGGGCAAATATATAGTTGTAGCTTGCCTTTAAAATGTTTCAGTTTCTGTAGCTGTGCGACGAAGAAATGCTCAGGCAGGTGGAGTTTGCTAGTTATGGTGAAAGGACTACATCATGTTCGCCACATGTCTCTCTTGTTTAATTATGTCCAAGCATGGAAATTAAGCCCAGACATGGTGGACACCGTTAGCTCTCCGGCAAAGTTGGACAATCGATCCAATATGCCAAATACAGAAGAAAAATGTACAGGGCAGAATAAATATTATTTTTTCACAATGAGTTTTTTATGTAATGTGTGTCTATTGCGTTGTTTTCTAGTTAATTTTAAAAAATTTGTCTTTGTAAGTCGTTTTGTTATATTTTAAGAGGTCAGTTTAGTATGCTCGTTTTAAAATATCTTCAAACATGTCAGTTAGATTTGACAATATGTTTTCACAGTCATCAGTCACCGGCACAACAGGTGATACAATTGACATTAAATTTCTTCCATCTTTTGACTCTAAATTTTTTGTTCTTGCATACTAGTGTGCGGATCTGAGAGCAAAGGGACAGACAAGATATTTCCTTATTTTTGAACATATGTTTTTTTTATTTGTTTTTTTTTTAGGATAATAGACGAACCGTTATTCTATTTTTCCGTATTAATTCCCTTTGAATAAAATTCAGTTTCACACAAACCCCGTGGTGACTCCAATTAATCCATACCGATCAGAAGAAAATGTAAATTATTTTCATGAAGTTGGTAAACAATTCTTTATGGATAAGGATGAACATGTTGGTTCGGTCTATTATACTAACGGTATTGATTTTAATCATTTGGATTTTCTCGTGTTCTTCCTCAGATCCACATAATGATAGGAAATGGTGGCTCCGGACATAAACTGATGTCATTCCGGTGTCTCTGGGAAGTCCTAGGGTTCGAGTCCCGACGGAGCCAGGACTTTTGACGTTATCTGAATAGCTAGGTCGAATTCAGCCGCTGTCTGGAGCAGAATTGGAGAATTCTAGCAGCCGGCTGCTCTGATCGGTAATTTTCCGGTTTTGTTTTATCAACATTAGGCGAGTGCCGGAGCAATTCCCTCACAAACGGGCTACAGACCGCGCTCTATCTTTCGTTCCTCTTCCTTGCCTTTCACTTACTCCGTACTCACATACGTTTTCACTCACTTGTACTATCCTACCAAACTTTTTGGGACTCTAGTCGAGAATTTAGAGCTTGTTGTGGTTGGGGCGGTGCCCCGCTGGTGGAAGATACCTGGTTGAGAGAAATCCCCGTAAGCCGATTTAGGTCGGCGCTGGATGTCGCCAGTCAGCCAGGAGGAAGGCATTGGACCACGCCAGGGGGGAAATCACCGACCTCCCCCCCACGATAAAAATGCACTACACTTACGGAATCAATCACCTTATCAGTAGACGCGTCCGGAATCACTAATCAATTAATGAATCTACATAATGCTGTTAAACATAAATCATTAGAGATATAACCAAGATTACAGAGCATTTATATTGTCTAGGAACAAAATTAATTTTAACATTAGTTTCTATTAAAAAAACTAACCAAGTCAATGTTCTATAAGAATTCAAAAATTTTGTATCATGTTTCGCAACTTGGCGGGTAACATTCTAGAAGCAATACCCTCCCAATCGTTGATAGCATACTACATTTACCCACATTCTTCTCCCAATCCATTAATCCTTCGCCACACGTTCACTATGCTGCCCTTATTCCCGATAGCATCTCCAGCCGAAATGGTAGTACACAAAGCCCGGCCATGCGCACGGTGTGTGGAAACCGGCTTCGCCCAGAGCCGTCCCTCGCCCGCCTGCGCCGATCCCCCGAACAAGGAACATTGTTCACCCGCACGGAAAGCTGCCGGATACGCTGGAAAACGATGACGTTCCCGCTACTCACCGCCCACCACTCATCGCTCATCGCCCCCGCCCACTGCCCACCGCCAACGGTCCACCGCTCACTGCCCATCGTTCTCCGCCCACCGTTCACCGCCCACCGCTCACCGCCCACCGTTCACCGCCCACCGTTCACCGCCCACCGTTCACCGCCCACCGTTCTTCGCCCACCGTTCACCGCCCACCGTTCACCGCCCACCGCTCACCGCCCACCGTTCATCGCCCACCGTTCTTCGCCCACCGTTCATCGCCCACCGTTCACCGCCCACCGTTCACCGCCCACCGTTCACCGCCCACCGCTCACCGCCCACCGTTCATCGCCCACCGTTCTTAGCCCGCCGTTCATACGCACCATTCACCGCCCACCGTTCATCGCCCACCGTTCTTCGCCCACCGTTCATCGCCCACCGTTCACCGCCCACCGTTCACCGCCCATCGTCACCGCCCACCGTTCATCGCCCACCGTTCTTAGCCCGCCGTTCATACGCACCATTCACCGCCCACCGTTCATCGCCCACCGTTCATCGCCCGCCGTTCACCGCCAACCGTTCAGCGCCCACTGTTCGCCGCCCATCGTTCACCGCCCACCGTTCACCGCCCACCGTTCACCGCCCACCGTTCACCACCCACCGCCTACTACTATCACTGGAAGCTACCAGCTGCCGGTGAACGGTGAACGGTGGGCGGTGAATGGTGCGTATGAACGGTGGGCGAAGAACGGTGAGCGATGATGCATCAGATAACCAAGTTATATTGGAACAGGAGGCTGTAGGCTCAGATATTGGCATTATGAGGCTTATTGCTGTTCTAGCACTTCTCGAGAAGAAATGAAGTACTTCCATATGATGAAACAGAAAGACACAGGTATCGCTCTAGAGTAATGCTTGAAACTTTCGCAGTCATCTGCAGAAACGTTGGATGATGAACGATTTCATGGGAAACTGACTGCGTGTGTTGAAACTAACTGCGAGCCAATCACACAGAATTATAATTATAACTTTATTGTGAAGTTAAGAATGATCATTCTGAACATCACAATAAAGTTTAAAAGAGAAAACTTACATGTTGGTGATATCAATGTTTCGCACGTTATCCGGACCTCTCGAGACCGTCTAAAATAATTTTTGCGCCGCTGCATCAGGTGGTAGGATTATTAAATTGATAGGAAACTCAATTTACTTAAAACTTCCATGTCATAAACAAATTTATAAATGATAAACAATATTTTCAAAAAATCATTGACAGTAGCATTAGAATAAAGAGACGATATTTCCGACAAAAGATAACTAGTTTTTTTAGCTTTGCTCTGCAAAATTGTTGAAAACGCTCACAACATCGCCCCCAGGAAAATTTCTTATGAATTACACAAGCGTTTAACACGAGAACCAAAGATCTGAGTATTTTCATTGGGACGTCTTCCCAAGCTCTCCCCTCCTTCTCCCGCCGCCACCCGGCGCGCCGCCTAATCTGCAGAAACATTTTAATAGGCGACGCGCGCTCTCGCCAGATTACGCGGCTCTCGCTGGCGCCTTCCAGCAGTGCGCGCACAAAGGCCTCGCGCACGCTCCTGGTAGGCATTCTTGCACGTTCGACGCGCCCGCCCGCCCCCGCCCGCCCCCGCCCGCCCCAGCCCCCCCGCCCCCGCCCGCCCCAGCCCCCCCCCGCCCCCGCCCGCCCACGCCCGCCCTCGCCCGCCCACGCCCGCCCACGCCCGCCCACGCCCGCCCACGCCCGCCCACGCCCGCCCACGCCCGCACCGTCCGCCCCTGCTCGCCACCGCCCGCCACCGTCTGCCACCACCAGCACACCCCCGCCAGCACGCCATCGCCCGCCACCGTCCGCCCCCGTCCGCCCCCTGCCCGCCAACGAACCCGCCGCGCCCGCCCGCCCCCGCCCGCCGGTTTATTTCCAGGTTTCCCGAGATAATCTCTTCGCCCGCTGCGCAACAGTACTGCTGGAAGAGAAGCCAGTGTCGGTCGCCGGGGTCACGGTGAAAGTAATGGCAGCGACTTAAGAGTTTGAACGTGTGGAAGATGTTAATCACAATACGTGAAATACCAACGAAATTGCACAAGAATAAGACTCATCAACCATTCACTTCGTAATTCCCGGTTTTCTTGATTTCTTAGAAGAAAATATGTAACAATACAATATTCCTTCAATTCAGAAAGCTTTTTCTACAGAAATGTCATCTTCAGTCAATGTAATTAACACCAGATGTTGAGAGTAATACGTAATGTCAGAGGTTGACCACAACATCTTTGAAATAATGTTCACGGAATAATTGAATTATTCATTCATTCACTGATGCTTCAGGGGTCAGCTGTTATGGTCATTAGTACAGTATCTGTATCTGTAAGATACGTGAGGTGGCGGTGTTCCTTTGCCCCATAGAGTGTGATTTCCGTGTGACCTACATCGGCTTTCTGGGAGTTCTCCCCTCTAGATATATCCGCCAGCTGGGCACCGCCCCGGCAGAGACAAGCTCTAGGTTTCCGACCAGTCTCCCGTTGTGTGTGGCAGGATGTAAGTACATAACTGTATGTGTGTGTGTGTGTAAGGGGAGAGGAGGGGAAAAGGAAGAAGAAGGGAAGATTGCTCGCTATATCATAGGATATTGATCCGGTATTCGCCTGGTATTGTTCGAAGATACCACGGAAAACTACCGATTAGAGCAGCCGGTTGCTAGAATTATCCTCCAGAATGCGTCTGGATGCTTCCTAGCTATCTAGCTCGTGTCGAAAATCAGCCATCGCCGGACTACCGGTATGTGTGGCAGTGAAGTGGATGTAAATGTGTATGTAAATAAGGGTGAGGATGGGACAAGGACGAGGAAAGAAAGATCGCGTGCGGGGTCGAATGCCTTCTTGGACATGGATATTCGCTTTATTGTTGTGGGGTACCCAATACCCAATTTCTCCCCAGATCTCTCCGAGCCCGAATGTTATGCTGCGTGCGTGTGAGGAGGAGCGGGCTCAGTAATTGGCCTAAAGGGTTCTCGTGAGCGCCTACACACCTCCCCATTACCAAGCGCCGCCACGGGCATACGAGTCACTAAGACAGGGCACAGATGACAGCCGCAATGGGCTTACGAGTCACAGAGCAGTTACGGAGTGGAGGCTATGGTCACGGTTGCATCGTGTATAAAAAAGTTGTGATATGTGGAATTAACTGAGAGGAGGGAGAGTCCGCCGATAAACGGAATGTTAAGCTGACCTTAGAATTCCCAATAATGATGATTATGAGCATTTAGACACATTTGGGAGAATTGCAAAGTGTAGCGGAGCGTGGCGTTTCATTGTGACGTAGTACCTTAAAAGACCATCGTACGACGATTTTCTTATGGAGATTAACGAAGTACAAAATTTATTATGGTCTGGCAAGTGGATATTAATTATACGAACTATACCCTGACACTTTTATTGGTGATTTACTTTGACTAATCATTCTGTTCAAGCCCTGATTCTGATGGCTCGTTGGTTAATTTTTCCACGGCATAACCCTTGGGTTCGATTCCCCGCTGGACCAAAATAAAAACTGTGTGTTTTCCTTATAATGTTCCAGTATCTATTGCTGTGTGACAATGAGAATGCTCACATTAAGGTTATGAAAACCAGTATATGCGGTGAAGGGATGTCTTTGTGCCAGCCAAACGAACCCCTTATCCCGTAGCCAAGAGTCCGGGTCACCGATGGTCGGCCAAGGCCCATAGCCATAGGAGGAGCCATAACTCGACGAGCCTTCGAGCCATATGACAAATCATTCTGTTTGTGAATTATACACAACAGTGCTTAGAAGAAACGAACAATGGAGAGCGATATTGAAAGGCAAGCAAGATAGTAAATGTTGAATGCAGAAGATACTAGAATCAACTCGATCTTTGTG